>CM029551.1:24182680-24498618 GCA_017141385.1 Sogatella furcifera
AGGATTCAATGATAAATAACTGAGATATGACTATTTTAATTTTAATTTCAACCTTTCACATTCAATATGGTAGTTTGGAAAAACTTAATGTGTAATACGGCCTGCGGCTTGTGCGTAAGTGTTTCTCTTGATGCAGCAAAATCACTCTATGCGTACTGATACACAAATAACTATATTGTACTGTTGAAGGAGGCAAAATGGGTTTTTACCTGATGTCTTTATTAATAAAATTATTTATTTATTTGCATGCATTCAATATTTCTCAACATGCTAACAAACAATGGAAGCTTGTTGTGGAAATACACAAAAATGTTGCCCAAATTTCATCCAATAGGCTTATTTTTTCGCGATTTTTCAAGTTTATATTGATTTTCCTTTATAATTTGCTACTGAATAATTATTTTAAACAATCAGAGCACATTTGAGACCAAAAAAGGTACGTCAAATGCTGTATTTTCAAAGTTGAACCACTCATAGAGAAAATGACTCCAGCTCGGTCAATATTGTTTGAAAATTATTGATTTTGTCTCAATCGTAGGAAACATTCTGAACTTCAATTTGAGCCCAATCAATATTTTTTTAACCAATATTGACCAAGCTGGAGTCATTTTCTCATCTTGCCTTATTCTATAAAAATAAACACTCACTTGAGAAAACATTCACTTAAAGGTTGTTGCTCCTATTTTATATTCCCATTCCATAACATTACATGGTAATAGAATGAGCCACTTTCACCATCAGCTAGGTTTAGCTAGGCTTAAAATACCGGGATCAAATTTTCGAGTCTACGCTTCAAAAACTTTTGGACAAAAAGAAAGCTCGCTCCGCTCAATTTGCGGCTGCCTCCGCATGCGCTTCCCTAGTATATTTAGTTTATGTTTATGTCAGTTGTTTGAAAAAGTAATTGAATTTGAGCAATGTGACAAAAAATAATAATAAAAGAGGAACTGTAGGTAGGTACTCGAGCTGAATAAATGGTTTTGCTGAACAATGCATTTGTCTTCTCTATTAGCTGGAGAGAAAAAGGATGTAGTCGCGACTTCTGTTTATTTTGCATTTTTTTGCGATTTGAAGAAATAGTTTCCATACCATGATGTGATGCAAACGAGAAATACTTTCAGTTCACTGTTGGTGACTTTCAGTGTGTTGTGTGTTTCGCATTGTCTTAACTCTTGATACATTGAAAATGGAGTGGTCAAAGAATAATATAATTAAACTAATTGAACAATTTGAAACAGAAACAGTGCTGTGGAATGTATTTAACGTGAACCATAAGAACTCAAATTGCAGAATTGACGCCCCTAAAAGGATATCTTGTCGGCAGTGAGTACTTTTGGCAATTCTAGGCGCAATTAGATTTAGTAGGAATTCAAAATCGGAAGCACTCATTCTCTCGTAGTTTTCAGAACCACTTTGTGATGTAAGGTGCCTCATTAAACTATTATAAGAACCCTCATACGGCCAATTTTCGAGGATGCTTCTAATCCACCACCGTGGTCTTTTTCACCTATTTTTAAGAATTTGATAACCCCCTGCTACAACAACAAAACTTGCTAGAGCGAGCCTATCGTCCATCTTCTTCAAATGCTCACAACGAACTGAGCTCTGATGACCAGTGAATTCGAGTCCAAGTAGTCTAGATACTGATGTTGCTCAAAACATTTGATGGAATGGAAACGGTACACCAGTGCCTGGTGAAAAACGCGTAAAAACATGTTGCCAATGTGTTGTGCAACACTGTTGCACGAAATGTATGAATGGAAACGGGGCTTAACCCAACACCTAGTTGAAGTTGAAGCGTTGGAGCTTAGAGCACAGTTCGAAAGTTCGAAATCGAACGTTGGTGACTTGCTTCGGAGGTATCCGTAGAGCTTTGGAGACTTTCGGCTCAACCATGATCAAAGGCTAAAACGATGAAAATAATTACATATTACAGCCTACTGTACGTGTGTTGTGAATTTCTACACATCGTAATCGTAAAGCTGAGTAGAGTAGTCGTAAACATCGTAGTAGTTAAGTCGTGGAAAAATCTTCGTTCAAATTTATAATATACCTACAGCCTATTATTATTATCATTCTTTCTCAAGGACCCGACAGTAGAGAAGATCCTACTTCGTCTGTCTGTAAGTTATGTCCATTTCCGTTGGCACAATATCTTATGAATGGAAGACCAATAATAGAAAATAGACCATAATACTAGTATACCGGTACCGATAAATAGCCCACTTTTTAAATGATAGGTATGACCGTTGAATTTACCAAATAATTTATAAATTGAATACGGTAGCCAGTTGAATCTACTTGGAATTTCTGCTGGCATTGATTTCCTCACCAACCCTAAAAATCATGTCATTGATCAGTTATTAGGTGATAATCAAAAGTGGCTGTTTTCCCCAACTCAATATTAATTTGTTCGCTTTCAAACAAGCCATCGATAATTATACAAACTGTACAAACGCCATGCAACTGATTGGGGTTTAGCAGTGGCTGTTTTGGGAAAATACAAGAATCGTATTTTTATGGATAGTTTTTGAAATAATTATTATTTATTTGAAAGAAAGAATACAAAGAATATTGACGATTGAATGACGGTAATAAGGCCTACTTCATAGATATTGAAAAATCTATACTTAATAGATAAAGATTTATTAATAATTCATGCTGTCAATTTAAGAATAATACAGAGTGGTCCACGAAGGTTGCAGCAACCTACAACCATATAGATTCTACATTCAATTACCTACAAAAAGTGCCCTGCAAAATTTTCTGCTTTCGACCTTCGTTTTTAAGACATAAAGATTGATTAAATCTACCAATATATCAATATTCATTAAATAGGCTTACTTACTGTCAATCGTCAATATCTCAAAAACTATCCATGAAAATACAATTATAAGGATATCGTTGAAAAGAGGACGAAATATCTCATTGATTTGATGTCCTACACATGCCATAAAGTCTTCATGACTTCATGTTTACTAATGATAATACAATAATTCAATCTTGAATGAAGGTTCGTGTTCCTCCGTGTACAGTTGAATAGTAGGTAACCTGTACTATTGTGACCTAGGCCAAGGTCTCTTACCTCCGGCTCAGGGAAATTTTTTTATGGGAAGGGAAAAGGGAAAGGAATTCGTCCATTATTATCGAACCATTCGAAATATTGATCAATAGTTCCACTTGCATTTATTGAAGAATCGTGCATTTACCTACAGAATATAAAATATATACGTAGCCTAGTGTATATATACGTAATATATACGTAGGCATGTGTGATGAACCATATCCAGTGTTGGGGAGTAGCGCGCTACTTTTTTTAGTATGTAGTATAACGACGCTACTTTTTAAAAATAGTATAAATATAGTAGCGCGCTACATTTCAAGAGTAGTATGTAGCGTAAATCGCGCTACTTTTGGTATGCATCAACGAGTTGCATTAGCTGGCTGTATGTGGAAGCCGCTGTATCCTATTTGGTTTGGTTTCCGGCGCTCGCTTTATCAATATAGACTACTCCTCTTTTTCGCATACAGTGAAATCCACTTTTACCAGGATACAGTGGCCTCCTGTTTTCGACAGGATTCCTCCATATACAGAGGAATCCACATACAGCCAATTCCGCGTTCCCTCAAATTCCTCATTTAATCGATAGTACAATGATCGATAAATCGATGCCACCAGCCGACCACGGCCACCAGTGGTCTGGTGGCCCATAATTATTTATATCATAAATGATGAAAAATAAGCTATAATATCGTTATTTACCAAATATTCCATCAATTTTACCTCCAAAATGACACACTTTTCAATAATTCAAGAAACAGAATAGCCCAGGCAAATTAGACTAAAAAAAGGGCCTAGCACCTAGAAAATGATGGATGGCTGGAAATGATCTTAAACCACTGTGGACATCCCAAATAAGTTTAAAATGAGTTTGCGACGCTTTCTGAGTGGCGCGTAATACAGGGTGCCCAAAAACCACGGAAAATTTGTTCATTTTCTAGTTTTTTGTAACTCAATTCAAAACCAAGCGTCGGACAGGAAAATTTGTAAGTACAATGTTTTAGTAAATAAAATTCTTGGGCGATTGATATCAAATCCAACCCTCTGTGATAAGCGACAACCGAGTTATGAATTTTTTTAAATGCTGTATTTTTCGAGAAAAATTGAAATTTGACAATTTTCAATTTTTGATTGCTTATATCTTCTGTACGTTCTACTATAAATGTAAAATTCAAAATACCTCTGCGGATAATTTTATTCTGTACAATTCAAGACCAAATAGAACTTTCTATCTTGTATATTTTTTGTGCTAGAGTTCTCAACATATTTCCTTGTACAACAAAAAATACAATATTTTCAACAATAATGACCAAAATAAATCTCTTTATCCTTGTATTGGAGTTTTCTACCAGAATATTTTTTGTTAGATCATATCTCACCATACCGTCCTCAATTCAGGCTATTTCCAGTTAGAAGGACTCTTTAAGGATAATAAATTAAGGACACCCGTAACATTCGTAAAATTCAATGGATCTTAACAAACTATAGCTCATTGTTTTCAGCTTATCAAGGCGGTTCAAATGCATATATCATTTGTTAAGTTTGATCAAAATTGGAGAATTTTACGACCTTGAGTACTTTGAGTTCATTCACATATACCGGGAAAAACGCTACTACTATTTGTGTTAAAATGTGTCTGTCTTGGAAGCCATTGATAGTAAAAATTTGTATTTGGGCTTAAATTGTAGAGCATAAGCTCCTCTATCATTCAATATGTAGAAATCATGAATTCATACTGATAAGGTTAAATTTATTCACAATTGAAGAACATAAAAAATCACTTTTTAAATTTTCCCCACTATCAGTATATTGAAAATTAGATTCTAAATTAAGTTTTATTAAAGTCATCGATGCGTTTTTTCAAATTGAATAATAGATCATTTGATTCAGCACAATTTGAGAACAAAAATGCATTAATAACTCCAAAAAGTCCCACTTTAGAATTTAGCTGGAAAATTGGAGCTCCTTTTTTGGAATTCCGACTACCCATAGCAACATTATTTTTGCTAGGTAAGGCAAAAGGAACAAAAAATTAAATTTTTGTTTTAATCCGCAAAATTAAAAACATAAAATAGTACCGTACGGTAATTTAGTTCATGCAACGGATGTATTATAAGAGCCTTTTTCAGCAATAGAGATGCGTCAGTTGGAGCATGAGCTTAGGGAGTGCTCTAGATATTTTATTGAGTGACTCAAAGGCTGGATACAACTAACCATTGCATACATTACTTTATTAACTGAATTATTAGTATCTTTTTTCGAAAATAACAATCCAATTCATTGTCACTATCTAGCCTACTGTTTGTGTTTATCATGTTGGACATATTTTAATTTGGTTTGCGCTTCCCGTTTGTACAGAGTGGGGCAGAGCCGACTGACGAGTTTTAGACCCATGTCACACTACGCCACTTCAGACGCGCGTTCGTAACAGCGCGTTAGGCTCATCCAATCTTTTTCCTATAGTATCAAATACGAGTGGCGCGTACCCCTGTCACACTACGCCACGCGTTTTTTTGAGACGCGCTGTTGGGTCGACCGTCCGCGTTTCCAAAGCCACTCAGAAGTGGCGAGCCACAGGGTCAGCAGCTGTAACGTTATGAGAACGCGCCCAACCTGTCACACTACGCCACTTCAGCGCCACTCGCAATTAAAAATCTTATCACTCCACAAAATCTAAATCACGTGATTTTGAAGATAGAGGAATTCTGATTTCAGATTCGGATTCAGCGTTCTCTAATAAGTAAGATTTCCCATGTGGACTCAAAAATATTCAAAATTGAAGGATTTATATTATATTTGATAGTTTCAATTTTATTCTATACTACTTATTCAGTTTCAATGATCACATAGTAACAAATTATGAGTATTATTACACTACAAATTGTTACAAAATATAAAATTGCAGCTATATTTCTATATTTCGATTAGAATCATCAGTATCTTTTTTTTATTCTTGATTATATGAGAAAATATTGTAGTATGCTTTAAATTTTTTTAAGCACACAGGCCTAATAAATTTTGCCAGTATTGAATGAATGAATGAATGATTTATTTCCCAAAAATAAACGTAAATAATAATCTTTTCCAAAAAGTATTATAATCAAGCTTATTATTTCTTTTCATCCACAAATGTAGATGAGTATAATTCATCTTAATCTTATAGTCTTATAGTCTATAATCTTATAATTCACATGATAAAATCATTCTCCAGAGTTTTTGATGTGCATATGAGCAAGATATAATTATGAGCAATTTTTCATTATTATAACAATTATATCAAATCATTGATAATAATAGTAATAATAATATGAGATGTATATTCAATGAAAAGTCTATGCACTCACAGCTACTACTAATATAAGATGTTGTTGACAAAACCGTGTCATGCTGATGGCAGTTGTTTACAATAATTCTTAAGAAATAATAATTGCCTACATTTCAATACAATTTAATTTTAATTGACCACCCAGTGCTTTTTATTATTTTAATAAATTCATTATTCAATAAATATTATTTTAAAAGGGTACCAAGATCTTCATTAATTATTGAAAGCTTTAATAGTAGGTATAGTCTGTCCAAGCAAGACCCTCTGGCAAGATAGGAAAATGACTCAAGCTTGGTTAATTGTTGTTCAAAAATTATCAATTTGATTTCAATTGTGTAATTTGATCTACTATTAAGACCATATTTATAATTCTTGAAGAAATATTGACCAAGCTGGAGTCATTTTCCCACCTTGCCAGAGTTTTCTTTGCTTGGACAGGCTATAGTATAGTTGACTAATTTGTTTTGTTTATTTGTTTGTTCAAAGCATCCAGTTAACTCCTGTGGTGACTAAAATTTAGTAACTAAAATGTAGTGATTTCACTAGTGATTTTTAATGTAGCTACAATTAAACCAAAATTCAAACCAAATTAAACCAAATTCACTGTTTTCAATGTAGTTTTTTGATCGATTGTGCTAGATCAGTGGTTAGATGAGTAGGTTAATATAATATAATAATCAATCCAGTTTCAATAAAGGCGAAAATGTTAGACAATAAGTAAATGTAGACAATGATACAGTCTATTAATTATGCTGTCTATTGCGCATGCTGAGGAGATACGCCGCTACAATAGTGGTGCATTGAGCCGGAGTCTCTTCTCAGCGTGCGCAAACCAATACACTGTAGAATCCAAGGTTATATCCCCCCTTCGTGGCACCACGAAAAAACGCACATCAAAACGCGTCGAAACGCGAGGTAAAAAAATGTAACATGACCCGCCGCGCGTCTGAAGTGGCGTAGTGTGACAGGGCCCTTATATATTTGGTTTGCGCTCAAGTTTTGGTTCTCAGTCGCGTTCAGTTTGTGTTCATTCGATCTTCATTCGTAGTTTGCATTTGGTCCGTGTTCGGTTCGCGATTGGTTGTGTTCGGTTCGCATTTGGTTGTGTTCGGTTTGCGTTTGGGCATGTTCGGTTCACGTTCAGTTTGCCTTAGGTTACGGTGATTTCAATAAATCCAGTCACTCAGTGAACCTTAGTGAAAATAAACACGCAATGAATGATGAAACAATGTCAAAAATGTACTATATAATTATTATTGATTAACAAAGTCGTTGCATAATGAGCTCATTATGTCAGTCTTGAACGTTTTGTTCATACGGTTCAATCAGGGCCGTCGCGTGGGCGAGGCGACCGAGGCGATCGCCTTGGGCGCCGCGCCCTGGGGTGCCTCGGTGCTCGGCGTCGTAATTTTTTTAAATTTTAGATTTTAAAAACAATTGATAGGGAATGATCTCCAATCCTTTCCCAAATAATACATAAACTTTTCACTGTTTCTTCGCCTGATGCCTGTGTGCAATGGACGTAAGTTGATTGTGCGGTGTGAATTGTGTGGTATTTTGACTGTCAGAAAGCGCTTGGTGACTTTCATTATATTGTATAATTATATCTACATAGTAGATCGATGTAAAATAATAAGTTACAGATTACTATAGAGTTCGCTGTCTATAGCGATTTCTTTGAAAAAAGGAGCGTGTGAGGTTTGCTGATCTCACGGTTCTCAAGCAGAGGCACCAAAAAAGCATAGAAATTACTATAACACTGAATTAAAAACAATAAATCTATATCTGTAAGAGCGAAATGGCACTGATTCACTCACTGACTGGCTGACTCATTCATTAATCCATCACCAGAACTAAAAATCCATAGAATCGATTGCGTTCAAATTTGCAGGCATGTTCAGTTGTACGTTTAGTCACGCACTAAGAAAGGATTTTCTTTGAAGATCTCTTTCTTTGAAAGGACTTCTTAGTGCGTGTGTAAACATGCCTGCCAAATTTTATTCTTTCCAAGGATACGTTCAATACTAGAATTTTTCTATTCGAGAACCAATCGGCAGAAAATGTTGAAATTTTGTGGAGAGGTTCGTATTAGGTCTAAAAATGTTGAATCAAATGAATAAAAAATGAATCAAATAAATTTCGAATAAGTTTATCTATTGTAAAAATAAATAACAACATACTTAAATTAATTTAAAATAATAATAGCCGTGAAATGGGTTTGGTAATTAGTGAAAAAAGTATATTTCATTCACCGATTCACGTCTCACCCTTACATTCAAATATTAACATAGTATGTGAACTGAAAGCAGTCATGAGACAGCGTGGTGGTGTACATTTAAACCTACGTAGGCTAGGTATAGTTTGGGGGGGGGCGCCGCGATTGTTCTTGCCTCGGGGCGCTACAAACCACGCGACGGCCCTGGGTTCAATCAATTATGAAAAAAGTTACACAAAATCATACACTTGGTCAACAATAGTATCATATTCAACAGCATGCAATTGAATACTTTAGGAAGGTCTTATACTGTAGGCTATCTTATAATCCAATACTATAATTTTAATATAGGCCTACAGTAAACAGTATACCGTTTATATTATGGCACTGCTATACTGTATCAATATATTATATTATATGCACTGCGTAGTGCATAGAGTCGGCCGAATCAGCAATCAATCAATCACCTTTATTCATAATAATTAACAAGTACCGAACATTGTATAATTATTACTTCTTGAGTGGTTGTGAAGGTGATATTGTGGTAGTTTTCACCGGCAGTGTAACAACTGGAACCGGTATCTTGAATAAATTTTTAATAAATATTATTGGTTTGACAACATCTTGTCTTTTCATTTAGTATACTTAGGCTATTACATTACATTGGACACTTTTATAGCAGTATAGGCTACAAATATACTATTCTACTATGTTCAGTTTCCGGGAGGGGGGTTTATTCCCTTAATCTTCTTTGGGCTCGCCCCTGATATTTACATCATCAATGAATAACTAATTACTGAGAGCATAATATTATAATGTTAATATGGAATTGAACTAAAAAGAAAAGAGAGGGGCGAAATCGTGCTGGGAAGGATCTAAACCAACGTCGCGCCTTTGAAGAAAACCATGAGGTGCCTGCTTCATTATAATAATTTTAGTAAAGCTGAAATTCACTGGAGATTTGTCCGATGCGCTCTCTGTGTGATTTTAATGAACTAATCCTATACCGTCATTTCATGTCTACATGACAGATTTACCGAAAATATAATTATTATAACAAAAATTTCAAATTTTATTTGTGGTTGAATAAAGTAGCAGAAATAAACAAGAATAAAAAAATAAAAAAGCAAGAAGAAATATTTTGACAGCTAGTAGGTACACTTTTTGTACACCGGACGCCCACGTTGCTTCAGCTGCCCTATAGAAGTCAAAAAATTAGGGTACATGATTTACCGTATCTATTTTTATGATAAGGAAGACGTACTAGGCTAATGCACCAAAACAAATAAGCAAGGTTTTATCAATGTGATAGTTTTAGAAGCCAATTGACCTTTTATAAAACATGCCAATTGAAACCAGTGAAATCGATTCTCAAATTTTGTACCTACATGTTTTGTGATGTAAACAATCCTTCAACTGTCACTACCGTAATTTTTTGAATAGAGAGAAAGTATTTAAGGTTCTAAATATCAATATTATGAGCTACATTGTTACTCTCACAAATCTACAAACCTTTTAAATGAAAAATGAGTTTGTCCCAAAGCCACCCTGCATCACCTTTTGTGACTGACATAATATAAGTTAGGCCTATAATATAATGTTCACCTTCATATGGGTATTGTATTATTGACAGCCGAAAAGTGAAGCTATTTTTTGTGTTAATTATAACCGAGATTGAATAATTCGTATCTCACATGTTCATTATAAACCATAAAACCTGTCCCAAAATGTCCCCTGCTTACCGGGAGCTTACTCAATGGATTCGTAAATTATTACCTACGTACCTATACTTAACACTCATATTAATGGATTGCGAAATCAAATTATTTCTTTTCGTAAGAAAAATAATTTACGTTTATGGAAGGACTGAAGGACTATATAAAGACCAGTTCAAAATGAAGCGCCACTTGTCATGAAGGGATGGATGAGGATTGAGGAAAGTTGAAGTTTTATTCGGCGAACTCTTATTGCGAAGAGAAATAATAATATTCCCGGTGGCTGAAGCTTTGCTGCAGCTCTATGTATCTTATCGTTATAAAGAAATGAAGGTAACTTAGTCTTGCTGTTACAGGCTACAAGAAAGGTTCCCAATCTATATTCAATATGTTCTAAAAATAAAACATATCGATACGAATGAACAAATTAATCGTACCTAACATTTTCTAACATTCTTGGCGTTAAGAGTTCGAAGTTCAATGAATTGTGTGTGCTGCAACAATATTGGAAAGCGGCAAAGGGGAAGCAGGTCTACCAACGGAATGAACTTGATCCAAATTCGAAGACTTGAAAATGTCATGAAGACGTAAATTGAAATTTTTCAATTAAGTCATTTGAGTGGAAAATGATCAAGTAATTTGAACAACTAGGCTACTGATAAGCAGTGTTCTACACATTGGAATTCCAAGATACGGTGGATGCACTGAAAAATATGCAAATACTTGTTAATTTTGTAAATTTGATGAAAAAATCGAATGTAATGGAAAATTGTCAATAAAAATATTCTTCCAGAGGAATGAGGAAGATATTAATACTTGAGATTCAACAATAAGGGATGTTATGATTTGAGTTGGTTGAACTGAATAGCATATAGCCTATTTCTCAATTTCATGAAATTAAATACTCAAACAACATGTAATAAATTTTTTATAATGATATTTCCTTATTTATTTTTAGATTTGAATTGAAAATTTCCTATAAAAACATTATTCTTGGGGAATTCCCTTTCCACTGCCGGAAGTATCACTGCCTTCCCTTGCATCAAGAAAGCACTGTGAGGCGTCACTGCTTCATTTTTCATTGCGCCACCATTGTTGTCCATGTTCACTTGGTTTGTCTTTGTGATTGTACTGGAAACAGAATTTTATCAACAATATCCTATATTTTTAGGTGAGGGTTCCAACAAAACTTCAGTATCTTCCCATTGTTGAACTTATGGTAAGTTACTGTTGGTTTGCAGCCAAAATCCTATTGTTAGATGCTTGTTCTTAGTACCAGCTTTTTAGATTTGCCAAGTATGAGCAAAATTCCAATGGAATGTTCTGCCATTTTTTTTAAATTGAATTTTTTTTGTCCACCCTATTGTGATCTGTGATATATTCCCTATCAATTCCATCTTTTAATTTTTTATTAAAATTGTCTGGTTAATTATAAAAAAATTCAAGTTCAAAGTAAATTTATCCGAATAAATAGGCTATTAATTGAAAAAAAAATGGGCTGATAGAAAAATTTTGAAGTTGTGTAGTAAGTTCTACATGACTTATGTTTTGAAATTAGAATAAATAACTGAAATGAGTGATTTTATTTAAAATCTTAATTTTGCAAGATCAATGAGTAGGCTATTCCATAATATCACATTACACGCTAACTTGAATCATCCAATTTTCTAAAAATTTTATTCGTTTGGCTGCTAAATTTTCATGAGAGCTCTCGGTTCACTTCAGAGTTCAGACGAAATGGCGAGTCCGTAAATTGAGGTTATGACCACAGCCACAGCAACACGGGATTGTTTTCAAAAAGTGTTTTGGTGTTGAAAAGTACTTTCTTGATTCATTGTAGTGATCTTTATCTTTGTTCTTTATTCTCTTAAATTGTGAAACTTTGTTGAAATCGGCAATGATTGCAAAATTAGATCCTGTTATGTTTAGACGAGCGCTGCCAATGTCAGAGTGTCAGTGTCAAGTCTGGATTAAGTCTCATCGCGTTTTAACAAAATTGCTGCATATTATTTGATTTTCTGTTGGCTAAAGGTATTCTGAGTTTCATCATTTATTTCAGGCTAATAAAATTTGTAGGATTTATATTTAGGCTATGGCTTATCGCTATAATCTAGACTAGGGAACGGTCCTGTGTGTACTTTTTTGAATAAAATTAAAACTAACCATATACTTGGGTTAGAATTATCATATCAAGAAAAAAGTGCTTCCTATATATATAACTCTACCCTTCTACTATCGAATGGAATCAATTTTGTTAATTTTTATTTCACTAATTTATACTTGTTAGAGTACCTTGAGTAGTAACTTTGAACCTACTTGTACAGTTACAGTAAACTGTAACTAGTATAAATTTTTATAGTGAAGTTTTACAAAATAGATTAGACTAAAGATGGTTTTCTTGAATTGTATTTTCTATTTTAGTGTTCAGTAGCCTAATTGAGTAATGGAATACTCTAAAGTTCGGTTAGAAAATCACTTTCATTTTCTGATCTGACCAAGTTGATTCTCTGAATAGAAGTGATTAGGTTTGTTATTAGTAATAAAACACTTTATATAATAGTATAAATTTTTTTGGGAGGCTACTTATTCATTTTTTCCATAGTGTAATCTCTATTCCTGTTTCATACTAATATATTTAGCCTACAAGTTTCTATAATAAATTCAATACAGTAACATTGAATCCAGTTTTTATTATTACACTCTGATTACTTGGAGCAAATGTTAATCTTCAAGGTGCTATAATTCTTGATTTCCTATATGAATTGAGATTTTTTGGATTAAGGAAAGTTCTTTCTAGAAAATGGTGGGATATCCAATCTATGTATCCTATTATATTAAGCGAGCAATTTCTGTATGTATGTATGTAACTTATGAATGTGGAACCACGGATCTAGAAAACGGCTCTTAACGATTTCCTCGAAATTCGAAATTTAATATAACCGTGATGGAAAAATAAGATTGCACCCGGTCTCATGTCCGGGAAAACTCTCTGGCAGGATTAATAAAAAAAATTAATATTCCTTTAGAAATAGTCTCAAGTACTGCGTATAATGGCTGTTATCGTTAGCTGACCAACGCTATCCAGCTGGAGTAAATGGAGTTACATTCAAATCTAAAACACATGTTCATGTCAAAAAATTGTGAGAGGTGATCATATCAATTTTGAATTTATTTTTTACAATAACACATTTATATGTAATTCAACAGTTCTGCCACAGACAGCTTCAGAGCGCAGCTCGGTACCAGATATTGTATCTAATCAGGATACAAAGATTGATAAGATTTATAGTATAAAAATGAACACCTGCTGAACAGAATGTAGGATTTACTTACTTAGATTGAAGGTGAGTAGGGTAGCAGGCAAATGACTGGTTACTCAAGTGACTGGCTAAGTTGAACGAAGATGATGATCATGACTGGCTGATACTCGATGGATACTTGAGTTAGTGATGGTTTTTTGAATTTGTTTCAGTGTCCAAACACTCGCTTCAAGTTCCAACTACTAGCTCTTAGCTGTTCATGAAGGGGTGTTTCATCCAGGGGTCTCTAATCTAGGCTTGTTCCTGATTCAGTTCAGGCACCTTGGTTCCTTGTTCAGGCACCAGACTATTCTTGGATACATCGTGCTATTCAAAAGAGAAAGAGGTAACTTATTTCACTAATAATAGTAATTACTAGAGGTAATAGTAAGAGTAATAATTACTAGAGGTAATAGTAAGAGTAATAATTACTAGAGGTAATAGTAAGAGTAATAATTACTAGAGGTAATTGGAATATTCACACAATATTTCCAATATTGTATTTGTATTCACAGGCCTAATATTTCATTGACTTGATGGAATTGATGGATTTTTTATAGCTGATCCCAAAAAGTTGGGCGGTTCATTTCTGCCCCTTGTGCGCTTCAACAGCTGATGTTGATTATAGTTGTAATTTAGCTATACCTAGATGATTTTTTATCAAGAGAAAGTAGATGTTTCACATCAGCTGTTAGTATGTTACATCACGTGCAAGAGACAGACGAAACGGTTTAACTTTTCACGTCAGCTATAGTGGTTTTGAGATTACATTATAATAACCAATCCTTCCATCGTTCATGATAAATAAAATAGATGGATAATGAGATAGACTTTGGACCGAACGAACTTAACTTATAATCGTATTTTAATAGCAATTAATATAGATTAGTAACTATTAACGTATTAACTCTCTATTTGTATCATTCCTATCAGTATTTTTGTTTGTAACACCCCTCCCCTGCGTTCAGGCTTTGCCTTTACAGGGACCTTCCTTGTTAATGATAACTTCTTATTTTAAGTTATTTTGTTAGTTTCAAGTTTTTATTCTGATTTTTGCTCTGTTAAATGTATTATGCTGTAAAAAGGTGAATAATTTGAATTTGAGTATTATCATGATAAATAAAATAGATGGATAATGAGATAGACTTTGGACTTTTACTAACTTTGCCGGCCGGGTTGGCCGAGTGGTCTGGGGCGTTACAACCTTCAGTCCGCTTGCGCTACCCGGTCGTGGGTTCGAATCCCACCTGAGGCATGGTCGTTTATGCACCTCATAAATCACCATTGCACACTCCATTACCCATGCACAAGTAAATTTGAATACTTATATGGGCATCATTCGTAGCAAAAAAAAAAAATAAATAAATAAAAATAAGCATGGTTATATTTAGTGATGTAAAATTCCTGGGAATTTAAGATCGGGGAAATGTTCCCAGGGAATTTAAGGGAAATATTCCCAAAAATCATAAATTCCCGGGAATTTATGATTTTTTCCATCTAAAATGATTTAAAAAGACGTGTTTTGGTACACAAAGTCTCAAACACCTGTTTTACAATATATTTATGTAAAATATATAAGAATGAATAACTTCGAATAGTAATTTAAGTTCATATACTGATTATTTTCATGGAACGTGTGAGGAGGAATGAGCACTCAATTGCAGTGTTTGAATCATTCAATTGTCAACCTCTATTATCTTACTACTATCTATCTAATACTTATCATCTAGTCTTACAAGTTGAATCTTATTTTTATTCACTAATGAATGCCTGTAAAGTCAGGTAAACTATAAACAAGTCCAAAAAAGTGTACTTTGACTTGAAACTGAGAAGTAATTCTATTTATTTGCACAAAAATAATAAACCCCATAAACAAATAATAGAATAGAAATCCAAAAATTAGAAATTATTAGATACAACAAAATAAACTAGAACAAAAACATACTTAAGTTTAATTGTATTCGAAAAAAGAATCCCACAACTTTTCAAGAAGCACCAAGGCTTACTTGACTTTGTAATAATACAAAGTAATGATACAATATTTTTGGCCACAGAAGTTTTTCATTCTGTATCAGATAATACAGGACAAAACAAAAATAGACATTTAAGAAGCTAACTTACTAATGATTGTTGAAGCCTAATCCCAAGATTCATTGTTGTTATTTCACGCTAATTACATTTCTTTCTCTGAAAAGTCCTTCTTCTCAGTTCTCAGAGGGAGGATAAGAGAGAAGATGAGTGTCAGAGAGAGCGAGTTAGAGCAATAAAAATACTATAATATACAGTTTCAAATAGTATATCTGTATACATACAGTGTGCGGTATATGTATTATTGATTAATGGGTATGTAAACAGTGTTTTTAAAAAATGATTTTTTCCAATTTTTAGAGGCTTCACTCAGGTTCTAAAATTATCAATTCCTATGTAAAAGCAGAGAAATTCAATGAAACGAGTTTGAAGTTTGTAACTTCAATGGTTATTGAGATAATTATGGGTTATGAATGATGAAAAAATCATAAATGTGAATTTTTTATTAATAGAAGTTGAAGAGAGTCGGATTCTAAAGAAAAAGTTGAATGGCTGCGATTGTGTAAAACTCACCTTAATCTTAGAAATGGCGATCAAAAAATCACAAAAATTCCATTTACAAAAAATACCAGTTTATGATTCCTTATACAGTTAAGTTATAACCCTTGATTGTTGAAAAATGGCGTTTTTCAGCATGTTTTCCCCATTATCTCAATAACAGTTGAAGTTGCAAACTTCAAACTTGTTCTTTTGAATCTCTCTGCTAATTTTACATAGGAATTGATAAGTTTAGAACGTGATTAAAGCCTCTAAAAAATTAGAAATATTCATATTTTTTAAAAATAATTTTCTGCCATTGTTATTTCGGTAACAAAGCGTTTTTCAGGGTTTGTTTCATGGACCTTTTCTTCTACTTGATGGAAGGAATCATCGTGAGAAGTAATGCACATTCCTCCTAAAACCCCCTGTATAGCTGGATTGGAAACGGAAAAAGACAAGAGCAGATCTATTAAAATCAAGAGAAAATGTCAAGAAAGTGCAGCAATTTGAGCAAAAATTGACATTACAAGGATGATTTACAGCTTATAATGTGAAAAGTGACCGAGATTGATAAATTCCAATAATTTTGAAGCACTTAATAACGTGAAAAGTGACTCAGATTGATCAATTTTAATTATTTTGAAGCAATTTTATAAATTCCCAAAATTTCTTGGCCAGGGAAATATTCCCAAATCATAAGTTCCTTCCCACTGGGAATATTCCCGATCCACATCACTAGTTATATTGTAATAAGTTACAGTAGAAGTAGAATGGTTTATTTTTAAGTGGTGAAACTTCGACCGATATTTCCAAATGTTTTATGTTCCAAAAACATAATAAATTGATGGTTATTGATGTGATGGTAAGCCTATTCGATTTATCGATGAAAGTCTTACTACTAATGCAACAAAACCTACCAAGAAAGCTTTTTTATTGCGTACATAGTGATTATTTCATGTGCACACTCTCATTTCACCCTCTCAGTAATTCCATCTCTTTGTGCGAGTATAACTCATGAACCTTTCAATACAAAATTATAAATTTTGATGTTGATCCATTAAGTTACTGTAACCGGCCGTTGAAATTTATAAGAATTGTATTGGATCAAATAGTATGAGAATCACTTAATGTTAGATTTTAGTTTGCTGCTTATCTAAAATATCTCACTTTTTATCTCACGTTTTTTATCAGGTAGGAATTTCCTCTGATGTTAATTATACTGTCAATTGAAAATTGTTTTTTTTGTTTTTTTTTTTTTTGAGGGTGATGCCCACATGGGCTTTTGGGCCTGTGCGTGGGTAATGGGAAGGATGATGATGAGAGATGAATGGACCTACTGCTTTAGGTGGGTTCCGAACCACCGGGAAGCGATTTTTGAGGCTCATGAATTGAATTCAGAGGAACCGGTCACCGTTACAACAGTGTTGGTAGAGGCACGTCGCTTATCCAATCTCACCGATTAGACGCTCTCTACCACTGGGACAAACCACTGTTAATTGACGAATTAAATCGTCACAGAATTCATCACAAGTAATTACATAAGAATTCTCTTGTAAATTCTCTTGATAAATCGTATGAATAAATGAGTATTTTTTCAGTTGACGTAACGTTTTGGACATTATTACTCTCTACTTTTCAAATGATAAAGTTATTAATTTTTGTCAAATTAATGAATAAATTAATTTTTGTTGCAGTTGGCGTGTCACTGTTCCTGTGCGGTTTGGGCGAGACGCTTGTGACGACATCATCCTAAGTTAAACTGTTGAAATACCTTGGAGGAGATCTGATCATATTCCTATCATAATTCTTTTGTAAGTAATATAAGTATATTTTGGTAACATCATGATGAAAATGGAATTTATCATGGTTCGCTATTATCATGTTTATCATCACGTATTGTTTGCTATGAACTAAGCTTATAGTCGGCGCAATCTAAGTTGACGAAAACCCCCTCCCCCCGAGAAATAGCTACGTTGTCATTTTGCGTGAAATTGAAACCTCTCCTAACGCGAACACATTCAACTGAATGTTAAAAGTGACAGCGTAGCTTCGTAAAAATCACGCGGTGCTGTAAAACTCACTATTTTTATGATCGCAGCTCGAATATCCAAGTCGATTAGCTTCAATAACTCCAATCTTTAACATACAATGATTCATGCATATACCGCTCTTCTTACTTTGAAACTCTTGAGAGGCCAAATTACGATCTTCCAACTATTTTCGACATTTGGAAAAATAATTTCAATTGTTTTTGAACAACTTTCTTGCTTTCACCACCCACTTATCTTCTCAAACAAAAAGTTTCTAGGTCATCGAAAATTTCATGTTTCCTGTTCGAGTAGACTCAACATTGACAAACATATTCATTAATTGAAACATAATTATTGGTCGGATATAGAAAATTCATTAGAACCATTAGAAAGCTCGAATTCTCCTTTCCATTTTGATATAAAAAACTTTATTTTTACTACAACCCATGATTGTGAGAGAAGTGTTATACAAAAGAAAGTAATATTTACGCGATTTTTAAATTTTTTCAAAAAAATCAAATTTCCTTTGAATCCTTCTACCCAGGAACTTTTTTTATACTACTGGCATATCAAGAATAAAATTCTACGTCTAGATATGGGGTTTAATCGCGAATTCGAAGATGTTCCAATTTCACACAATCTGGCAACGCAGCTATTTCCCGGGTGAAGAGAAAAACAGTCAACTTAAATTGCGCGGACTATAGTTGAATAAACATAGGTACGGTATCGCTGTTACCATTTTTTAATCTGCCGGGCTTATAATGCAGGTAATGCATTCTGCTGTGTAATGCAGGTATAATAATCATGATTGAAACTATTTAGGCTAGGTACTGTTGGAAAAGTCTGCTGTGTATTTATTTATTTGATTTAATACACTTATTTGATCAAAACACTAATATACAAAACTTTCCCTACAGAGATTTGATTAATACTATGTCAGCACATAAAACGTCAACAGAATTTTTTTGTCCAGAAAAATATTATAAAAATTTTTAATGTTGCATTATAGAGTTCATTCATCATACTGAAAAATTATTATTAGCCTACTGTTCTGTAGGCCTACATTTATGAGAATTTAGCATTTCAACTACTTCTCTTTGTTTTTTATCAGGCAGGACTTTTCTCTGCTGTACTGTTTAGCAGATCGAACAAAGGTTGCTTATCCTTGTATTTGAAAAAAAACTTGTTTGACTTGATTAGATTGTGAATCTCACCAATATTTTATTACTTAAAAATTACTTGATTGAAATGATCCCTACCTCTAACCTGATACGGTTACTATTGTAAAATTGGAGCTCTATTCTGCATACCATAGTGTGGTATAGAAATAAAACCGCTTTCGTTTAAATAATATTTTAACATACATAAGCTTGTTTGCTCGCTACTACGTACTTACTCACCAATATAGCTGAAGCCAAAAGTTGAGTGGTTTCGTCTGTATTTTGTATGTGATGTAACCTACTAAGAGCTGATTGAAAGCATCTATTGTCTATTTCTATTTCATAAACATCATCTAGGCATAGATATATGACAACATCAGCTGTTGGAACGCAAGAGTACCAGACGAAACCGCCTTACTTTTTGGAGTCACCTTTTAACAGAAACTCTACAATCGTATTATAATATAATACATAAAAGACTTTCCTGTGGTTATTGCAGTATCCTTTGTGGAAACTAGGCCTATATGCTATTCTGTTTATTCCTACTTGTTATTCATGCATAAAAACCTCTATTTTCATTATTATGATTATTTTTTAATAATAATAATGTAATATAATTAGGATGTGCTTGACCATCCCAACCTTAGGGCTCCGATTCCCCAGGAGGTCTGACAAGCGTTTTGTGACATGACTACTCCTCACGTCCGTGAGGTGAGCAATCATGCCATGTCCGTGATCCACAAATCATTTGCTCTAAGCAGACGGAGTGAGCCTAAGATGACTGCTTTCTGCATTTGGCCTGCCAATAGATTGGCACTTTTCTCACATGCTGGAATTGCCTTTAGATTTGAAAGCAGTGTCAAGCGCCCCCCCAGTACACCAATTATGAGCCCATCAATCTGACAGAGTAGCCTGGGTTCAACTTGCGCAGTTCAATCAGAAGATCCTGATACTTGATTCTTTTTTCCTCCTCTTTGGCTGTGACATTGCATTCAGCTGGAGCTGAGAACTCATGACATACATAATCTTAGCAGTCATATCCTGGAGTACAATATCAGGCTTAGTAGCTGTCAGAAGCCTGGTGGTGGAGAATGAATAACTCCAGTATATTCGGCACCTTTCATTCTCCACAACAGAATCAATTTCTCCTGGGGCATAAGGCAGTACTGGTGTCTTGTCTAAACCATATGAGTGCCGCAGATGGTAGTAAAGCACTCGTAATGCAGCATTGTGCCTATGGATATAGCCTGTAATTGCATGCACAGAACAAGCTGACAATATGTGCATCAGGGTCTCAGGTGACTTGTTACAAACCCTGCATCTGATATCAGGCACTAGCAAATGCATTACTTTGCTCCGGTATGACAATGTGTTGATTACACCATCCTGACAAGCCAATATGTATTATTATTATTCCTTTTTCACGCATTTGCGGATGATATATGAAAAGAGGGGCATTCACATGCAACCTCCTTCATTAATTTATTACACTATTTTATCATCATTCAGGGATTTACCAAGTGCACTGCAGTATTTGGCATACTATCCGGGCTGTGTCCAACAGAACTGACTTTTGCATCTGTACCATCAACGTCTCTGAGAGGTCAATTTTTTTGACAAGATTCCACTGTTGTCTTTGGCATTAGCCCTCCTACAGTAATAACAATTGGGAGAATCTTGACACTCTGCAGCTCATAAATCTCTTTCAGCTCAAATGCCAGTTCCTGATACTTTCTCAGTTTCTCTCCCCTTGTTCTCTGAGCATTCTCATCGGCTGGCACAGCAATGTCAATGATAAGGGCTTCTTTCTTTGGTATATCCATCACAAGGATGTCAGGCTTGTTATGTGGAACCCGTCTGTCAGTTATCATTTGAACATCCCAGTAGATCTTTACATGGTTCTTCTCGACAAAAGCAGGGGGAGAGTATAAATAGTATGGAGGGACATGATCAATTATACCAAACCTTAGCTGCATCTCCAAATGTACTATTTTGGCAACATTATTATGCCTCTTCAAATACTCTCTTGGTGCCAGCACTGAGCATCCAGAATTTATGTGCTGGATACTCTCAACAGCAGCATTACATAGTCTGCATTCATCATTAATGCTCTGATCACCAATAACATGCTTTCTATAAGCATTGGTGGCTATAACCTGATCTTGAATGGCACATAAGAAGCCTTCTGTTTCTGGGAACAGGCTGTCAACTGTTAACCAGCTGTTGGAAAGCTCTTGATGAGTGAGGTCTGAAAACAAGTGCTCATAGAAGAGCCCATGCCGTTCCTTCTGCTGCCAATCTTCCTTATAGGCTTGTATGGACGTTGGCTCTTTATCATTTGGATTTTTCATATTCAGTGCAGTGTAGTTATCATCTAGCCTACAAATACTTCTCAGCAGTTGTGAATTGGAGCCTTTAAAGTAGTCCCTTAATCGTTTTACCTGACTTGTACAAAGGACAGAGATCTTTGCAAGACTTCGGCCACCCATCTTTCTTGGTAGGCTAAGTAGAGGCGACTCATTGATGCTCTTGGGTGGTGCATCCTGTTCTTGGTCATTGTTGTACGGATGAGCCGATCCATTTGTTCTAGGCGAGTGTCAGACCACTTTAAGACTCCAAAGCTGTATGTTAGGGATGGAATGACCCATGAGTTGATTGCCTTAATACAATTTTTCGAAGCCAACTGCTTTCATCACTCTGTTGAGCCTCAACTTGAACTCATCCTCCAGCTTACTAAACACATCTGCACTTGATACTTTGAGATGCTAGGTACTTGTAGGTTTGACCTTCTCCCAGCTGTCCAATTCTATCATTCATCAGAGCATACTCTGAGGGTTCAGAGCCAAACAAAACCAGAGGGGACTGAGGCTATCTCCTTGGAAAATTCCCCCTTCTGAATTTGGCCTGTCTGGACTTGCTGTTTTTCACCATCAATACAGAGCCTCCCCCTGCAGCCCATCATCACCAATTATTATTATTATTATTATTATTATTGATATCATTCTTATCTTGTCTTTAGATTATTGAATTACGATGATCCTGATTTGTCTCGTAGGCCTATAGGTACCGGTAGTATGGCACCTTATTTTGAAATGAACGTACTGCTCACATTAAAAAGTTGGGTGGCATCATCTGCTCCGTGTTCGCTCCAACAGCTGATGAAGTCAGTTAAAGTTGTCATTCAAGTATGCCTAGATGGTTTTTGAAATCAAAAACACATAATTTTTATTTGGTTTTTGAAATAAAAGGAGGCAATAGATGTTTCGCATCAGTTGTTGGAAGATTACATCACGTACAAGATACATACAAAACTGCCTAATTTTTTGGAGTGAGCTGTACTTGTACTTGTAGAAATTTATCATAGTAAATAGTTATAGTTCATAACAACCAAAATGACATTTTTGTTGTATAATTTTTCTTCAATCAGCAGCTATTTGTTATAGAAGATACGGATGATTACCAAGAAAGTGATTGTCGAGCTAGTTGATTAAGTTCAGCTTCGTTGTTTTGAACTATACTGTTACTTGAATTGCTGCATAAATAAATGAATATAATAATTGTTTGTTTGTCAATGGCTCAACAGCCCTGTGAAGGGCCTTGGCCTACCAGCTCATTGCCAGTTTCATATCCACTCCACTACACGCTACACAGTCCGTCGAAGCGAAGAAGACACCCCGGCAAGACGGGAAAACGTATCCAGCCCGGCCAATACTGGCCCAAAAGCCGTAAATTCTCAAACAGAGCCCACAGTCCCCGAACCATATTAGAGTGAAATTTAACGGAAAAGTGAATATGATAGGACCTAGCCAAAAATTTGCAATTTGTTAAAAAACGAGCACTAAATATCATTGACAAGTTTTTGAGTCCTGGTGAATTTTGAGTGAGCTTTGGCCTCGACCTTGTAAACTACTGTAAAATTCACGAACAGAAACAGTATCCTTGTTTTTAGTGCATTTAATTTGAAAAAATGCACTATTGGTCTTGACCGGATAATCGCAAATATATGATGCGATATATTTTTTACACGTTTCCGAGCCCCCAGAACACGAATCTGATGTCAGTTCAAATTCATATATATATTTATATATGTACAGATTCTTGTTAACACGATAACTCCCGAAGGGCTTGTTGAAGAGCGACCTAATTTTGCACAAAAATCATTAGTGTTAATATCTCGGTCAAGTTCGTTAACCAGCCAAATTGGTCCAAGGGAAGGGGGTGAAATTAGGGGATGAAATTTTAAAAAAATCAACCAATCGACCAATAACTTGATCGTTTTAAAAGTTGTTGTGTTTAATACCCTTATTATGCCCTACAATTTGAGCCATCAACGGACAAAATCCAATAAAAAATGGCGGAGAAAATGGCGAATAATATGCCATTTTAAGGTTGAATAGTTCTTCCTGGAATTGATAATTTGGAAAGACTAATGATCATGATCTTTCCTTCCCTTATAAAATTAGACAAATCTAATCTTTCTGAGGCATGAATTTTAGTACACTAAAGGTGACTTGACAATTTTCTCCAAACTAAAACAGAAGAAAATCAAATACATGAAATCATTTTCATATTTGGATCTTATGCTCGCTTAATTTGTAACATTTTGTAATTTATCGTATTTTAATTGAACTTGAACTTTATTTATAACCGGCTTCTTAACAAAATTATTTTTGTCTGCAGATGAATCAATGAGGTCTATTGAACTGCTGTTTATTGAAGAATCGTTACGTGAATCATGTGAATTTTGAGAGAAGAAGGTATGTATTACATCTTTATTCAATGTCATAAATCGATTCAATTTTTTATATTTCCGTTGAGATAGATGGATGACTTTATTTTATATTTTGTCAAGTTGTACATCAGTTTTGTGGGTGAAGTTAAGGCATGAAAACATACACTTCCTATGAAAACTCTTCCACTTAACCTACGAGATATTGACAGAATGATGAAGTTATCATTGTGAAAGAATCATAAAGTTTAGTTCTAATTATTCATTTCAGTTGAAGTTTGACTTTCCTTTTTTTAAGTACTTTTCGTCTTGCGCAAGATTTATTGTTTCTAAGATACAGTTGATGAAAACTTGTGCATTTTCAAATGAATCTTCTTACTTGACACAATTCTTATTGACACAATGACACATGATCAATCTTAGCCATGATTAAAATTTGATGATCTCAATTCCGGAAATATATAGTATCATATTTTTAATTGGAGGGAAACAATATGCGTCTGCGCATTGCTGGGGAAACCTTACGGGTAGGCTATTGGAAGAAAGGAAGTGTTTTACAGTTTCAATTATCAATTGTGACAATGGCGATTATTAAGAAAAATTATTTAATTAAATGATTAAATTTATGTTACACATATTTATGTACCCTAACCCAACATTAATTTTGTTTGACACATAATTTTTATTGAGATTACTTTTGCTACAGCAATTATACAGGGTGTTTCAGGAGGAATGTGCAATACTTCTCAGGCTGATTACTTACACCAAGTAGACAAAAAAGTTCCATGGGACCAACCCCCAAAAACGCTTTGTTACCGAGATGACAATGGCGGAAAATTGATATTTTTCAAAATATATTAATTTTTCTAATTTTTTAAAGGCTTCACTCAGGTCTAAAATGATCAATTCTTATGTGAAATTAGCTGAGGAATTCAATGGAACCAGTTCCAAGTTTGTAACTTCAACGGTTATTGAAATGATTGGAAAAATATGCTAAAAACAGCCATTTTTTAACAATAAGGGTTATAACTAAATAAGGAATCATAAATTTGTATTTTTTATTAATGGAAGTTGAAGAGAGTCGGATTCTAAAGAAAAAGTTAAATGACGGCGATTGTGTAAATCTTACCCAAATCTCAGAAATGGCAATCAAAAATCGCAAAATTGACAAAACATAGCACAAGTGATGAATTTGTGTTTAGTAGTTATTTTTGCTCGCTATTTCTGAGATTTGGGTGAGATTTACACAATCGCCGCCATTTAACGTTTTCTTTAGAATCAGATTAACTTCAACTTCCATTAATAAAAAAACAATTTTATGATTCCTTATCCAGTTATAACCCTTATTGTTGAAAAATGGCGTTTTCTAGCATATTTTTCCAATTATCTCAATAACCTTTAAGGTTACAAACTTGGAACTGGTTTCATTGAATTCCTCAGCTAATTTTACATAGGAATTGATTATTTTAGAACCTCACTAAAGCCTCTAGAAATTTAGAAAAATTAATATATTTTGGAAAATCTCAATTTTCCGCCATTGTTATCTCAGTAACAAAGCGTTTTTGGGGGTTGGTCCCATGGAACTTTTTTTGTCTACTTGGTGTAAGTAATCAGCCTGAGAAGTATTGCACATTCCTCCTGAAACACCCTGTATACAACTAAGTGAATGGCTTGAAAGGAAACAAAAATGTGTTGCATGGGTGGGAATAGACTGAAAAATTCTGTATACAATAGCCCAGTTGGATTTACAAATTCATTCAATATATTAATTCTCAATAGCAATGAACTTACTGCGATATCTTATTCCTTCCACTTCTTATCTACCCAGCTTTGCTTCTTCAAAATGAACGCTGCTCTACAAACGTGCGTTCTTTATGGATATCTAATCGTTAAAGGCGCTTGACTTGCTGGGGTTATCAAGAGGTGCTGGGTTTTTGTGTAGCAGCATTTGAATTTCCTTCCTAGCCTATTATTTAGTTGCCAATATTCACTGTAGCAAAAGTTCTAAATATGATGTTGAATCAATTAGGAAATTCTGTCTTCTGAGTCATTTTATTATTATGTATATGTATAGTATATCAAAACATGTCTAAATAATATGACGCAATTTCTACCATTTTATATGATGATTTATACATTAATTTAGTACTATAGTCTGTTCAAACAAAGAATTAATTCTGGCAAGATTGAAAAATGACTCCAGCTCGGTCAATATTGGGTTGAAAATTATTAATTAGAATCTCATATATTGCTATATAAATTTTATTAATAATTATCCAGCAGTTGGTATACTGCAATATCTAATAATTCTTCCATCTATTATAGATTCGTCTCAAATTGTAGAGAACAATTTGAAACTAAGTTTATATCTTTCAAACTAATATTGACCGAGCTGGAGTCATTTTGTCATCTTGACAGAATGTCTTCTTTGCTTGGACAGACTATACATTCGAGTTGATCAATTGAGATTCAAGTTATCGATTAGAATTGATTAAATAAATGAATTCGTTGTCAATACTGTACTGTATAAGACTTACGAGGCCGGACAAGAAACGGACATAATGACCGAGTGGAAAGGATTTTGAGCATTGGAGTAGGTGAGATCATGTCACACCAGGCTCATTCGTACATTTTGTATAAGCGCAGTGCATTTTATTGTCCATTTATGTCTAGTTCTGTCGTGTCCGTCCTTGAGTAACATCACTTAGTTTGGAAAGGATACAATATTATGCTAGTTTATTGTATTATTTTAGGAATAATGGAGACATCTTCTGTTTCTGCATCCCCAGCGGAGATACCTGGTGAAGAGTCGGAAATCGGAAACTTGCAGGAAATTCCCACTGCTGGTACTGGAAATTATTCCGAAAAACCATTAGATAAATTGTTAAACTCAAAATATTTCTTTGACTACAACTACTATGTTCCATTTAATAAGGGTAATAAAAATTATGATACGGAATTCTACGATAACTTGAGGAACCTTGCACGAAGGCAGAAGGAACAGAAAAGGAAATCAGAACTGAAAAAACTTCGCCGACTAGCTTTTAACAAGCAATCTGACGAAATAACCCAATCGCATCATTTCACTCCTGTTACGATGGAATATAAGTTGCAACAAGCAAGAATGTTATTCGGAATTGGTGTAGAGGAAACAGAGGAAGATGATTTGGAGGATGAGGAGAAGGAGGAAAGAGTCGATTCGATGAATGAAGAAGAGAAGGAAGAAGGAGATTCGATGAATGAAGAAGAGATGGAAGAAGTAGATTCGATGAATGAAGAAGAGAAGGAAGAAGTGGATTCGAAGAATGACAATGAGAAGGAAGAAGTAGATTTGAAGAATGACAATGAGAAGGAAGAAGTAGATTTGAAGAATGACAATGAGAAGGAAGAAGTAGATTTGAAGAATGACAATGAGAAGGAAGAAGTAGATTTGAAGAATGACAATGAGAAGGAAGAAGTAGATTTGAAGAATGACAAGGAGAAGGAAGAAGTAGATTTGAAGAATGGCAATGAGAAGGAAGAAGTAGATTTGAAGAATGAAAAGGAGAAGGAAGAAGTAGATTTGAAGAATGAAAAGAAGGAAGAAGAAGATTTGAGGAATGAAAAGAAGAAGGAAGAAGTGGATTCAAAGAATGACAAGGAGAAGGAAGAAGAAGATTTGAAGAATGAAAAGAAGAAGGAAGAAGTAGATTTCAATAAAGAAGAAAAAAAAGAGAAAGTCGAGAACGAAAAAGTAGTGGTTAATTATGAGAGAAAGGTAGTAGAAGATAAGATAATAGAGAACAACAAAACCTTTGATGATGACAAATACCAGCCAGTTAAAACTTGGGCAGATGTAAAAATCGTCAGAAACAAGCATCCTCTTGATCCAAGTTCTTTCGGAAACGAAGTTATAAAAAAAATATTTCACAAGAAGAAACCTAAGAGAAGGGTGAAAGTTCCCTTCGTTTGCAGGAGCCAACTACCGCAGCGTCTCAATCAAGAAATGGAGCAATATCTATCGCAACGTTCATCGAATTCGACCAAGCAAGCCGCCATGGTTTTACACATCGGAAGGAATAGACCGCTGTACCAAGAGCAACTCGATAATCTTTCACACTTGGAAAATTCCGACTGCATAACCACCGACTGGGCTAAATTAGCCGCATCTGCGGTACAAACAGACCTGAACAGCACAAAAGTCTCTCGATTGTTGATACCAGTCCTGTGTGACAAGCTGGTGAAGTTGATTGAGTTCAACGATGAACTCAAGCAATACGATGGTGGTTTTGAATACGGCATAAATAGGATAGTAAAGGAGGATGGAGACATGAATGAACTAGAAGAGGGAAAGAAAGAACAGAAGGATGCTGAAGAGAAGAAAGTGAAGAGAAAAGGTGTTAGTGCGGTTGTGAAACAGGTTGTAGCTAAGTTGGTCGACACAGTGGTAGCTGAAGAGGAGCATGTCGACGTGAATGCCGTGAAAGTTGTCTCGGAAAAGCGAGTGGGTCGGGAATTGAAACGACTCAATGCTAGTTACATAGAACTAGAGGAGGAGTCAACGAGTACGTGCGAGGGAGAAGAGGGCGAAGACACAAATCTGGCAAAAGTTGAAAAAGAATACCACCAAACGGTGGTGAGAAAAAGAAATGAAATTATTTTCGTAAATAACAAACACAAACGATTGAGGCGCCGGCCCATGAAATTGGAGGATCATGTTCTTGAGGTAGGTGATAACGAAGAGGAGAAATTAGTTAAATGTCGACGCTTAAATGCTAAAAGTCCCTGTAATGAAATAAAGACTGAAGAAATTAGACGAGTAGAGGCTAGTGTTGAAGAAGAGTTGTTCTGTCCACCAGTGAAAGATTGTTCTGTTAAACTTGTGAAAGCTTTCAACTTGGATGATATTGAAAATACTACTGAACATACTGCAGCTGATGAAACAGAAAAGGTTGAACAAAAAATTGAGAAAAATGTTTATTTTGAAGAGACTTATGTAGAAGATACTTGTTCCCTTCCAAAATTCATGATCAAAGTACCCGATATAGTAGCAAGTCCACCTCTGTTCAAAGCAAAGAGGTATAGCAGTGTTCCAATCAGCCCTCCAATGAAAAAGAGGAGGGTAGAAGACAATTCTCCAGAAAAGAAAAAATCTATTAAAAGATTGAAAAACGGCGAAGTTATTGAAAATTTGTCGTTGAAAACTATTTTGAAACCGACCGATGAAAATATTGATTCAATGCAAAATCGTTCTAAGTCTCATTCATCACCTGAATCTCCACTTCGTCTTAAACCTGATGGAGATGGAATTTCAAATGACAACGTTTCTGTTCATCCTGCAGGAACTCAAAAGCGTATTAAAACCCTGAAACCTGTTAGGAGGCCAGATGAAACAGTTACAGAGCCTGAAGAACCGGAAATGTCAGTAAAAATCCTAAGTGTGATGTCTTTGAATCCAGAAGCTACAGTGATGCCAAATAGAAGAGAGGACATTTTACAGGAGTTAGGTGCAGCTGCAGGGAGAGCAGCTGTTATCCCCACACAAGTGCGTTTTCTAAAAGTTCCAATCAACCAACAATTCGAAAAAATAACCCATAGAGACAAAGAATTGGAGGTAGTTTTCGGTAAAGGGAAACTGAGTTTTGCTCTGACTATCCTAAACAGGAACTTGAACAACGAGATGGTTTTTATTCCTGCGGTCAAAACCATTGAACATAACGAAGACAAATACTTTGGCGTCTACTTTCACCATCAAAGCCTTTCGACAGCGTTTGTTGGACCCTATCAGCTCGATGAGGAACCTCAAATCTACTTGAAACTTAAATCGGATGCGGAACCAATAAAATATGAAGGTGAATTCTGTGTCGATGGAGTTTTTGTTGTTGCGTTTTGGAAACTTCGTAATAGAAAATTTGAAAGACGTATATGTAAGGACCCGAACGTTAAACAACTCGCTGTGTACCTCTATAGAAGACGAAACCAAGAAAAGTCAGGCAGTCAGGGTTTTGTAAACATTTCCCAGGAAGCTTCTAAACTGAACGATAAAAATCGTCAAAGCTCTTTGAGCTCAATTGAAAATTTTCGAGTTAAACCTCTAAGTGATAAAACAAAGAATAGTATTGAAAACGGTTGTGCTAATTCACCTGCTGGTATTGTTGAGAGAAGGTGCAAATCACCTGATTTGGATATAGAGAAGATGGAGATTGACTTTGTCGATTCTGTCGATGTGACTAGTAAAAGTAATGAGTCAACTGGAGATAAAAGCAAGAAAATAGTAGCTGAAAACAATGATTCACCAAAAGACCAGCAAATTTTGAACAGTAAAGAATCAAAACCTGATGTATTGATTGACAAAACGAAAACTGACAAAAATGAGCAAATAGTAAATGATATTACAACAAAACTTAAACAACCCAAAATGAAAAATGGAAAGATTGAAAGTGGACAACCCACACTTGATGACTTGACATTCTATGAGTATGCTCGAAATATGAATAAATTGGCACTTAATAATGTGGAGATGAGTTACAATCTAATGGAAGTTGATGATTTGGCAAATGCTAAGAAAATTGAAAGAACCGTTACAAATAACAAAAATTCTTTTGAAAAATTGTCTGAAAATAAAGAAGTTGAAATTATTTATAAAAGGAAGAAAATAGTGAATGATGTTGTGTTGAAAAATGATGGTGGTGGAAATAAAGACAAAACTCAGGCTTTAAATAAAGTGATGGATGTTGTTGACTTGGACTCCATGGTTCCAAAACCAGATGAAATTCCTCCTGTAACTAAGCCAAAAGTAGTTGAGAATACTGCAAGTCCTCCAAAAAAGCTGCCAATATCTCACTGTGACTTGGGAGTTGAAAGAAAAATTTTGCCGAAACTTGATTCTCCGGATCAGGGTCTCCAGAAAGTGGTTTTAAGATTTGACACTCCTAAGAGCATCTTGAACCCAGTCAAGGTTGTCTTAAATCCTGAAAAGAGTGCCTCGAATTCTTCAAACAGCGTTGTAAACGGTGTAAAAATGATACCTATATCTCAAATAAATTCAAATACATTACCAAAGAGTATCTTGAGAAATATTGAACAAAAAAAAGTACAGGCTTCGTCAAGAGAAGGCATGAAACAGAAAGTATTGATTCAGACAAAAGTTGGATCCCAGATGGTAAATATACAGTGGATTCCAAAAAACCAATCCACCCTCATAGAGGCAACTCCCCAACAGAATATTATTCAGACAACTTTGAAGAAACCACCTCCTCAAATTAGTGTAAATTTGAAGAAATTGGTAGATGATAAATTGGCTTTACAAAAACAATCAGTTTCACCTGGTGAAAAGAAATTGATTGAGCTAACGAAAAAACCTCTTCCTGAAAACAACAATGTCATGGCTAATATGATAAGTTTGGGAGGCAACAAAGTGATGGTGACAGTGCCGATGATGAAAGTTGTAAAACCGAATTCGGTCATCATGGATAAAACTGGTAACAACTTTATACAGGTACAACCCCAGAACATGTCTCAAACCAATAAAAAAGAAGTCGGGAAAAAATTTATAAAAATTCCTCCCAACGCCCAAAGCATAAAAATATTGCCTGATATTGTATCAGGCAATATTACTACAAGTAAAACCTTGGTGAAACTCCTACCAATGTGGAATGGCTCAAAATCGGTGAACGAGTCTCCTACTACTAAATCATTGACAAATAATGTCGGAAATATCAAACCGAGTAATTCTACTATGAGTACGAATTCATCGTTGCCTGCAAACGTCTCAAAGGGTACTTCGAAATCAGAAAACGCCACAATCAATAAGTCTCAGACAATTATTATTGGTAATGAAATAACTGTGACTGATACATCGAAGTCGACTACTGTTGATCAGGAAACTTCCTCAAATGTCATCAGTACGAACAAGAAAGAAACATCACAGAATCGAATATTGAATGAAAGTGACGAATCGACCGAAAAAACAAATAGCAGTGACAAAGTGACGAATGTAAACGATGAATGTAAACGATCTAATAAGTCTTCAATCGAAGATCCCGATGCGCTGAAAATTCTTAGCAATTGGAAATATAATACTCAGTATATGCAGTCCTTGGGATTGTTTGTTGATGAAGACCTTTAGTCCATTGGTCTAGGTCTCCGAGATAACCTAGTCTCCCTAGTCCTATTAATTCATATTTATATTATTTTATACTGCATTTAAAGCTCATTCGTAATGAGATCCAATTTTTTCTATTCAATTTATATTCCTAATAATCAGTAATTTTTATTTTACGATGTTCACACAATCAAATACTCAATAATTCGAAATCAATCATTTTTATTTACAACACGCTACTCCTGTAGGGTGATGCACATTATATTGAATGGTTATACTAATTGACTTATTTTATTACATGATAAATAATACGTAACTTTTCGATTTCGAATATTGATTAGGTGGGAACCTTTTTTCTTTTTTTTCTTTATAATGTTATTATTATTGATTGAATTTGTATATTAACTATTCAAATTTCATATATATTAAGTAATCCCATGTTGGCTGTGGTTTGTTTTCTTTGAAAAATGTACATAAAATTCAAGTTGGAATACTTTGTTTGATCTATGTTGTAAGAAGTTGAAGTATGTTGAAAAACTTCCTATAGGGTAATGCAATTATATTCATTGTTTTAAAATAGGATTGGCATTTCTAATTACAGTTTTTCCGTTATTTACATTATTAATTTTTATTACTTATTCTGTTAATTTTTATATTATTTGATTTTGAATATTGAGTAGTAGTTTTGGAATGAAATATCCGTTTGAATTAGGATAGTCTGAACTTGACTTAAAAATATCTGTTTAATATACAATACAACATATTATAGTTTCTGTAACTTCATATTTTTAAACTACCAATTTTTTAATTGATGTTAACTATTGAATTATTCATTAATTCTATTGAAAAACGTTGTTGAAGTACGGTAACAAGTACGGTTTTCCTTTATTCCTTTATTTTCCTTCCTTAGTATCATAACTTTCAATTTTATCAATCGATGTTTATTACTCTGCTATGAATTGTTATTGGAGTATCTTCCATTATTATAATAAGATTACCATTTATATTGTAGTGTTACGTATATTTTCTTCCTTGTTAATTATTACTATTATCAACATTATGTTAATTTCCCGGTAATTTCATGAAAAACTTCTTCTATAGTCTGTCCAATAAAAGAAGACCCTCTGGCGAGATGAGAAAATGACTCCAGCTCGGTAAATATTGGTTCAAAAATTATTAATTTGGTCTCAATCGTAGGAAACATTCTGATCTATAATTTGAGACCAAGTCAATATTTTTTGAACCAATATTGACCGCGCTGGAGCCATTTTCTCATCTTAGCAGAGGCGTTTCTTTGCTTGGACAGACTATAATTAATGATTGAAATTGGAAAAAGTGAATAGATTACTAGCATTCTGTCGGTACATATTTTCATTTCAAAGTTACCAATGCATTGCCTTGATAGTTTGAAAATACAGTAATGATATTGTTTGTATAGCCTGTTGAAGCAAAGAAGACATTCTGGCAACATGGGAGAATGACTCCAACTCGGTCAATATTGGTTTAAAATTATTAATTTGGTCTCAAACTGTAGGAAGCTTTCTGATCTACAATTCGAAATCAATTTTTAATTTTTTACCAATACTGACCAAGCTGGAGTCATTCTCCCATCTTGCCAAAAATTGTCTTCTCTGCTTGGTTAGACTATAAATACATTATGAAATCATTTTCTCAAACTAAATATAATGAAAATAATGAATATAATTTAGTATGATGAGTTACTAACGATTAGGGTTCTTCAAACCCCCCTTTTCATTGATCCTTGGATATAAGTATAGAAACTGTATATTATAAAGTTTCTATAGAAATAATTTGTGATACATTACTGTAAAAATATTATGAATAAAATGAATCGTTTATTTGCTATGTTCAATTGCGTATTATTCCTTTTATGGCACCTAATTGACCTGAATGACTGAGTCTTAATTTAATGTTTGAATATTAGTTTTTAGCAACTAGAAAAGGTTGAGACTGATCGCTCACTATTATAATGCAAGCTAAGAGAAAGTAATATTGGTGAGAGGAAGTAGCATCATAAACTTTAAAATTGAAATGTTTCATCTCTGGTGTTTATCAGAATAAGTATATTAAAATTTAAAGGTACTTTACAGATAGGTAGAGAAATGTATGTATTTTTTCCACTTAGAACATTACATGAATGGTTTGGGCGAAGTTGGGGCACAGAGCACACTCTTCCACTTAACCCACGACTTTAAGAAAGAGAGGGGTACTTGATGCTGCTACTTAGCACTCAGTTTACCGAGTAATTAGAGAAAATCCAACCATTTAGGTTTTATATTATTTGTACCCTGCTAAGATTGCGTTTTCAACATTTAAAACCCCCTCTTACCCGAGTCTCTACAAAAAAATTGAAGGCAATCCAAGCAGAGAAAAAATAATAACTTGAAATTGAATTTTGTTTCATCATTCGGTGAACATTGTAGGCCTAGTGTATAGTATCAACAATGTTTTTCTCGCGGACATAATATATCGTCCAATACAGAAAGAAAACTTTCAACTTGATTTTTTTTCTCCAGGTATCGATAGTTGCAGATAACCGCAAGTGCAACAGTTGTTCATCAATGTAGTTATCATTTTTTGTAAAGGTATCTTTATATGGCGGATTTCGCAGTAGATACGCAGTAGTAATACAAATTTTAAAAATTGATACGTAATCGTACATGAAGGTAGATCATTGACACAAAATATTTGATAATGCCAATCATTGAATACCGATCATTGCCGATCATAATGCCAAGGCTCTTGAACTAAAATCAAATCAATCAATCTTTATTCATCAAGTGTACAAGTACATTTTGAATATTGTCACTTCACATTTTGTCATGATATTTATAAAATTACATTTTAAAAGAAATTAGTCAACAAATAAATAAATCAATACAGTCAATGCAAAATACTATTAAGTTACTATTGAACAAATTCCTGGAAAGAATACAAAGACAATTGCACTAGATAGTCCTTCAAATTATCTTTAATTTTTTTATGTGTTCAATTGAAGAACTGGGCAACATATGAAAATATTTATTTCCCATAGACATGGTTTTCTTTTTGAATAATTCAAAGTTATGTCTTTGAACAATTCTGTCAGATCGCGTATTATATCCATGTGAATTATTACTTCACTGTACGAATTCAGTAGATTTTCTGAAAAACATGATCACATCATAAATATATTGCCCATATATTGTTAAGATACCCAGCTGAGAGAAAGATTGTTTAACAGAGTCATTCCATTTCATTTTCATGATAATCCTTAAAGCTTTTTTTTTGCTGAAGTAATATTTTGTCTAGGTTTATTCTTGATGTGCAACCATATATGATAGACCATACGCTAAATTGGAATGTATCAGTGCGTGGTAAATAGATTTTAAAGCATCAAGACCGCATACATTGGACATTCGTCTAAGAGCATACAGACCCGGGGATATTTTTTTGATCACATGACACACATGATCGTTCCATGACAAATGTTCATCTATTAATAATCCGAGGAATTTTGTGTTATTAAGCTGCTCTAAACTTTGATCACTTAATACTATGTTTGGGCACTCTACATTTCTGCTCTGCCTGGTAGAAAAAGAGACTACAACTGACTTATGGGGATTAAGAAGGAGATTTAGGTGGTTTAGAAAATTATTTATAGCTGTTAGACCCTTAGCTGATCATTGTTCCACATCCTGAACTGATTTACCCGAGAAAATTATGTTAGCATCGTCTGCATATAAACAAACCGAAGCCTGTTCTTTGACAACATCATCAGGTAAACCCTTAATGTGACAAAGGAACAATAAAGTAAAGGGCCCAAAATCGAACCTTGTGGGACCCCATAATTGAGGCTTTTGAGCTCGGATCTATATTTTATTTTATAATTAATTGAATGAGTCTCGTCAATTCTCTCTTAATTCAACATATTGTTGTCTCCCCTTTGAGTAGGATGAAACAGATTACAGAATGTTGTGTTGAAAATGTCAATCCTAGTCTACCAGGCTTCCAGCAGAAGCAAAGAAAAGGTACACTGAATTTAATATTTCTCGGGCTTCCTAACTGGTTTCTAATATTGCTGACAAAAATTTCAACTATGAATTAAAGAAATTTTGAATGTGATAGTAGGTAACCAGATTTTTATATTTACAGCCGGAAAAGTAATTAGGAAGCCAGCAAAATATCCTCGTGGTACCAAAACTAGCACTAGTATGTTGAGTTGAAAATGTCAACCCTAGTCTACCAGGCTTCCAGAAGCATAGAAAAAGTACAATGTATTTAGTATTTTGCAGAATTTCTAACAGCTGACTTCTTTATCCTGGCTGTAAATATAAACACCTGGCAACAATATAGGTGAATTCCATTCTATCGCTTTGGATAGCCATTTTTATAGAAATATCTAAGTAACTACATGCTTGTGAAAACAGAGCTCAAGACCTGACTTTGTGTATTATAGCCTATTGCCTGGCTTGTTCCCATTAGAAATTTGAAACTTATATAAATCAAGTGTTCTTGTTTTTCTATTTTAAGAAAGCTTTTAGAATAGATGTCAATGATCGTGTCGACTCATATTTATTATTATGTTATCAAAAGGTGAATAAAAAGTTGAAACGACTTAATACAACATTGTTTATTGGCACATTTATAATTTATCAAGAAATATCCAATTTTTAGAATATTACACGAATATAATAGCCTACAACACCATGAACGATTTCTCTTATAGAGTCAAGGTTCAAACATTTTGTAACTAGACAATAAAAATACACATCGCATGTTAATGTATAATAATAATGACATACAATAACAATATCAATTCTCAACAACATAATAATTCATTCATGCAATATTGAAACTTAAAATTAACAGTACTTGCCTATAAAAACAAAGACAATTTAATCTATAAGAGTAGATTGTCTTTGCCACATAAAAGCAATTTATTAATTATGGAATTTTTTTATCGTAGAATTCATTGATCTATCCTTTTCATACTTTATTCATTACTTCATAAACAACTTCAACTCTTCACTTCGGCATCTTTTAATCGATAGTCACAGATATATTGATTAGTAATTCCTTGCTTTACAATCATAACGACTGTATTGACTCATACTTGTACGGTATGCCTTACAGCGAATCAGGTCTTATTCCCTCCCTTGAGAGATTGACTTGTCGTTAATAAGATAGCCTGTTGTTCCCCGTCTCTAGAAAAATTGTAACTTTTGCATTACACTCTAACTGATTAACTGGATGTTATTCAGAGTGTTCTGCGATCTTTTGGATATGGAAGCTAGCTTATGGTTGAGAGGATCAACGTGCTAACCACACGTTATCTCCATCCTGGTTGATGATTATTCACTTCTGCTGTATAGTGAAGTGAATATGAAACTGGCAACCAGCTAGTAGGCCTTAGCCCTTCATGGGCTGTTGAGCCAAACATACATTAGGTTAATGGAGGAATTTCCGTTGAATATAGGCTACCGTATCGTACTGAACTGAATTGAATTATATTTATTCACAACCCTATATGAAACCGAATGAATTGTTTAAACACAAATATTGTGAAAAATGTTGGGCTATACAGTCACCAGAGGGCAAAATCTCTAGAATAAGAAGAACCTATAAATGTACAACTATAAGATTTTCATAAAATACCGTAACTTCCGGAAGTAAAGTTGGCTATATTTGAATAAAATCAAGAGTTTCCCAGTTGCAAGTAGCCTATCCTCTTTCTATGGTCTATAATATTAATTGTTTGGTCTCAGAAAATGATTTTATTGCATGCTTTCACTAATTGATCAAATCCTATTAGCCCAATCAAATTGTCATTGAATTGTGCCTCGACCAAACAAAAATCCTGTTAATTGATTTTATTGTCTTAATCGGTCCATTTGGGTGTTAGTAAGAGTAATCCATGGTTTTCCACCAAAATATCTGGAGGCATAACTTTTGGGAGCCTAAAAATCACGAAATTTTTTGATTTTTTTCAGTTTTTTCACAATATTTCAGAAACCGATTTTTCTATCGATATTTGTATTCAATACTTTTTTAAAGAGCATAAAATTCCCTACAATTTTCATCCTCTAAACTTTTTTGTATCTCTAATCGGAAGCGAGTTATAGTTCGTCAAAAATTGCTGATTTTTGTCAACTTTGCGAAAAATCGCTTAATCTAGGTATTTTTCTCTTTTTACTTCTTTTTAAGCCGTCTATCGTATTATTTATCGTGATAAGGGTCTTGACACGATGTTAATACATCGAAAGAGACAACATAGAGGCTTTTAATGGATGAAAAATGTGAAATAGTCATTTGTTGTATTGTAGGCAGTCAGCTTCACCTCAGGGGTTCCAGAGGAGAACGGCAGAAAAAGAACGAGGTGTGTGGTTAGATTAGATTGCTTCATCCAATTACAAATAGATAACATAGTATTTATGCTTGGATTCTTGATTTTAATCATATCAAGTTGAATAAAATTCATTATAGCCCACTATAAAATACACAAGTAAGAAACTTAATTGATTGAATGACTTGTAGTTATTCTATACTGAATGCAGAATGTTGATGAAATGTTTGAAAAATTTATAGCAATAGTTATTATGATATTTCAAACAACCGTTTGTAATATTAGATTGATATAGCGTATAGATAGATTGGTGAGAAAATTGGTATTTATAACTAAATTTATACACAATACAATTGAATTCATGTAAACATGAATATCTCCTGGCATGTTTAATTCTAAATTGCCCCTAACGGTTTAATTCTCCATTCCTTTAAAAAAGGGTATCAGACAACAAAGTTATAAAGGTCCTCTACCTCCTTCAAATTGTACATGAAACAAGTAAAGCTCTTATGAGCAATCCATGGCTTATCAGGTCTATCAGCTCACCCCTTTAATTCAAACACCCATCTCATCATCTATATGTCTAATTTGTTTTCATTATGTAATTTTTTCTACCCAATTGTTATATTTGAGGGATTTGTATAGAGTATGGAAATGTCTCGCTTGAGGGTCCTGCAAGAATGCATCCCTATGTATTGTTCTAAAGTATGAAATAATTTTCTTGGGTAGGAGTATTCACTTGATCAGTGGTGTCGAGGTATTTGTTGAACCGAATCAGCTGCCAATTTTTCCAATGTTTGAATATAGCATTCAGGTGTCGTCAAGGATAAAAATATAAATCAATTGAACATCCAATGCTGAATTCATACACACTCATCCCTATACCCTATTCACGATCACTTGAGACGAAATGAACAAACTATTTGCGCGTGTGCGCGGGTAAAGGGAGGTATTACTTCATACGACGGTCGGCCGCAGTCGAACAGCTGTAGCCAATCACAGTTCTTGGCTTTTCCTCAAGCTCCAACAAAAATAGCTACCAGTACATGCAAAAAGTTTCTTTATTTCGTCTCAAGTGATCGTGAATAGGGTATAGTAACTCACACTCGTCACTCACCAAATAACAGGATACCACGACTCATAACTGGTCAAGTGAATAGGTACCCCTAATGCACTAGCGGCTCGTGCCCACAAAACAGGTGAAGTGCTGTACACCTGTTTTGTGGGCACGAGCAGCCAGTGCCCTAATGTAACACCAAAATTGATCTCGTTATCATGACTTATGCCACTATCATTACACAACTTTCTTCAATCTTTAAACCAGAAAGCTTCTAATTTCTATTTTTCTATTTATTTTTGAATGTCCATTTCTCGCACCTACTTAGTTCACCTTTATTCATGAAACCCATTATCTTCGACTTCTTCTGATTCACATTTCACCCTACATTCGCAGAATAATTCCTGTTCATTAATTAGCATTTACTGGAGCCCCCTATTGGTGAATTCAAAATCAAAGCTATATCATCAGCGTACAGATACTTATCATCGTTTGCAATAATATAATCATGTTTATCTGAATGAAAAGGCTTGACATGATAAAAATGTTAGGACACAATATAAGTCTATTCTTGGAAAAAGTTGTGTAGTGAACGTTACGTGGGGAAGCACAATAAGAACCCTAAGGTGGCACTTCTAAGCGACGGCTCAAGCTGCGCAGCTCAAGCTGGAGGGCTCTAGCTGCGCGTCTCGAGCCGTCTCAGATCTAGTCTTATAACTACAGACACATAATTTATTTATGTATATGAGCCTATATGATTATTCTACTATAATAATCTTGAAGCCATAGACGTGCAGCTAGAGCTGCGCGGCTCGAGCCGTCGCTTAGGAATGCTACCCATATGCTGTCAAGCTCCATTTAACCCCTTGAAACCTTAATGAAAATGGAAGGTTTAACGACACTTAGACTTACTCAACTATAGAATCTACGTTACAAATTTACGGGATTGTATTGGTGCTAAATCTCGAATCTTATAAATTCAATCACTACCGTTGAATGCACTTTTCCCTTTCCACTAAATCATTAGTGATTGTATCAACATCTTGATAACACCCTAATCACGATAAATAATACGATAGACGGCTTAAAAAGAAGTAAAAAGAGAAAAATACCTAGATTAAGCGATTTTTCGCAAAGTTGACAAAAATTGGCAATTTTTGACGAACTATAACTCGCTTCCGATTAGAGATACAAAAAAGTTTAGAGGATGAAAATTGTAGGGAATTTTATGCTCTTTAAAAAAGTATTGAATACAAATATCGATAGAAAAATCGGTTTCTGAAATATTGTGAAAAAACTGAAAAAAGTCCGAAAATTTCGTGATTTTTAGGCTCCCAAAAGTTATGCCTCCAGATATTTTGGTGGAAAACCATGGATTACTCTTACTAACACCCAAATGGACCGATTAAGACAGTAAAATCAATTAACAGGATTTTTGTTTGGTCGAGAGTACTATTTGATTGGGCTATATAGCTTATTGAGCTAGCAGTGTGCTTTTTAAGAAACTTATAATAGAATTCTGAAATTGAGCTTTCGTTTCTCAGGTTATACTATGATACCATAAATAATTTTAGTAGTAGTCTACCAGTTTTTTTAGTAAAACTAGTAAATACACTACGTGGGCTTTTTCCAGTTTACCTTATTGATAGTAAATTGCTTTAACATTTCTTGTATTAATAACTCAAAAATTCTTGTGAATCCCATTATTGGCGTTGGAATTTAGCAAAAGTAGCCTATACCGTACTTCGTACCAATTTCTTTTTGATGAATCCTCCCAACAAGTTTGATTACTTTCGAAGAAAACTCAGCTAATCCTTGATGCTGATAGCTGGAAGGAGAGAATATATATATTTCCCCAAAATTTGTTTTCTACAAAGACAGAGAACGAAGCAAAAAAATTAATAGGCGCTTACAGTCAAGATTGAATAAAATGAGAATAACTCTTGTTTTAGTTTCTAAATAAACTATACATAGACTACACACATAAATAATAATTCAACATTTTTTTGAAAATTTCCAGACTATAAATTACTGTAGCTGGATTGTGACTTTCTGAGTATTATTATATGTTCACTTTGTTCTTGAGGGCTACTAATAATTTTTTATAGTAAAAATTAGGAATCAGAGTAACCTTTTAGTAATTTTATTACAACACATGTTTCGGTGCTTGAAAATCAAGGTTATTAGAAATATAACCTTGTCTCTAATAACCTTGCTTGAAAATGACCCATAAGGGTACGAAACATATTGAGTTAAAATAAAAATACAATGCAGGTACCGATACCAGTACTCCGATTTCTAATTGTTTAATACAAAGTATATACTATGTGGTATAACTAGAATTAAAAACTATACGTTATAATATTAAAAACATCAACTTGTATTCATAAATTGAACGAATATATTTGTTATATAAAACAAATGCATCAATCTTATTCCCATAGAATATTATTTACAATGGAACATTCCATTATCATATAAATCTATGATATACCGTATTATTTCTACCTTATAAATCTAGAATGTTTCATGGCCTGTGAGAAATTGATGCAGTTATAGGCTTGAGCTTTTCCCAATTCGATTTGTTGGCAAGCATGCAGTTTGAGTGACGTATTTCTTTTTCTATTATTAAAACTATATTCATGTTAATTGAGTTTTTGTTGTAATAGAACTACATAATTTTTATTATTTGCCATGAATTTCCACAATGAAAGACAGTCCCATTGTGGTGGGAAAAGATAAATTGTTGACGACGGTGAAAATTCATGACAAGTAGAATTATGGGAAAAAATGAGAGGCTCTAGGCAGTCGGTGGCAAGGACGGGACCTGGAAACATCTACAGCAGATCAACCAGCCCGACTTCTCCCTACTGAGAGGGTCTCCCATTTGTGATAGAGTGAGTGCCAAATTAATCATTTTACTTTTATTTTTTAGGATAAATCTTGTCAATTGGATTTATATTAAGAATCATATTTTGTCTTTTGATAAATAATCTTTTTAAAATTATTAATAAACTTTATATTATTCTTTTTACATTTAATTATTTTACTATTAAAACCTTCTCATGAGATAAAGAGTAAGATCCAAAATTTAACCTCTCGTATGCCAAGCAATATTTAACCCCATTTTATTTTATCATTATAGTTAACAGTTTTATCTTTTATTTATTTCAAATCCAACTCCTTGAGAGTTCGGATCATTTATCTCTTCCAACAATCAATCTTATTGAATTGATTTCATTCCAAAAATATATTATAAAACTTGATTAATATAACTCAATCAATATTTACATAATTAGCTGACCAACCTCGATTTATTTAATTCCATTACATTGTAAAAATTATTTTTAGTAGTAAGTTTGAATAGGACAATCAATTTTTCCAACCTGAATAAAACAACTGAATTTCATCAATATAAATTCATATTCACTCAAACTGCATACATTTTCATACAATATTAATTAATAAAAAACAACCTACAATCTTAATTTTGAAAACAAATTTCTTACAGATAGAATTGTTAAAATTTGGCACGTTTACATTGTTCAGAATATCTAAAACCTAAGGTTGATAATTTAACTAACATTGTGTCCATCATAGTGATCACTCTCTGCTGAATGATCAGTTCCAAGTCAGTGATCATATGCCTACTTGTTAATTGAGACAATGCTGATCAGTAATTATATATAACTTATGGAGATGCAATATATTTATAATGACCAGTTGAAATCAAATAATTGTATGCTACTTTACATAACTGCAAAACTTCTGCCAGTCTCAGTTAACTTACTACATCTTTCTGCACTCAGATTTCCAGGCCCATACATGAAATTCTGTATCCTTGATTCAAAAAAACAATGTTTTCCAGTCTAAAATACTTGCTTCAGTTATCCTACAGTCTTATTTGTACCTATCAAGTGATCATGCCTTACAAACAGGAAATATAAATTACCTCTTCACAGATCATAAATCTTTCACTGTTCACTAATGATGATAGGCCTGCTGTAAGGCATATTGACGCCACTGATCAAGCATTTATCAATCACTATCATACCCATTGCTATTCAATATCTGTCTAAGCATACCGAATTCAGGAGTGAATATATGAAATAATATATATACAATAATATAGGCAACCTTCTCAATCTTCAATTAGACGTACTATATAATTATAGTGATCTGGTCAGCTTGTACGGCGCAATTACGCAGCTAACATCAGCTGTTGCCCTTTTGGAACGCACAAGGAACAAACGAAATTGCCTTAATTTTTGGCACCCAAACATCCAAAATCCTATAATTATAATATTATACTGATCATGTCAAACTATCGAATCAAGTAATCATGTATCATCGTTCTTCCTCTCATCATAAACTTAATAAAAATATCATGAATTATCATCATAGTTTTATCTATATATATAAATATAAAAGCGAAATGGCACTGATTCATTCATTCATTCATTCATCACCAGAACTAAAAATCCACTGAAGCGAATGCGTTTAAATTCGGCAGGCATGTTCTATTGGACGTTTAGACGCGCGCTAAGAACTGGTTTTAAAAACTTTTCAAGGATACGCCAAATATTTGAGCTTTTCTGCGTTTTCTTCATTTTTTCGAGAACTAATCGGTAGAAAAATGTTGATATTTGGTAGGCAGGTTCAGATAAGGTCTAGAAATGTTGTGTTGGAATATTTTTGAAATCCGTTCAAGATTACGCCAGTAACCAGGTTTTCAAAATTGTATATGTATTGCGGGTCGCCTTGATTCGACCAATCCTAACTGTAAATTCAATGGTTTAGCGAGATTATAGATGAACTAATTGGGAAGATATTGAATCAAGTTTCAAACTATGTCCAATACACTTCCTAAGGTTGCGCTCAATATTAGCTTTTTACTATTTTTGGAGTTTTTCTTAGATTTTTCGAGAACCAATTGGCAGAAAATGTTGAAATTTGGTAAACAGGTCCAGATTAGGTCTAGAAATGCAGTGTTCAATGAATTTCGAATCCCTTCTGAACGGAATTTGCAGACGAGCGGAGCGAGCCTGTTTGTCTCAGCTGACACTGACAGAGGTCTTGCAGGCGAGCGAAGCGAGCCTGTTTGACTCACTTATACTGCCGATACTGTCGGGGGTCCAGGGGGCGGAGCCCCCTGGCTAGGAGGAGAAGGCGAGCGAAGCGAGTCTGCTGGCTAGTTCAATATAAAATAAGGAAGCTATGCTATAGTCTGTCCAAGCAAAGAAGACCCTCTGGCAAGATGGGAGAATGTCTCAAGCTCAGTCAATCTTGGTTCAAAAATTGTCAATTTGATCTCAAATTGTTGGAAACAATTTGATCTACTATTATAACCACATTTTTAATACTTGAAAAAATATTGACCAAGCTGGAGTCATTTTCCCCATCTTGCCAATAGGTCTTCTTTGCTTCAATAAACTATATCATGTATTTATAATATTCGTATGATGTAACTTATTCATAATAACATTTCAATCTGCAATCAATTATTTATAATTACTGGTTGCGTTCAACGAGCACCGAATCCAGAGATCACGTGTGAGAGGCCGTGCCGCTGGTCCCGGGCGTGGCCTGATGCTAGTCTGACGTCGTCAGCTGGGGTCCGCGCGCCACACACACATAGACCGGCCTGTACAGCACCACTGTCTCGCGCATCTCTTGTGTGCTGCAGCTGCCATCGTAGACCTGGCCCAACAGGAATTCAGGCCCGATGTAGAGACCGCCTTCTACGTGGTCGCAGGCCACTTCTAAAATTACACAGAACGAAATAAAATAGATTTTGTTCTTTCGCATTTGAAAATGACTATCAATAGTCGAAATATGTAAAGCATTGAAAAATAATTCAAAAAGTGTAGGGGAGAGTGGGCCACAGAGGAACAAAAATTACAAATCAATTTTTATAATTTTACGTTTGCTTAACAGCTTCTGAAGATAATAATGTACTTGTAGATAAACATTTTCCGCATACATTGTATATATTTTTAATTTGATAATAAAATGTTAACTACTTTTTATGAATTGTTTTACAAAGCCCTGCATCATGTTCCACTGTGGCTCAATATAGGGCCAGACTCGAACATGATGCGGGCCAGACTCGAACATGATGCGGGCCACAGTGGAACAACCAATTAAAATGTGGCTTATATGGGTGCATGACCTGTGATAAATTTCCAAAAAGGATCATTCAATGGGAAACCCCATAATTTTGTTCAAAACTAGACAGGGTTAAAAACATATAGGTCATATTATTTGTTACAACGAAACACTCGATGTTGGGCCACAGTGAAACAGTTTTCCAGTGAGTCCCTATCCGTAGCATGAAGTGTTCCATTGTGGCCCATGTCAGTTCGATCAGAAAAAATAATCTTAATTCGACCTCAGAATTCCTATAAATATAAGTTATGCCAACTAGCAACTAGTCTAAAAGTTTTAGAAAGAGTTGTTCTTTTAGCTAGTATGTGATAATAAACTCTTATATAACTGCAAATAAAAGTTGAAAATGTAAATAAAATGATCAGGAAAAGGAATTTTAAGGTGTCAAAATCAAAACATGAATAATATCTCTCTCTTACATGGAGTCAGCTTTTTGCACCAATGCACTATGGATAGAAAAATAGTTTCAGAGTTCACTCACAGAGTTGACAGATTAGCTGAATGAAAAAATAATTTAGATGTTTCACTGTGGCCCACTCTCCCCTACTTTGATAATAATTTAAAATAAAATAACAGTAGATGTGGAGTATGTCGATTTAGAAATACTTTCGTGGTAGAGAAGCACTTACTTATAGGGTCGCCTTCTCCAAAAATGGTTCAACTTTACTTTACTATAGTCTGTCCAAGCAAAGAAGACATTCTAGCAAGATGCGGAAATGACTCCACCCCGATCAATATAAATATTGCTCGAAAAAATTTAATTTGGTTCAAATTGTAGATCAGAATGGTCCCTACAATTTTGAGACAAAGTTGTAGTTTAAAACAATATTGATGGAGCTGGAGTCATTTTCCTATCTTGTCAGAATATCTTCTTTGCTTGGACAGATTACTGTTGAATCTGTTAATTTAGTGTATGTGTATGGTCGTATTCATTATTATGTGTTTTAATTGATGGTATAAAGTAAATTTTCAGTTCAAATTTTTTTGGGAATGTCACCCAGCACATAGTAGTTGATAGTAGTAGTCGTTTCGACCTGCTGTTGATCATCATCAGACTGAGAAACAGTGTTGACTCTTGCTCAACTTTCAACTCATATCTTCATCGATGAAAGTATGTATTTTCACTTTCAAATTTGTAGATAACGATTGCAAGCAAAAATTATTCCATTGTGGCAATGTCATGCATAAATGCATGATAGAAATAGTCAGTTGTCACTTTCAAGACATTTGTTATTGAAGTCAACTATTATTCAACTATAAGTATTACGATCAGTACCTAACTCTATATAGCCTACGTCTAATAGGCTACTACTCACCATAGTGTATTACTGGTTGCTGACTAGAGTTTGGAATTCTGAAGGGGACCGTTGCAACTGTAATAGGAAAATGCATGTGCAAGTCATCCCCAGACTTCTCAAATTCCAAATTCACCTAAAAAACGAAACAGGAAAATTCATGTGAGCTACTGCATGTAGACTAAAAGACTGTGGGCTAAAGTAGACTTTGGTTCGCATAAGAAAATTAAAATATACATATACCTACTCCTACAATATACATATTGGTATCAAAACTTGATCGTTTATTTAATCTACTTTGCAATTACAGCTGTTTCCAATTTATTTATCTGCAAGGATGAAATAGGAAGATATATAAATATGTAATGATGTGGTTTCTTGTCAACTTTCAACTTGTTGAAGGTAACTTACAAGTTGAGAGCAGTGTTGTGGATGAAGGTGGGGTCCATCTAGGCCACTAATCTAAAATTTAGCTGAAATTCTTACTTGAACATTCTAAAATCTCTTAGGACTGAATAAAACCTCATCCTTATACAGGTAAGGAGCGTTTCAGCTAGGCTACTCTGTATTAAACCGAATCTGGAACAGGCATTTATTTAGCCAAAATAGAAAACCAATCCAACAAAAATTTTTCTAATATTTGAATAAGGCTTTTCCACTACTGTAAGTTAAGGTACCGGTAATAATAATTATGTAAGGGAGAGTGGGGAACAGTGAGACAAGATTTTTAATAAAAAATCTAGACACTGTACAGTGGCAATAGTTTCTACTAGAGTACCATAAATGTGTCACCCCAGTTTGATGGCTTCACGACGATGATATGTTTCAATGTAATTTCGACTTCATTTGAAGGCAAGAAATATTTTTTCCGCACTTAAGTTTTTCTCTTCTATATGAAAATGAGTTTTCAAAATATGACAAGAACCAATAAGGTTGTTCTCAATACAGTTATTCATGCTGATTGAAGCACTTGAATTCACTTGATAATATTTTGAGGTTATGTTTTTTTAAAATAAAATAGCCATGGAACACAGATTGGGGAACAGTGAGACATCACAGAATGGGGAACAGTGAGACTATGCTGTACGCATAGGCGCTTTGGCGGAGTTTACCACTTGGTCTCGTGGGGGCTTGTTCACCATAGGGGTATCAAGGTATTCAATACCCTTTGTTCTCAAGGTGTATTAATATTTTTAGGGGAGTCAGACCGCCTTTTGAACTTTATTTGTCTATTTTCTGGAGTGTTCCCCGGTATGAGAATTGAATTTTAAAATGAATTTCTTGGGAGCTTATATACTTTTTGGAACTTATACTTATATACTATTGGAGCTTATTATTTTTGTTTGTTACAGATAACTATACTGGTTTTTGATTATTTATTCTTTTTGAATATTGAAAAAACATTGGTATAATATATCATTTTTCTTGCATTAAAATTTTTGTCTCACTGTTCCCCATGGGTGGGGAACACTGAGAAGACATTTGAGGTTGTGTGACTTAAAATTTTCAATTTTGATAGAAATGTTTAGTATGATTGATTTTCTCAGAGTAGATATCGTAGACCATCTACTGGAATACGTAAACCGACAAAAAAGGCTTTTACAAACTTTTTATCTGCTTTTGAAAAAAGTGTCTCACTGTTCCCCACTCTCCCTTATTTATTTGGTACAGACACCTACTAAAAAGTAGGCCTACATCGTCATCACCATGTACAAGCCAAGAGCTTAATTGGACATGAGATCACAAAGAGAGAAAAAAGGACTTCTGTACAATAGGAATAGACAATTTTGTGGTATAGGAAAATGATTTCTCACAAGCTGAGAAGACACGCCATTATATAATATTATTATAGTAGCCTACTACTTTTTTGGCATGTGCAAGTGCTTTTGCGATCTGGGAGGAATGTTTGAAACTGTATGAAAGACACTCACTAAAAAAAGAATAAATAACAGCCTACCTTCAGAACGTAATAAATTTGCAGCAGGCGACAGATTCCAATAAGTGAGGGAGGCATAACGGGTACAACCAGGCTTTGTGCTGAGTCCCATTTTGTCCTCGTGTTTGGTTTCACTGAGTCTCCTTGGTATTCTAATACTAAATGTTGAAGCTCCTTGGTCACACCCAACACCCCTCTGTCAATAAAGTACTCCACGTGCTGTAATCAAAATTGGTTTATTTTAAATTCAATTTAATCTAGAAAATTAAAAAAAGCAAATCTCATTACTCTTTATTGAGTAAGAATTGACTAATTTTACTCAAAAGGCCTACATACTTGAGTTTAAGCTACTATTTTCTTCCATGACTACGGTTTAGCTGACAAAAAAAGTTTTGTTGTCAAAGTTTTGCTCCCATAGTGCGCTTCAACAGGTGATGTTGCCAATCGTACGGAGTAAGTTCAATTCTAAAGAGAAAGTTGAATGGCGGCGATTGTGTAAATCTCACTCAAATTTCAGAAATGGCGATCAAAAATCGCAAAATTAACAAAACATACAACAAGGGATGAATTTGTGTTTAGTAGCGATTTTGCAATTTTTGATCGCCATTTCTGAGATTTGGGTAAGATTTACACAATCGCCGTCATTTAACTTTTCCTTTAGAATCCGACTCTCTTCAACTTCCATTAATAAAAAATTCAATTTTATGATTCCTTATCCAGTTGACAAAACTATTGTTGAAAACATGACGTTTTCTAGCATATTTTTCCAGTAATTTCAATAACCGTTAAAGTTACAAACTTGGAACTGGTCTCATTGAACTCCTCAGCTAATTTTACATAGGAATTGATTATTTTAGAACCTTACTAAAGCCTCTAAAAAATTAGAAAAATTAATATATTTTGAAGAATCTCAATTTTCCGCCATTGTTATCTCAGTAAAAAAGCGTTTTTGGGGGTTGGTCCCATTTAACTTTTCTGTCTACTTGGTGTAAGGAATCAGGCTGAGAAGTATTGCACATTCCTCCTGAAACACTCTGTATATTGGAAGAAAAATACAAATGGAATCCACTCCAATCCCCAATCCAATGAATTATGTTCTGTCCGCCTATTTCACATTGTTCAACATAACAGTTATTTGAAAGCTGCATGATGTATGTCTGTATGTATTTCTTCGCCACACTTCACGGAAATAAGCTGCTTACCAGTCCCTATGTAGACTAGGAAGTCGTCATTTACATACATAATCAATCAGCTGTTGTCCTTGTATGGAAAGAAGTCCTTTCCATACAAGGACCATCTCTTTCCAAGCGTGGACAGCTGACGCCATCTAGCAAGAGAAAATGCAACTACAATGGACCATCACTTTCTTTGAAACTGCCAGAAATTTGTCAAAAACAAGAAACTTTGTATTGCTATTGTACAATTTAGGATGATCATACAAAAACTATCATGAGCTTAAACATTTTTGGACTAAGAAAATCGAGTATTCTGATAGTTTTTAAGTAATATCCATTTGATTGAATCAAAAAAATTGTGATGCAAACATTCAATACTTAGCAGTTCAGCTTACTCCAGATTCAGCTCAGCCGAAGCTAGTATAGTAAGTTATCTGATCTTAGCTGTTCTTAGATTTCATTAATCTTATTTGTTTTGTTCATTCATGAAATTGGATAGATAATATTTATTTGAAGTGTAGCGAAAAAAATTATACACAACTCGCCCAGGAAGTTTTTTACGGTATTTGGAATTATTCCCAGGCTCGGCAAACCTCGCCCGGGAAACTATCCTCATACCGTGAACTTTTCCTTCCCAGGCTTGTGGCGTAATGTACTATTTAATGACAAAATTGAATTTCTCTCCTTTGAATAGTATTATTGATCATATAAAGCACCGCCGCATCCCCCACGTCAACAATGATTACTTGTTACACTAATCGAACAGCCCTGGAAGAAAAAAGAACAATAATAACAAATCATAATAAAATACATGATTATACATTCCAATACATCACAGTAATTTTGAACAAGAAAAAGGATTGCAATATAGCGAGCAAAATATATAGAAATCAAAATACGGTATAAATAGGACAACTACAATCGAACAAGAAGAAATAATTTAGTATTCAAATTTGTCATCTATCAATATTTGAAATTTTTGAAGCAAAATTGAAACAAACTTACTACACCTATAGTTAGCTATTATAGCTGATGGATTAATGAATAGGCATGGGCTAAAGAAAATTTAGGGTTAACGACTTGTATGATGTAAACCCCAATTAGGACTTCATTTATTACTTTTGGACAAAACTAAAATTATATCCTACGTAGAATGCTGAAGTCAAATAGGTGTATTCCACTTACCTGTGCGTGTTTATAAAATAATAATGTGAAGTTTTCGTATTAGAAAATTCATAAGTTGTTGATCAAAATAAGATGCAAACAAATTTGGTAAACATAAGCTTCAAAAGTTGAAAGTTGACACAGGTAGTAGTTAAATGGTAGTTAAATGAACTTATATGTTAGTCACGTGATAGTCCAAAGGATTTTTTCTCCAGAGAGACAGCTTGAAACAAGCTGGGCTGTAGATGGAACATTCAAGTTTGATTTTAAGATTGAAAATCCCAGCTTTTTACAAGTTTGAAACTTTTAGCTTGATCACTTAGGCTGAGGCCGCACTGCTATAGATTTACCAACTACCCTCCACCCTCCAGGCCCTACCCACCGGCAGTGCGGCCTTAGCCTTACAGCCTGTTACAAGTTTGAACCAAGATGATTTGATCAAACTGTAACTTTCAATTCAGAATCCACTAAATTTTTAGCTTGAAATAAGCTTATGTGCTATCTGGGATGTATTCATCATTAATGTAGTTCCCACATCACATACATTCCAGCTCTTTTAGTTGAGGAGTTATTCATGAAAGAATGAATGAAAAACGTTGTGTTCAGCCGCTTATTTTCATTGTTTTTTGAATAAAGGTTTACATAATTGTTTGACTTTGACTTTACGTAATTATTGATATTTTTCCATAAAACTTAACAGCATTCCATGCATAATTTCAAAAATATCAAAATTTCTCCACTGGAATTGAACGTCTCTTCAGAATTTTCTGTAATATGTTAAATTTGCCGTGAATTCGTGTCTTGAAGCGCTTCCGAGATCGTGCTTTTCGTAGGTATATTAACGGACATACGTTAAATTCTAACAAAATAACTTTTGTTTTCATTAGGTACTATCGTAACAAGGTATTGAAATGCTCTACAAGTTTCATATTAGAAATTCCCCAGTTATCTATTATTTGAGAAAGAATGAAATTTCTAGGCAGAAATCTGTGTGCTTTCATCATTCTTCAATGCATATAACACCTGAACCACATGAGCATTAAATTTTATTTTCTAAATAATGAGGAAAACGTTGATGTCTTTCAATGATTGCTGTGATCAGTGGCGTAGCCAGGATTCGATTTCGGGGGGTCCGAAGCCAATGAGGGTGGGAGGGGTTTTTTGAGGGGGACCTCTCCCCAAGGAAAGGGGGGGCCGGGATGTCACCCCCAGGAAAATTTTAAAATTATGTAGTACAAAATACCGTTTTAGAGCTCTTTTTTTATTAATACGAAGTTGGGGATAGAAGAGGGTTTGGGCGATAGCCTGCTTTTTATTTTCTCATCTCATCATGTATATTTTTGTACATGAAATAGATAAATAAATAAATTTACCTTATATGGTTCAATCCTCAACATTATTTAATATGCTTAGTTCAGGGAACTTTTAGGCAAATTTCTGTGTCCAAAATAGCATCGTAAAACAAAATTGTCAAAGAGAAATTAATAATTAAGATTCACCATTTATACAGCTCAAACCTCAACAATCGGAATATTTTGAGCATCTGTTGTTCCTGAGCATCAAGAGTTCGGTTATGTGTGCGATTTTTTGTGTCCAAAGTAGCGTTTTAATGCTCTTTCTTTGAAGATTACTAGTGAATAATTGATTATCCAGAGTATTATTTAGATTATTAACTTTATGCAATATTCACTTCAACCATTTCAACCCCCAGCAATGAGCTTTCCTCAACATCACTTGATCAGTTCAGGGGGGCATTTTCATTACAAGATTTTAGAGCTCTACATCAATATAGAGCTCCATTTTTTAAGAGAAATTAAAAATACAGATGCAGGCTTTATGCAATTCAACCCTAAACAATCTGCACTTTTTTGGACACCACTAGTCAGTTGACAAAGAAGTAAGACAAAAGTTTGCTCCAAGTGGGAAAACTGAGTGGAAGTTTTGGACCCCCTGGACCCCCCCTCCCATCTAGCTACGCTACTGGAACCCATGTTCTTAAATAGAATTTTTTTCATTATTCTGATGTATAAGGAATCAGCCTAAGAAGTTCAGTGAATACTCATGAACACTCTATGTGGACTGTGTCAATTTCAGATTCAATGAGAGTTGAATCTATGAGAGACTGTATCAATGAGAGATGCCCTCGTCTCTCATTCAGGGGAGGAGGGGGGTCCGGACCCCCTGGACCCCCCCTGGCTACGCTACTGCTTTATGCACTTCAACCATTCCAACCCCCAGCAAATGAGCTTTTTTAACACCACTTGATCAGTTCAAAGAGCATTTTCAGGGCATTTTCATTGCAAAATTGTAAGCTTTACATCATTATAGAGCTCCATTTTTCAAGATAAAGTTAAAATACAGATGCGGACTTTATGCATTTCAACTCTAAACAATCTGCACTTTTTGGACACTACTTGGTCAGTTAACAAAGAAGTAATAAAGTTGACACAAGTTTGCTCCAAGTGAGAAAACTGAGTTGGTGGTGGAAGTTGGACCCCCCCTCCCCTCTAGCCACGCTACTGGAACCCATTTTCATAGAAATTTTCCCATTATTCTTTAGTAGGGAATCAGCCTGAGAAGTTCAGTGAACATTACCGTTATGAACACTCTGTGTGGACTGCATCAATTTCTTAGTCGCCTCTCATTCAGAGGAACAGAGTTCAAACATGAAGGTTATATTGTTATTCCATACGAATATTTCTATATTAGATTTATTACAAAACTGATTCACAGCTACCTCAGAAAGTAAATAATTATTTATGTTTGTACCTGTAATAATTTGACTTTGAGGCGTACTTCCTCTTCACCCTGATTATCGACACTGGCTTTTAGTTTGATGGACTCGCCACACACGTAGGCCGATCTCTCCAGCTGAGTTCTCAGCACAACGTGTCCTTTTTCACAGCATAGGCAACACGTGGTTCGTTTATCCTGCCCCACCATTGGCTTCTGTAAATGGTAATGCACAGTTTATGATTATTATAAGCATAATTATAATAATTTTAGAATAATAATACATAGAATTTGTGCTGCTCCGCAAAATTGATAATTTCAAGATTAGCCTACACTCTGGTGAAATTTTCAGGAACATTGGAACTACCTAATACAAAAGTGCAATTGAAAGTGATTTATTCTGATTTAGATTGTATTTGGTGGTACTGTGGATACATAAAAATGCAGAGCCAGGATCAGTGGTCTAATCGAGTGGATACTTCACTCCAATATTTTGTATAACGTGATGGATTTTCAAAATATTTGAAAAAAACTACTAATAATTTTACTGTACTCCTTACTTGAAAAGTGTGGTGCTGTTGATTGTCTTCTATTCCTTAGAATAATTTGATTTTCGTATTTTTACACGTCATATTCTTGGAAAGAACCTATTTGAACAGAGAATTCTTTGAAATACTCACCAGAAACTGTTCATCCATGCAGTCTATGTGGGGTCCAATTATTGTGAAATATTTCATGCCCTGTGGTGGCGATGCGTATGGTATATCGACTGTCACCTGAAACATATAAAAATATTTTGTTGATAAGATTATTGGATGATTGATTATTCGAAATTAATTATTATTCCAGATATTTACAGTTCGACTAGATTACTAAATATTAAAGTAACCTACAGGATCTATGAAAAAGTCATGATTCGCACAGGAACTCTTTAGAAGTAAATCTTATACAAATCGAGACAATTTCCGTATTCAGCATTATAATAGCGTTCAACAGTAAAATAGAGAGTAAATTAGAAATCCTTCTAATTTTTCATGCTTTATAAAATGAATTGTTGATTGAAATCGTTTTCAAAACCCAAGTAGGCTAACCAATTAAAGTGATAGGCTAAGTCAGATTAGTTCTATGAAAATGTTTTCAACCATTTCCCTTGTTATTATACTCTTTCAAGAAAATGTTATCATAAAGGAAAGATACTATCAGTTATCTATATAAATATATTATATCAGTTATTTACTATCATTAATCTATGATGTTATACGCTCATCAAGACCATGAAAATGGAAGTATTTTTAAACAAAATGACGGAAATAACTAGGCCTTGCGATGCAGCTCTGTGATTGGACGCGACGGAGACCTCCCACTTTCAACACCAAGAAGCTGACCAATGAGAGCCGAGCACTAAAAACAGTACCAGCTCACAGCTCACTTGTTTACTTTTTTCCCCGATAGATAGCATTCGTAGTACCATAGAGGACATAAACCCTCAATTCAAAGTCCTCTGTGGTAGTACGGTGGTGATATTCTGGATTGTTAGGTTCGGTAGCAACCGCAAACAAACATTTTATTCCGAACGTATTTCTCATTTCATAATGTCACGTTCTTGAGTCAATAAAAACTTTAGTTCCAAAGGTGTTTTATTTATCGATCACTACAATTTTATTGACTCAAGTATGCCTAGACCCAGGAAAGAACTTCATGAAGAAATAATTTAGAACAGAAGCGAAAACAACTCTAGAAAAGAATTACGACCTATACGACTTAACACCGAGCCAAACTCACTGACAGCAGAAATAGAATGGAAGCATTGGCGACTTACTTTCAAAAACTATCTGGAGGCATGCAACATTGGCAAGGACCAAAAACATAAGGTATTATTTAACTTTATTTCTCCTATGCTCTTCAGCATAGTTGCAGAATGTACCACCCATAATACAGCTATTAATTTGTTGGAAGATGCATTTGCCAAGACAAAAATTGAACTCTACTGCCATTTCCAATTATATAATAGGAAGCAATAGAAGGGGGAATCAATTGATAGTTTCTTTCTAGACTTGAAAACATTAAGTTTTAACTGCAATTTCTGCAATGTATAACGGCAGAACAAAATCGTAACGATTTTGTCAGAGATGCATTTATATCCGGCCTCCAGTCCTCACAAATAAGAAAACGATTGTTAGAAAAACGAACTTTATCACTGTCGGAAGCTTTAGATCAATCTTGTTCAATGGAGGCAGCCGAAATTTCCAATGAATCTTATGAAAAGACTGTTCCAAATGTTAAACGATTGGTAATTGATTATTCACAAACAATCAATTGATATACACTTCTCGATGCATTCCCTCTACCAAGAATCGAGGATCTAGTGAATACAGTATCTAAGTACAATATTTTCAGTAGCATTGATTTAAAACGTGCATATCACCAAATACCCATTCTTGAGTCAGAAAAACCCTTCACAGCTTTTGAAGCTGATGAAAAACTCTACCAATTCACAAAAATTCCTTTTGGAGTCACAAATGGCGTCGCTGCCTTCCAAAGAATCATAGATTCTATTATTCAAACTAATAAATTGGCAGATACATTTGCCTATTTGGATGATATCACCAATTGTGGTCACAATCAAGAAGAACACGACATTAACCTCAAAAAGTTTTTTGATGCAGCAAAAAAGTATGGTCTCACTTTGAACACAAAAATACAACTTCTCTGGAACTTGTTTGAAGTATCTCGGATACTTGATTGAAAAGGGAACAATCAAAGCAGACCCTGATCGTTTAACAGCACTCTTGAATTATTCATCTCCATCTAATAATAAAGCACTTGAGCAAGTTCTGGGAATGCTAGCACATTATTCTAAATGGATCAAAAACGTTTCACAAAAAATTCATCCACTTGTCCATGCATGCAGTTTTCCATTATGTGAAGATGCTGAAATCGCTTTTCAGTCCTTGAAAACAGAAATTGCTTCTTCTGTTCTCATGCACATAGATGAAAACATTCCATTCACGGTCAAATTGATGCATCAAATCATGCTATTGGAGCTACCTTATCACAATAAGGGCGGCCCGTTGCCTTTTTTCCCGCACCCTGAATCATAGTGAACTCAAATATTCTTCTAAAAAAAAGAAGCAAAAAAGAAGCACAAGCAGTTATTGAATCAGTAAGGAAATGGCGGCATTATCTGACAGGTCGTCATTTTACCCTTATAACCGATCAAAAATCTATCTTTTTCATGTTTAGTTCTAGAGCATCAACTAAAATAAAAAATGAAAAAATCCTGCGTTGGCGACTAGAACTAGCCTGTTTCAAGTTTGACATTGTATATAGAGCTGGACAAGACAACATTCCTGCTGATGCTCTGTCACGAATTTGTTCAGCAGTTGGCTGTAGCAATCCTGATATTAGAAAACTTTAATCTTACCACAATGACCTTTGTCATCCAGGAATAACAAGATTGTATCACTGGATAAAATGAAAAAATCTACCTTTTTTGATAGATGATGTCCGTACCGTCTGTTCAAAGTGCACAATTTGCTTTGAAGTGAAACCACGCCTTTACGGATCTACAGGAACTGTGATAAAAGCTACAAGACCCATGGAAAGATTGAGTATAGACTTTAAGGGTCCTTTATCATCATCATCGCGAAATAAATACACTCTGATTATTATTGATGAATACTCTTGTTTTCCTTGGGCTTACCCTTGCCCTGACATGACAGCAAGGACCGTAATCAAGTGTTTGGATCATCTTTTCACCATTTTTGGTTTCCCTTCCTACATCCATTCTGATCGCGGTTCATCTTTCCTATCAGCAGAATTACAGACTTTCCTCGTGTCCAGAGGAATTGCTGCAAGCCGGACTACTCCATACAATCCAGCGGGGAATGGCCAAGCAGAACGCTACGTGGGAACAGTGTGGAAGACAGTAACTCTAGCAATACGATCACTTAATCTACGGCCGGAGCAATGGGAATCAGCACTCCCCAATGCTCTTCATTCAATACGTTCACTTTTATGTACTTCCACCAATGCGAAGCCACACAAAAGAAAGTTTATACATCCTTGACAATCGAACGCTGGCGTCTCTCTGCCATCCTGGCTCAAGAAAGTGGTGAGGAAATCTAAACGAGACCCGTTGGTTGAGGAGGTAGAGTTGTTGCAAGTAAATCCTACTTATGCATTCATAAGACACAAAGACGGCCGAGAGTCGACAGTGAGCATCCAACATTTGGCGCTTCTCCCTCAAACAGAGACTTCATCTAGCGGGGAAGAATGTGGTGATATTCCGGGTTGCTAGGTTCCGTAGCAACCGCAAACAAACATTTTATTCTGAATGTATTTCTCATTTCATAATGTCACGTTCATGAGTTAATAAAAACCTTAGTTCCAAAGGTGTTTTATTTATCGATTACTACTGAAGTATTACTACTGTACGATTACTGGCCAATGAGAACCGAGCACTAAAAACAGTACCTGCTCACAGCTCACTTGTTTACTTCTTTCCCCGATAGATAGCATTCGTAGTACCATAGAGGACGTAAACCCTCAATTCAAAGTCCTCTGTGGTAGTACTATTCAGCATCTGTAGTAGAATAGGATTATTTTTTACGTAAAACAGTATTTTCAAATGTACAATGTATGCAATGTATACAGTATCTAAAATAAACATTGTTATTTGAAAAATCCACAGAGGATCATTAATTTTTCAGATGAATTATGAGATTGTATTAGTACTAATACATGCGTTATAATATAATACATGATATAGTCTTCTGGGTGCCAAAGGGGGTAACCTTTTTTTATGGTATGTCGTTGGTTTTTTGATCGATTTTACAAGATGTACTTTCTGCTACTTATTTTCAACAATCTCTACTCTCCCGAAGACAATTTATACAAGACAAAGAGGGAAATTAACAAAGTAAACCAATAATTTATTTTTTGAAGTGTTTTCCTGATGAGATCTATCCACTACATTCACTGACAGGAGCTCCATTTTTCTCTTGGACACATTCAATTATAATTAATATTCTTGGATATCATAATAAGTATGTAGTTTATATACCATTCGAATGCGTTATACTCGTGGAATTGAAAGTAAACTTTTGGATTACAATGTGTGTGAAAATTGCTTTCCTGGCGTGCACGCGCATTATCGTTTTCAGGTCCTAATTAGACTGTTGAAACCCCATTTCTCTTGTGGCCTGTAGGTTGTCACTTATGCCCAGCAGGTAACGCTAAATAGCTGTATCAGATCTGTTTTTGACACCTCTCGCTTCGGTATTGTGTCATTATTATTTCGGTGCAATTACTACACAGATTGGTATAGGATAGTGTCAACAACAGTTCAGTTTAATAAGGGTGCAAGGTACCCGCTGACTAAGTTGACATTAGACTATCCATTATCCTATGGATAGAGCCGCTTACCTGAGAGTTGAGAGTGCGGTTTTGTAACTGTGATACTGTACTATCGGCTGAAAATATCGATTTATCAAATGAAAATATCCTACCTTCAAATAATATAAAATGAATAGTGTTTTCATCTGTTAGTACTCGATACATCAATAGAACCGTATTCCATATTGACCTTTACCAGTCTTCATTATTATAAATCATTCTGGAAGAAATTGAAAATTATTGAGGTTTATTTCAATAGATTTATTTTTGTTTAAAAGTTTGATGTATAATTCACTACCAAAACTCTGCTTCCCCTAACATCTATATAAAAAGCGACCCCACTCTATATATAAAAGCGAAATGGCACTGATTAATTCATTCATTCATTCATCACCAGAACTAAAAATCCACTGAACCGAATGCGTTCAAATTTGGCAGGCATGTTCAGTTGGACGTTTAGACGCGCGCTAAGAACGGATTATTAGGAACTTTTCAGGGATACGCTAAATATTTGAGTTTTTCTATAGTTTTTCGGCGTTTTCTCATTTTTTCGAGAACCAATCGGTAGAAAATGAAGATTTTTGGTGGGCAGGTTCAGATAAGGTCTAGAAATGTTGTGCTAAAATATTTTTGAAATCCGTTAGAAGATATTGAATCAAGTTTCAAACTATGTTCGATAACCTTCGCAAGGTTACGCTCAGTATTAGCGTTTTACTATTCATCGGAATTTTTCTTAGATTTTCCGAGAACAAATTGGCAGAAAATGTTGAAATTTGGTAAACACGTCTAGATTAGGTCAATAAATGCTGTGTTCAATAAAAATTTCGAATCCCTTCTGAACGGAATTTGCAGGCGAGCGATGCGAGCCTGTTTGTCTCAGCTGACACTGGTAGAGGTTTTGCAGTCGAGCGAAGCGAGCCTGTTTGACTCACTTACACTGCCGATACTGGCGGGGGTCCAGGGGGCGGAGCCCTCTTGCTAGACGGAGAAGGCGAGCGAAGCGAGCCTGCCGGCTAGTCTATATATATAAAAGCGAAATGGCACTGACTGACTGACTGATTCATTCATTCATCACCAGAACTAGAAATCGACTGAACCGAATGCGTTCAAATTTGTCAGGCATATTCAGTTGGACGTTTAGACGCTCACTAAGAAATGATTTTTGAAACTTCATAAGGATATGACAAATATTTAATTTTTTCTATAGTTTTTCAACGTTCTCTTATTTTTTTTCGAGAACCAATTGGTAGAAAATGTTAAAATATTTGATGGACAGGTTCAGATAAGGACTAGAAATGTTGAGTCCATTATAATAGCTAAGGCTAGTCAGCAGAAATTTGAGAATCGATGACATTTGGACTTTGCATAACTGGTGCTCTTATTGTTTTTTTTATTTTAAATAATTATCGAAGTACCTTTTTTGGATTATTTTTTAAATGCACGACATGTTTCAACTAATTATAGTCATTGCAAATTTCATTTGAAAATGACTATAATTAGTTGAAACATGTCATGAATTGAAAAAATAATTCAAAAATGGTACTTTGATAATTATTTACAATAAAAAAAAAACAGTGATAAAAGTAGCCCTGAGATTAAGGAAATACTATAGGCCTCTTATCTATGGGAATAAAACATTGTAAAAGGGTAGACGCAGGATCCGCCATGCACTTCGGATCGACAGCTCTGGTTGGTTTGAGGGTAATTTTTCATATCAGATGTTTTGTATAGCTCATTTATTCCATTATTATAAATTAGAATTTGGCACTATTATACAACTCGGAATGGCGGTTGCTGCATTTACCACCTCTTCATAGATAATTCAAGGTTGATCTTGTTCAAGTATTCAAGGAACTTTTCTGTATCCGGAAAAGGGAAGTTCAGTTGTCATGGGTGATGGGTGATGGGTTGATGAGTGTTCAATACGGATCTCTTACTCATCTTAGGTTCTATTTCAGAGGTTTCAACTTGATAGAAAGTACCGAAAAAATCCCAATATCTTCAAAGAAATGAATAATTCTGTTGATAACTTTTTTGTGTTAATACACGTGCATTAAAAACAGAAATATTTCGAGCGCGAAGAAATAACATGGACGTATAGAAAATACGAAAAGAACCTTGAAACTTTCTTTCAGCAGACAAAACCGAAGGAGCCGTGATTCTATTTCTTATTTACTTATTTCTTTTCTCATAAAAATTGCTCCTCTTCCTCATTGCCTCTCTTTTCTTTGTTTTCTCTCACTCACAATGCTTTCCACGTTCTTTCTCAATCTTCCTTTTTCTTTTTTATTTCTTTTCTTTCCGTAACACACTCGATTTCGTCCCCATTCCACTCGACATAAAAAGTTGTTTGCCTGTAGGAAATATCTTGCTTTCCATCGGCAGGAGTCCTCTAATATACTTTACTTTTCTCCCCGAGTTTTTCCAACCTCTGTATTTATCTAGCCTGAAATAGAGAACAAAAACAAGTCGAATAGCTCAATACTTACTCGTACATGGTATAGATTATAATGATTCATATTTTTTCTACTTTGGTTGGTGCATTCAGTATTCTCTTGTTTTTAGAAACAGTCATAGCACTCTTACTCGATTTATTGATTGATTGATTCATTAAAACCTGCAGTTCCATAAGGTCGGAAAAAAGTCAAAATATGAAAATGTGCGAAGAAAAATTGTATGAGATTTATTTCAACACAGGGCCGGTCTGGGGAGGTTGGGGCCCCTGGGGATTGATCAACAATGACCAAAAGGAGGGTTCAGGGGTCCTTCCCGAGAATTTGTTATTGTTGTTAAATTATTATTTAGAAAACACGCATTTCACTTGTTATTTTACCATAAACCATAAAATATTTATAATGTAGGCCTAAAACTAATCATTATTGAAAACTATAAGCTACGATTTATATAGCTTACATATTATTGTAGGTTGATTTTAGAAGCAAACTTATCAATACATCGTAATAATAGAATAAGATGAGATAATACGAGAAGGCCTACAAGATAAGAATACTAAATCTTATTTTCATCACATTACATACAGCATAAAACGATAAAACTATTAGCTAGCTACAGAACTATTAGCTAATAGCATAAAGTTGCTTACTGGCCTCAGTGAAACAACCAAAGTAACCCTGAATCTAAATTCAATCCTATAAATGAATAAATCCTTCTAGTACCAACTTAATCATGTATAAGCGTAAAATTATATTAGTAAATATATGAGCTGTATATTAGTGAATAATATACATTAGTAAATAAGCGTTATGTTATGTGAATGATATACCATCCAACATTTTTTGGCTAGCAGCCATTTTCTAAGGTAGAATTCACAAAACACTCAACCAATAATAAAAAATAGCTACTGCCATCAATCTACTGCCTTAGGTTGTACCCAAGGATATCACAAGACTGGATTGAATAAAAAATTCCTAAGTTTTTTAATACCTACGGTCTCAGATAGGTTTTGATTTGATTGAATTAAATGTAACCTTCAGAGATCACATTTACCTTCTTTGTGCTGTGATACAATGTTGCCATTTTCTTAGGCCAGGACCTATATTAAAGGAAGCTATGATGATATTCATCTGTAGAAATATTCCTGGTTTGTTTTCGTTATAAATATGACATAACGTATCAAGGAGACTACTTACTGCATCTTGGATTTGCATATGGAGTTTGCTTGGAGTTTTGTATAAAATCTTTTAAATTTTTATATAAAATATTTTGTCCTTGTGTACAACATCAATACATGTTCAGTAGTTTATACTGTAGCTTATCACCACTTATACAATAGCGAATAGTACTTATACAGTAGTTCATCTGTTCATCAGTTTTGTAAACAGAATATCAGAAAATGATACATTATTGTAACTTAACAAAAGAATTGAAAGGTCTATTATCTTTATGAAAACACAATAACATATCGAGTCATATTTATCGCATCTTACATGAAATTTGATGGACTTTTGTTTAAAAATTGAACGGTGAACTGACTTCGCAAACTAACTTGTCGTATTTTGTAACTTTGTCCCTTTGACAGATATGACATTCATAGCGAAAAAGAAATTCAATGTCACCTTTAGAACTGCACCGTGACAAAGTAAGTAAAAAGGTTCCATTTACTTTTTAAAGGGATCACACAGTTGCTCACTTGAAATGGCAAGCCCAGAGACCATTAAAAGTTTAAAAATTCATTGTAAATCAGCTGGATCCTTTGCTGCGCTGGTTGCATCCTTTCTCTCTGCAGGAGACAATTTCCCCAATTAAGCTGCCAACTTTGGAATTCTCTTCCTAATCTATTTTGTTGCTCGTGCTGAAGAGTTTTCAATTCTTTTACATTGCCACCAGAATATATATACTTGTACGAAGCATAAATTGTTCTCCTATATAATTCAACATACGCATGTGATTCATTCTATACTTCATACAATCTGAAAAACACTTTTAAATCCTAAATTTTCGATATTCATGTAAAATTCAACTCATGATTTGGACAAATTTTATTTGTGATTTCATTCGAATGGTTACAATTTTGTGGTAAAGTAGAATTTGAAGTTTAAACTTCGTCACGTCATTGAAATAAAGAAGTCATTATATATTATTCTTCCTTAAGGGTTAGAATTTCCCAAATACCCTTCATAAGAAGCTGTGAATTTCTTGAGAAGTAATTAGAACTGCGAGGATAATAATATAGAAATTCTAATGAGGATTCATTACGGATAGGTTATATTAGAGGCTTGATGTAAGCTTTTTTATTGGAATATGTTGAGGAATTTTTGTTTTTTTTGAAGAACAAGTATAATGTTGGAAATAAACGATTTGTTGACAGTTTTTGTATGGCCTCATGCAAGAGAAAGGCGAGTGAGAGAAAGAGAGAAGAGAAAAAGTGAAAAAAGAGAAAGAATCAAGTCAACAAAAAGGATGCGAGGAGAAATCGAAAAAGGAAGAGAAGAATAGAATGAAAAAGGAAAAACCTGCTGGTGTCCAAATGTGGAATCGTTCTACGGTGCTACGCTCTAACAATGAATTAAGCAACCTTTGGATGAGGGTTGTGTGTAAACAAACACAGCCATGAAATAAATGGTTTGTTCTAAACCTTTTTCAGTTGATAACAGAGGCACCATTTCTCATCCCCATTACTATCCCAAAACCAGGTCAAGGTCTTTAAAAGTCACATCAAAATTTTGCTCCAGCTTGGAATCAATTCCGTAATTATTGGTAAAAATTTTTGGAATTTGGGTCAACAAACAATCATCAATAGTTGTAGATGACCGACATCAAAACTTGATCGAGCCATCAAATGTGATGCTTTTGTAAATAGAATAATAAACCGGGCTGGGTTCGGTTTATGTTTACAAGCGATTGATTGCTGTTCGAAATTTATTATGAGTTAAGTTTCAGCGATGGAGTTTGATGAACATTGATCCTCCATTTAGATAATAATTTATGTATTTTTAGCTTTACTGGAGTATTTAACCATAATTTTGAACTGAATTTCATGTTCCTAGTTCGCTGTACGTAGTAAAAAGTTGATTGGGTTCTCGGTTGAAAGGAAATCTCCGAGAAATCGTCATACTTTAGTTTTTGATCAATGAAAATCGTATAGGTTTTTTCTGTTTCTGTCATTTTCTTGATATTCCAATTGTTTGTTTATTTTATGGAAGCTGTTTATTCGTTAATGTATCTTCCTCTACTTTTTATCTTGATTTGATATTCATCTTCCATTATGTAGGCCTATCCTTCTCTATTCGTAGCAGAAGCAGACTCTCAGAAGTTTTAACATTAAAAATTAATTCTCATTAGGTTTCAGAAGCAGAACTCTAATTGGCCGAACGTAAGTGAGGTCTAGATTCAATACGACGATTTTTCATTTCTCTTTATGTCTGCTTGTTTGTTCCGCATTTACGACAAAACGCGGCTATAGATTCTGATAAAAATTTGACAGGAATGTTCCTCTTGAAATTGCGCGTATATATATTAGTCGATGTATATGTAAGGTTTCTTGAAATATTGAATTTTAAGGATAATATGAAAGGAAAAGGAATTACCTCCATACTAAAATACTACTATATACATTCATACTTCTGAACATAGGATAATTCACACTATAGCGGTCGAGTTTATTATTAATTGCATACAATGACGCATGCAATGAATGAAACTCAACATAACTAAGTATTCCCTTCATGAATAATGCCCCATCCATGGGTGACTTCGTGAGGTCTACTTTTCATAGAACTACTAGCAAGTTTCAACATCCAAACCTTGAAGAACTCATATGATTTTCTTCTCGATTCTTCAAAAATTTGTTCATGCTCTCATAAGTTTCTACATTTTTCTCGATTCTTCAACAGTTTCTTCATGTGTGAGAAGTAGTAATGTTTCCAATATTCCTCTCCGTCAGAAAGGTTTTCAGAAAGTTTTCCCAATACCCGATACCATCTCCCAAGTTGTTCAGCCTTATTAATTATCGTCACTCGCAAAGTGCCTCCTTCTGCCCGCCTTTCATACGGCGCACTCGAGGTACTATACTCCGCACAAGGTGAGAAGATACGCCGTTACAATGTAAAGTGTATTGTAACGGTGTGTCTTCTAAGGTTGCACGAGCTAGAGACCTGTCACATGGAGCGACGTTCCCTTTTCGGTCCGTAGGGCGAGGTGAAGTCAAGCCGCTGTCGAGCAATATTTCAGTTGACAAGCAGCAGACAACGAATGCATGTACGTTAGTGATGGGTTGGGTCGTTGGAGAGTTAACTAGAGGAAACTGTTTTCGATAGAATGTAACTATAGTTGATAAACTAGTTGAAAATTCAACTATTCCGTTTAAGACAGAATTACGTCACTATCATTATTTTATGCTAGGCTAGGCCTATATGGAATATTTTGCTATGATAGGTTTCTAATTTTTTCTGTAAAACATGAGAAAAAAGCTCTGTGAATGTATTTTCAACTACTGTAATTTTCTGTTAGATCAGATAGAGAAAAGTCAGGAAAGATTCATAAAATACATTCTGTTTTTAAGTTTCTTGGCAAACGAACGATTGTTTTTGTCCCTTAGTAATGTAAATGCGTAAAGGCCTACTTACTCTTGTTCATGAGTAACAATGTGTTTGAATGAAAATTTATGTGGATTAATAATAAGTCTAAACAATTGTAGAAGTACAGTACTTTCAATACTATACCACAATTTAATTTACAAATTATTTCAATAGTTTATCAACTTTGTAACATAGTCTCCAGTCCCAGTCATTGTCGTTCGATAAACAAAATGCGAGGTTCTTCAAGTTTTTGCCTCTGAATTTTGTTGCTTCTCTTCTTGCATAGTGGCGTTTCTCATGTTATCCATAAGAAATAATCAATAGAATTAGCCCAATAAAATCATAGTAGACCTGATAATAATATGAATATTAGAATCTTGAGCTCTCTTTCTAACGAAAATTAGGTTCTGGAACACCGGAATCGGTTCCAGTTCTTAAATCTGGAAATACCGTACATGGAATTTGTACATGCCTTGCAAGAGAGGAACCGGAGAGTCGTTCTAATTTATACATATCTAGCAAAGAAGTACCGGAACGCCGTTTCGGTGCGTTCCGGCTGGAAAAAGCCGTGAGTAATGAGTATTGTACCAGCTATAGTCTGTACAAGCAAAGAAGACCTTCTGGCAAGATGATGAATGACTGCAGCTTAGTCAATATTCGTTCAAAAACTATAAATGTGGTCTTAATTGTAGATTAAATTGTTTGCTACAATTTGAGATCAAATCGATAACTTTTGAACCAATATTGACCGAGCTTGAGTCATTCTCCCATCTTGCCAGAGGGTCTTCTTTGCTTGGACAGACTATTCATGTAATCGTACCTAAATGAAATTTATTGATAGATAAAAAACATATTGATGATGTCCAACGTCCGAGACAATATTTTTTTATTGAATTACTTATCATCAACTGATAAACTACTTTTAATTGAAAGAGTATGCCAAATTGCAAATATAAATATCTTCAGTTCTATAAAAGAAATGGTGTTTACGCCTCCTGGCTTTAGCGGTTTAGCTTACTGAGCAACAGTTAATACAATGAACCGTTGAGAAACTAGCTAGTGAAATAACGCGCATCTCCAAACGTCGTACCCACTGTTGCTTTGCCGCCATCATAGCGTATTATTGCGTTATACGACGTCGCAAAATCGAATTAGACGTCTATATACGTGTCCATTTACTTTATTACTATGTACTATATGATAGTATGTAGCCTATGTATTTACAGCTTCATAGCCGCAAACTCTACAACGCAGAAAATGCCTATCTATAGATATACATACAGTAATAATAACATGCTTGTCGGTGGAATAGCTACACTCATTTTCACGTATATTTTTTGTAACTTGAATTTCATATCCATTCTATTGTTGTTGTTGTTGTTGTTGTTGTTGTAACATGTCTTGTTGTTTCTTGCCAGAATCAGAAATAATATTTCTGACACCCAGCGAGATAATTTAGTGAACATGAAATTTTATGAGCATCTCTTAATATATGAGTCAATATATTATAGCTACACGATTATGTTTAGTTTATACAAGTTCAATTTAGCCTACATCCTATCTGTATAATTCCATCCAAATATACTCTCTTTGACGTAAACTCTGACTTGGAATAAATCTATAAACACGTGATAAGCAAAATAGGAAGTTATTTAATTATTCAGAATATAAGTAGCAAACTCTACCTTGTAAACTATACATTTAGTACCAAATACTCATTGTATGCTGCTTCTACGTTGAAAGGTCCTCTAATAAATTATATGCCCATACTTCTTCTTCTTCTTCTTCTTCTTCTTCTTCTTCTTCTTCTTCTTCATCTGGACTTCTGCCTTTACAGCGTAGGGGTAGCCATACTTCGTAGGTAGTATTATATTTGCGTGCTGTACAGAATATAAGTCGTTAACCGAACTAAGTTGATGGGAATGCCAACTTCTGTACTGCATGCAAGTTCCCTACTAAAGTAGTTGGTCCTGTGTGTCTGCTAATATTCCACCAGACTTGAAATTTATCATTGTTGTGGTAAGTCCCCGGTCGGGAGTTTAAAGTTCTGAATGTTAGTTTGAGAACCTGTTGTATGGTGGTTAAATGCAGTGTAGGTGTATAATAGTTATATCTCTATTATGTTAGTTTCCTTTATGACAAAATTATGATTATATTCAATGGTTAGTCTACAAGCTACACCCATTATTCTATTACATGAAAATCGAAGTTAATCATATTCAGTTCTGAGATATTTGGTAGCTTCGATTTTCATTATCCAAGAACATGAGTTTTATTGATTGAATATTTTTGAATAATGGAGATGGAAGCTTCCCAGAAGAAGTTTGTTGCACTTCTAAAAGTGGAAGAATTGTTCGAGGTTTGAGAAGGTCATGAAGTTTGATGAATTTGTTGATTGGCTGTTTATATTTATTCCACTGAAGTAGGCTAACTATCCACATTTAATCTAGACAGAACAATAAAATGAACAGTACTTTGAATACAACTAACTGCTTCTCTTCCCCATACCATATATATTATGCGAATTTGGAATTAATGATGTGTATTTTGTTCCAAAATCGAAACTTTGAAGCTTTCAAAATTAATTACCCACCTCCCATCGAGGAGAAATGAAGCCTCCATTAAAACGGATGAACTGCAGTCAAACATTCAACTTTGGCTCCCGATATTGGTATCGATTACAAAGTGGTTTAATTACAACCTACGCACTCGCTACCTCCGAATAATCGAAATTGAACCATGATTTACTTTACGGAAACATTTCTCTGTTAAATATGTCCGCCAAACTTGCTAATCACATGTCCGGAGGCTTAGCGCGGCAAAAACGTTTTAAATTAATTAACGCCGGCTAATTGAAGTGGATACCCAAATGAATAATGCCGTTATAAAATGGTCGCGAAACTTTCGTGGTTATGCATAGTAATTCGAGCTTACAGAGCTGGCTGCTAAGATCAGTGTAAAAATGTACCAGCAACTGCTCTGACTTTGATGATGCATTATTCATTTCAATAATTTGCATGACATGAGTTTTGGAGATTTGGAGAGTTTGTCAGATTCCAAACAGCTTTGTGACTTTTGAGTCATTTCTCGCATATAATGATTTGATCTTTGATTGCAATACTGTTTAAATACTCTCCCTTATCCTGTAAAGTGTGAGCTTACGGCTCAATTGTCTCAAGAAAGTAGAAGGACAATAACACATTTTCCACCAATAACTTGAATCCATGTACTGGCAATTGGTCTCTCGGTAAGGGTGATGTATCCTGGCCAAGTACATGTTGGTGAGGTGGAATTACACGTAAGGGTCTCTCCACCATTAAAAGAATATATATATATATATATATATTGTGAGAACACATTTCATTTGAAGGCCAGGAAAGGCCGAAAATCAGACAGAAAGTACAATATTGATAAGAACTGATAAGACGGATATTATGTGATAAGGACTCACCTGGAATTAATTAAATTTATTCATTATTTAATTTTAAACTGAATTTATTTTGGCATACAGTACATCAAACAACTGTATTCATAATTGGGAAACATAACCCTCAATTATTAGGCTGCTGTTTACATTTTAGGTCAAGGCCAGCATAGATAGATAATTATTGATGTTACCGGCAATTAGACCGGCACTGTCTGGCAATTGTGAAATTATAAAATTCGTACTGTTTATTCTATTTCTCCTCTCTCAGGGAATGTGTTATTTAATTTTCTCTCTAATCTCAATTATTTATCTATTTAATGTACTTTTTGAAATTTAATTGAGATTTATTTCTTCTCTCATTTGTTTCTTCCCCCACCACTTTCACCATCCATTGTGGGAAAGGTGAAAGTCAGGTGAACTTCTTCTCGTCTCAATCCTCGTTGTGTGAGAACACACTTTTTATTGAAAGAAAATTTTGGCTGTGATTAAAATAATTTTAAAAAAAATCTGTGATATCCGTGTTGTGAGGAACCTAATGCTCATCTGGCTGAGCATAACTATCCGAGGCAAAATATTTTATTGGTGAGTTCGTTCCAATTATATTCTTCCTTCTTCCTGGCGGATTCCAATTCAGTATCCTTTTGGGCCACCGTTCATCACCCATTCTTTGCACGTGTCCCATCCATACAAGGCGTTTTCTTTTGATCTCATCAACCGTTGAGATGCAACTTCTTCGAAGGAAATCCATTTCTACTGCGTTTAGTCTCTTTTTTGTTATTTCCCATGTTTCCGAGCCATACATCAGAATACTCTGTACAATGGAGTTGTAAACTCTAACTTTAGTGCTGCTTTTAATACTTTTGGACCAGAGCATAGAGTTCAGTCTCTGTGTGGCACGTCTAGCCTGCCCAATTCTATTGATGATCTCTTTTCTTGAATTGCTCTCTGAGGTTATAAGACTGCCGAGATATTTATACTCTTCACATTTCTTAATTACTTGACCACCTACATAGAGATCGTTTGCATCACCACCTGATACTAGGTATTTCGTCTTTTCATAGTTAATCTTCATACCGTTCTCTTCATATGCCTCTACAAGCTTTCTAAACATATAGATGATGTCATGATCGTCTCCCGCTATTATCACTTGGTCATCAGCAAACAACAGAGAATAAATGTGATCTTCATTTATTGGAATTCCCATGCATCGACATTTCCTTTTCCACTCAATCAATATGTACTCCATGTACAATTTGAGGATGGTGATAAACAACAGCCTTGACGAACGCCTTTATCTGTGACGAATGGTGCGGATATTTTATTGGATATCTTTATTACATTTGTTTGGTTTTTATAAATTTCTTTTATTGCACAAATATAATGCCTGTTAATGTTGGACTTATTCAAAATTTCAAAGAGTCGTTGGATTGGTACTGTATCAAAAGCTTTTTGTAAGTCTATAAAAATTAAATGCGTTTCTAAATTAATCAGTCTTCTTTTTTCAATCAGCTGCTTCAATGAGAACATATTATCTGTGCAAGAGCGTCCTGCAGTGAACCCACTTTGTTCTTCACCAATTTTAATTTCTCTTTCAATTCTCTTTCTCACTATTCGTCCATACAGTCTCCCTATTGTAGCCAACACTGTAATACCTCTATAATTTGAACATTCATCTCTTGGTCCTTTTTTGTGTATTGGTGTCAAATAACCAGTCCTCCAATCTTCGGGCAATGTATCGTGTTTAAATAAGCATCTGTTGAAGATGTAGGCAAGTATTTCATGAGTTCTGGAGGTTGCGTGTTTTAATAGCTCAATAGGGATACCTCCTGGGCCTGGTGATTTGCCATTCTTCATATCCTCAATGGATTCTTTTACCTCTTCTGCAGTTATCTCCTGAATTTGATCATCCGGTTCTGGCTCAAAATCTACAGGTTGTAAATATTGCGGTCTATCTTCTTTTAAGATTTTAGAGAAGTATTCTTTCCATTTATCAATGCTTATCATATTGATTGCAGAACCTTTAGTATCTTTTCTCAGATTTTTGAGTATGCTCCATGCCTCCTTTGACCTTGTGCCACCTATATACTGATCCAATCTATCACAGACTTCCTCCCATTCTTCATTTTTCGCTTGCTGTATCTTTATTTTCACTTCCTGACGCTTTTGTTGGTATAATTTTCTGTCTTGAATATTTTTCGATATCAGCCATTTATTATAAAGTCTTTTCTTTTCCATTACAATTTCATCTATTTCTTCCGTCCACCATCTGTCACTCTTCCTATATACCTTTTTCCCGCTTTCTCCTAGTGATTCAAAAGCTGCTTTGTGGATTGCCTCTTTCAATTTAATGTATTCCTCTTCTGCCGTTCCAATTGTGCAATTTGGTAATTTGGATGATAGTCGTAATTTAAATAAGAAACACCACAGGGGTTCCAATTATATTAATTATAATTTAATACCTCTCCTAGAACATTAATGTCCTGGCAGCATTTTATGGACCCTATATATACTTGATTCCATCACGAATAAAAATTATTTCCTTCGACAACTGACAAACCACGTAACTACAATTGTATTATCAATTGACAAAACACGATAAATGTTTGCATGAGGCTGAGAAACGCCTCTCTTGAATTTATTCCTATTGGTGGCTGATAACTACGTCTCAAATATGTCGACCAATCACAAGCTAATACAAGTACACGACCATAACGCTTTCTCATTGGCTGATGCTATAACGTCATCATGACCATTAAGAAAACTATTTTTAGAATGATTTCTTGCCAACCAAATAGGCAGTTCAAACGAATTTCAAACGTTAAGTTGAATCTAGTTCCAATGAAGATATTGCTTCTGGAATTAAAAGCCAGACCAGAACCAAATATGTGGTTCTATTGACATTTTTTATCATAATCCACTCATCCACTTATCATAAGTTTTTCATGACCTAAGAACTTTTGCTACAAATCAATGACTTTCTGTGAAGGATTTAAAACTTCCAAAATATTCTTTTAAATTTCTTATGTATTTCGTTGCTTCTTTATGTTTTGGAACTTGAAACGTATTCGAATTTTACCAGCTAGAATACTTAAATTAAGAGTATTTAGGTCAGCCATTTTTTGAGGAAGAATCACTAATCACTGTCAAAAAATCAGAAAAGAGCAGGTGGGGCATGAAGGCGTGTCCAAGTCAAATCCGAAACATCACCCGACAACTGCTGCCATCTACTAGTTGAATTTGGGAACTATTCGAACCGTTATCATCAGTCAAACAGAGCGAAGGTGGAGCTTGGAGGCGTGTCCAATAGAAGTCGAAGCAAATCGCCCTATTGCGTCAGTAGTATCTGACATCTTCAGGCTGAATTCGGAGCTATTTCGAATGTTTTTCAAGAAAGGTAGGGAGAGCAGTGAAAATGGCTACAATCTTCAATTTCCTTGTTCTTGTGTTTCTGATTTTTCGATAGAACATGTATATTTCCAGTAAAATGTAAGATTTATAATGATTCCAAATATTTTTTCTGTGAAGAATAATTAATCATTTCCTTTCTTTTGTGCTTTCAAGCCAACAAAAATAAATCAATCAATAATTGAAAATTGAATAATTTTTCTACAGAAATCTCGCACGGGGTGCCGAAATACCACGCGAGGGCCCTGGACACATTAATTGTATTGACTGTTTTGACACTGGAAAGAAGTCAGTATTTGCAGCCCATTACAATTTTTAGGTAGGAGACCTTATCATGTTTGTGAAAAAATATCTAATTGAAGAGTTTGAACACAACCATAAGATTTATCATTCAAAACATTTTCATTTTCAAATAAATTTTAATTTCAATCCGTTCGATCCGGGCCTGGAACGCACAGGTGTGGAAATGGTCCAATGACGGAAAAAGAGCTTCTTAAAACTAACTGTTCCCAATAGAGTTCTGTCAAGTTGACTATTTCGTGAAAATCAGTAGAAACTTGCTGGTAAAGTCTACTTCTATTTACCAGAAGCCGACTTGTCCTTCTTCATTAGTAAGTGAACGACTCGAGGCTTTATCGCACTTCCCAGACTGGTGTACTCCAATTTCTTTTGACACGAAGTTGAAAATAACTCTAAAGATATTTTTCCAAAGAGAAACCGAGAAACGAGAACCTTTCACACACTCACTGAAAAAAACTTCAGACACTCACTCAATTATTATTGTAGAAAAGTTCTTATCTTATACATCGACGTGCAATTTCAATAGGAATATTCCTGTCAAATTTCAACCGAATCTATTGCCGCGTTTTGTCGTAAATGCGGAACAAACAAGCAAACATAAAGAGAAATGCAAAATTGTCAGCTAGAATCTAGTAAGATATTCTCAATAAGTAAGTGTCTGTATGTTCTCTTAAATATTATCAGACGTGAGTAGAAGTCGAAAAAATGAGATGGATATGGATATTGTTAAGAAAAATGAAGATTGAAAATATATAGCCTAAAGTCACAATATCTCGACTAGATTCAAGATCGGAGGCTTTTTCTAAATCACATGTTGTAAAACATCTGTTGAGATTCAAGAATAAGAGCAAGTATTCTTTTGAATCATGGAATTTGATTATTATAATGTACGTGATTGATTAATGACAGTTATAGCCACGGATACTAGAACACACGATAGGTATCATGCGCAGTTTTTATTTATTCTCGATTCTTATGATTGACCCAAATTACCGTATTTGAACCATTGATGTGAAGGGCTTCGTAACAGTGAGTTGAGAAAATATTTCTTCTCACAAGCCACAATACTTTTGCAAAATATTTCAATTTCCATGTATTCTGAACGGGGAATTGGCCATTATTTGTTCAATCCTTTTGATAGAAACTACCTTAAAAATTACTTCAAGAGGTATGAATGAATAAGTAAACATTCAATAATATTGCCTTTTTACTTTTGCTTTGCTTCAAATGCTCAAAAATGACCGAAAATAACACTAGTAGATGAAATTGTTGCTAAGAATTTACTCAAAACTATTTGTGTATTATTTTGAAGTGAATGTGAGAATAGTCAGTTGGCAAAATTATGGTGGATTTGACCTAGCTGACTAATCAATCAAAGGTGAACCACTCTGTAATGGTTGCTCTCTGTAACCCAAATCAGTTATTCATTCAAGGAAGACCTAGATCTTTTATTTCTAAATATCAATTCTTCACTACTATATTCTGTTAGAGATCAAAGGATTTTCTTTGAACTGTTGCCTTTGAATGAAAAAATCACTATTCCAGCAACATTCATAAAATACACTTCATGGAAGAATGATAAGTGTTCTGAACAGTTTATATGACGTAGAGAATATTTGTTGTTTTATTGAGAGCAACGCAACCATTCATCAGTTCTTTTTAATGGCCGAATGATTACGGAATCCTGTTTGAGGGTCTTCCAGCAGCAATAAGCCAAAATCAAGCGTCGGGATCCCGTGGGAGACATCTCGTTTGAGTTGCTCCATCCCCTTTCCCCATTAGTGGGATCAGTTATCCCACTCACTCCCTCCCCCTCTCACCCCGTTCAACCCATTATGGGTTAACAACCCAGACGACAGCTCTGCATAACGATGGCGCTATTCGCAAATATGAACTAACCGATACCTTCAACTATATAACTCACTTCTACAACATTACTGGAATCGCATACTGGATGCTCATTCGATAAATCACTTGAATTGGTAACTCTGCAAGGATAATATTTATAATGTGGAAATTGTGGAGATGATTGAATTGTCATAGAAGGTTGAATCAAATCAATAACCTTCATTAACGTTTCCAAAAACAAACCGTTCAGCTAGAATAATGACAAATCACCTGCGAAAAAGACTTGCCTATATAAATCAATAAAACAAGACTAATAATGAACTTACCATCAGGAAATAAAAAAATTAATGATGAATCCAGGAAAAAAAAGATAAGAGAGGAAATGCAACAGAAGGGTAGAAGGAAAAGAGAATGAAAGAGAGAACAGGGATGGCAAACATTTGATAAAGAAAGGCAAGAGTTATTAGAAAAGCCTTTTTTCCTTAATTCTACTGGATAGTCTAATATAATTATTTTTGTATGTCACGTTTAATCTTTTAATACTTCAACTAATGATACTCCATTCTATCGTAAAACTTCAGAAAAAAACAAGTTTATAAAACAACTCGATTTTCTCATAGTTCAAGGAGTAACAACTTGATATAGCTACTTCATTGCATCAAATATATTCAAAACAAACTAAGTTTACTGCGAAATTAGATCGATGTAAACGCCAAATCACTCAATTTTCTATTGAGACCAGATGTGCTTCAAGTACACACGTTGAAAAGTTGAAACTCATTGAGAGGCCATTCTGGAAATGTGTGTGGGGAAAATACAGATGAATAGAAAAGAGACAGATAGGGACTGCACGGAGAGCGAAAAGCAATAACATGATCGAAACCGCTTTTCCACAGTTGAAGGGTGATTTTTGTCCAGTTTCCATTCATTTTCCCAGGTTTTCTCTATTTTCCGAGTCGTGAGATTGAATGGGTGTGAGAGGGAGGACATAAATAGAGGTACTTTGTTTCGTTTTATCTATGGTCTTTATTCTTGTGTGCAAAACTCCCCCCAGTTGAAACGCATGCGCAGCTGTGAAGAATTTTTGTTTTCACTTTTGAGCCAAGCTGCCTCTATTCTATTTCCTGTGCAGTATTTGTTTTTAACCATACAACATGCCACAGTTTAGAATTTGAATATTTCATTCTCCAATTACCCTCTATAACTACCAGTGTTACCAATACTACTGCGAGTACTACGGACATGTGTTGCAGGTTGTGCTGTGTCTCCTGGTTATAGGATAATTCCTTTGTTAAGGGGTGGAATGGAATTCAGATAGTATGAGGTAGAAAATTGAATTCGAAAATTATTCTCATCTTCAGAGAATGAAACTTTCAAGAGAGTTCATTTTCAAAAGCGAAGAAGACTAATAAAATATGGAGATATTAAAAAAATAAGAAGATATTCGAAGATATACATTAAATATAAAGACTAATAAAGATGAGATATTCGATTTATTCTCATTACAAAAAGTTACTCGTATGTCTTGATCACAACCAACCTATTGGATTCAACCAACGTTTTCTATATCTACATCCTCAAGACTGAGGCAAATAAAGCAAATGATATGTTTGCTTTATATTATAAGAATAGTTCAATTTGAAAAATACCTTAACTAAGTTTAAATTCTCTCAAAATGCTTCAATTATTGGGAAATAGAATCAGCTTATTTCCAATATGGCGGCGATCCATGAGCATTGCTAATGTCTCGTATCAGTAAGTTCCTTCCTGTATCAATTTTAGACTCTGTATAACCTACTATATTCTGTCCAAGCAAAGAAGAACCCCTGGCAATATGGGAGAATGACTCAAGCTCGGTCAATATTGGTTCAAAAATTATTAATTTGATCTCACATTAGAGCGAACAATTCAATCTACAACTAGGATCAGATTTATAATTTTTGAACAAATATTGACCAAGCTGAAGTCATTTTCCCATTTTGCCAGAGGGTCTTCTTTGCTCGGACAGACTATACTGCGTATGAGAAATCCACCGTGTAAAGAGCGCTTCATACATCAATAATTGATTATTTGTATAATTCGATTTATTCTCATTACAAAAAGTTATTCGTATGTCTAGATCAGCGTTGGATTTTTGATGGATAGTTCTGAACAATTTTTTATAACATAATGCACTGGCTCGTACCCACGAAACAGGTGAAGTGCCCGTACCTTTTACTGTACATCACTTTACATGTTTCGTGGACATGAGCTGCCAGTGACATAATGGTCTGTTGTATGCTCTATGGATAAGCTCCACATTTGTCAACTAGGAATTGAAAAATTATTCCCAACATTGTAATGATGTCCTGATGTTCTTACTCATCTGCCTCGTAATCTGTTCTCTTCTCACTCAGTTCCACGAATAAATAGGCATACTGATCAATCACAGGCTTTTTACTGTGAAGAATCGCGCTGCAATGATGACAAGCTTCGGTGAGGATCTCAGTATTTAGAGAAAGGGTCAATTCTATGCAAGTATCAAGCATGATGTTTAGCTTAAAGAAAGATAACATTTCAAGGGAGATGACAGGAAACCGTTCAAATGTCATTAGACTTCGTTAAGTTTTGTAGCACCCGCTTATTACTCTATCAGCATAGCTCAAATTAACTTATTGAGCGATCAAAAATTTACTCCGTGAGTCATTTATTGAAATATAGCAGTCTATTCTATTTGGCACTTTGATCTCGGGCTTGTTTCGGGTAAAACATAAATTGAAAGTACTTTGGTATTGGTTATTTCATAAATATCGTACTTATGGTCGGTAATTTGTTCAAGTGGAAATTATTGTGCGAGTATTTCTTTGTGCTTATCAGAAAAATTATTCCTCAATTTCCAATACCGCTCTCATGTAAATTACATATTCCCCGTGATTTGATACTTTGTTAAGATACATACTTGTTTGGTAAAATAAGCTTGATTCACGTTGCATTCAGTGAGTTATAGTATAGTCGGTTTCATTTTCCTAAGTTTCATTGAACGCACATTACGATTTTTAGGCATATGATTCTTTATCAATATAATATCAACTGATAGTTATGACTACGGTTTCTCATGCAAGGTGGAATACAATTGTTTTTGGCTGTACGCTCAATTTACTGTATTTAGCAACATCATTCTATAAATTACATCACTTAGGAGTTGGTACTCTGTTCAAATGTAGATTATACGATGTTAAGCAGCGGTCGTTGTACTCTACTAAGCATCACCCATTTTGTAACCTGTTTGTTAGCGCTCGTTGTACTCAGTTTAACAAACACTCCACTTAGCTTGAATGAAGCTAGGCGCCAGATAACAAAAGATTTATTGCTGAAATTTCCGGCATTGTTAAGATGGGATTTGGGGACTTCAAAGCGCGTGATTATGTGCTGGCTTTATACCTTAATGATCTCCTCCTTCTCATCATTGTGCTCCAAATAGAATAGAATCACTTCGAAACTGATCTTGATTTTCATTGTTGTTAGATTTTGTAACGCTAGAATAAACAGGATTTCAGTTGCGCGAAATGTTCAAATTCATCTGAGTTAACTTTTAACAATATTTTATAATATGGACTATAATTATTTATTAATCATCATATTTTATAGAGCGATTATTGGTAAGGGTGCAAATAATGTTGTCTTGGAAATTCTCTGAATAATGAAGGTATTCTATGATTTTTACAAGTCATTCTTTGTTGAAAATACGAAATATCAAAGGTTAAAGCAGCTCTTTGAGGAATGATTCATCAAATCAATGATCCTCTCATATTTCCGTATAATTTTCAAGTATATTGGTATCATCTCATATTTTGTGTAATTTATGGTATACTTTGGAATAATTTTCTCAATACTCTGTTTCATTTTCCAAAGGATTGTGTCACCCCCTCCCAAACCTCCTTATCATTTTTTTTTTGTATTTCAGTATCTTTTTTCAGCTCTGTAGCATTTTCTCATAGTCCATTATCATTCTCACATATTTCTTTATACATTTGGCATATCTATTTTCCTAATGCTTTGGTATAATTTTATCAATATTCAGTATAATTCTCCATAGGCTACATCATTCTAACTTCAATGATCGTGATCATCATATGAGATAAGACTCTATCAAAAGGGGGTAGACGCAGCATCCGCCATTCAGTGGAGCCTTTTTATAGAGCCCTAATATAAGATCTATCAACATCTAATAACGAAAAAATATCTTAATATTTATCAAGACAAACAATAACAGTCATTATCATGAATATTTCAACTTCTTGCAAGAAACGACCGGTTATGATTGATATATCAGAGAAAAATCACAATGAGATCCATTTCTTCAGCCACAAATCTCTTTTGTAGGCCGTATAACCGTGTTGGCAAGCAGCTCTCATCCAAAACTCAGGAGGCTGTCTCTGAAGTAAGCAGTTAAGTTCAATAAATCTCCTCATGCGACAGCCAATGGCCTGTGGAATTCGCTTGCCCGTCAATATCACCTGATATATCGACGGTGCGTGGCAAGGGAAAGGAAAACGTTTGGTAAGGGAAAAGGATTGAGAGAGAAAGGTGAAGGAAAAAGAATAGTGGAGGAGAGACAGGGGGACCTTGAAAAGAGGAAGAGGAGGGAAGAAAAGAGAAGAGAATAGAAGAAGAAAAAGGAAAGGGGGAAAGAAGAAAAGAGAAAAAGGAGGAGAAATGGGAAGAAAAGAGATGAAGAGAAGAAGAGTGAGTGAAGGATGAAGTTGGGAGATCTAAAAACAGACAGATTGGATTATTCACTCTATTCATTTGGGTCGTAGAATATTCAGAATTAAATTCTATATAATTTTGATGAAAGAGTTGAAATCAATAAATTGAAATTGGAATTGATTTATCATCTTGAATTACATTATACAATGAATACAAAATAGAATAAGAATTGACCTATAATTATTGTCAAGCTAACCGTTCATCAAGCAACAGAAATATTGAATCATTTACTTTATTTACTTATTTTGAATAAAAATAATAATATTTCTCGTTGTTTTTGTAGGAGTATCTGACAATAGACTATATACCCTATGAATTCTGACAATAGAGAAGAGGCTCACCATACTATGAATTGTAATATTGAAATTTACAAAAGAAAAGTTACGGATTTCTCCCCTTATTTCTTGTCTCATTGTACCGGTAGAACTCTTGGAACAGATTGGAAGAGGAAATTGAATTACCGATAGGAAAGCTTGATTAAAAATGACTTTGGTTGTGTTAGTGAAGGAACGTTGATGTGAAACTTCATTCATTTTTGCATTGCTACCAGAGAAAAATGAGAGTTTATGAAGGAGATTCAACCTTTCCTTCAATAAAGGGGATTACCGGGAATTTTAGATTTATTACCCGAGGGAAAATGAGTGAGGTGGTGAGGGTGGAGGAAAACAGATGAAAGAGGAAGAAAGAGAAGAAAAGGGAAGAGTCTGAGTGAAAAGGAATTGATGAAGGGTTTTAGAAGAGTCAAGGTTACATAATACCTAGGAGGGATTAAGGTTGTTCTACAAAGAAATTTTCGATTTTCCCTGAATTGATTAATCTCTGATCACGCGTTTAAAATCCTCGATTATCGATCGACATCTCCACTGCTAACGTATTATGATTGAATACTCAATGAACTGGCAATTGGTATCTCCATTCAAGCGCTGAAAAACTTGAATAGTCAATCATTTCATCACTTTTAATGCCTCATTTTGTGAAAGCACAGATTTCCCTGGTGAAAAAAGATGAGAAAATGAATGGAAAAGTACTAGTGTCCTCAAGGAACGAGACGTTTCAATCAGTGGTGATCCAGAAATGGGGAGGATTCTGATGTGAATTCTTAATCTTGCGGTCCTATTTTTGAGCTATTATTATGATTCATCTTACTATGAATAGTATAGCTATAGATTAGTAGGCCTACAATATTTTTACATAGTTTCTATAGAAGCAAGCGCGATTTTTCAAAATTACATACAGAGTGGATGGAAAGTTTGGAAAAGGCCTGATATTTCTTATATAATTTGACGATCGGTGACTTGGGAAGTCGGACTGAAATTGAAAGATCTACTCAATTTTAACACTGAAAATTTGGTTCAATATTTTAGATCCCCTATGTAACAGATCATCGAATTACCTCCGAACAAGAAATAAGAAATGAGACGTTCCCAAACATTTCACCCACCCCGTATAGCCTGCTTGACTCTCAGTATACAAGTTTAGATTGTTCTTGGTTCTTGCTCTTGATGAATAGCACTTCACTAGACTTGCAGTGAAAAAAAATCCTACTTTGATAGTTTCTGATAGGACCTTAACTTGGAAGGCTCCTTCTACAATAAGTAAACTAATCTGTAATGAGTACATCTCTATTGAACTTTTCAGAACAACAAAGATAATACTCATCTGACTGAGTATACAGTTCTTAGTTTTATGAAGTAAGGCAATCAAAAATTGTAATTGTAAAAGTTATTTCAAACCGTTAAAACGATTCATTGATTCAATCCAATAACAGTATCATTATCGTAAAAAATGTCCATCCAGTTGGAATTGATTTAATCAGTGAGAATAAAATAGAACTATTCTATTCTGACTGGATATAATATGTTCTATGTTATTTGTATTGTAGCTCGGTTGCTACACGCTTCGTACGTGATGCATAAAACATGTATTTTATGTCAGGTACTAAATGATGTTTGACGTTTCTATTGAACGAGCACTGCACTGCGTCAAACGATGTACAACACACGTCATGACCAATCTATCGCTACAAAAGTACAATAAAATGTTATCTTTTAAAAGCCTGTAAACGCTGGAGAGGAGCAGTTAAATAGAAAAAAATTGATTTATTGGAGAGTGTATCAAACTATATCATCATCTTAAAACACCTTGAGCTGGATCGGCACTCTTTTCATGATATTTCAATGGAATCATTCATTATTTTGACTTTTCAATAATAAGGGTTATAACTGAATAAGGAATCATAATTTGTATTTTTTATTAATGGAAGTTGAAGAGAGTCGGATTCTGAGGAAAAGGTGAATGGTGCCGATTGTGTAAATCTTACCCGAATCTCAGAAATAGCGATCAAATATCGTAATTTGTGATTCCTTATCTAGTTATAACCCTTATTGTTGAAAAAAGGCGTTTTTAAACATATTTTTCAGTTATTATCTCAATAGCCGTTGGCTGGTTTCCGGACTCAAACTGGTTTCATTGAACTCTTCAGCTAATTTCACATAGGAATTGATTATTTTTAGAACCTGAATAAAGCCTCTAAAAATTAGAAAAATTAATATTTTTCAAAAAATGTCAATTTTTCGCCATCTTTATTTTGGTAACGAAGCGTTTTTGGAGGTTTGTCCCATGGAACGTTTTTGCCTACTTGGTGTAAGGAATCAGCCTAAGAAGTATTGCACATTCCTCCTGAAACATCCTGTATCATGGAAACGTCAATTTGTTCATATTACCAATGAATGTTTATGAAAAGAACACCTGAGTAATAAAATCACCGTGCAAAACAGCTAAACCAAATGCTCCTCAAAAATTTGTTGAATCAATTTATAGTCTTAATATACAAGCCGTTCCGAAAATATATTACCTAGAATAGCTCCAACAATTCCCATACATTTACAAATACACTATTAAACCATCACATGGTAGAGATTATAAAAAGTAAGTAAAAAAGAATTAATTGATGTCTTTATTTTTCCACTCAGTAGATTACATAAGTGCAGTGGACAAAGTTGAGGCATAAGAGCACCCTCTCCCACCTAATCCACAAGAATAGGGAGCAAATATTTCCATTTCCATTTCAATGAGCAATGAGCAACTAGAGTTGATAACAACAGATCAGCTGACGAGGTAATATCTAGGATGATGGAGCTGTAATGAGTGGTAAGTGGTAAGTACATAGTGGCTATATAAGTGGTAAGTACAGGGTTAAACAGAATTCGGAATAGACCTAGATTGGAAATTCTGTTAGCCTGGTACCGAGAAATCTAAGCTACGCCTGGTACCCTATTATAGAATTTAGCGGTGAAATGCTTTGAAACGCAACCCTGTTTGCTCTTTATCGTCATCTTCTGTATGTCAAACCTCCTTCTCTGCTCTTGGTATAATGGAATCGTTAGTCACTAGTGCATTCTGTCGTCAACGGCTCAAACTAGTTACAGGCATGATTCTGCGCGCCTATTAACGTTGACAACAGTAACAGTATAAATACCACGAGTCTGAGAATAATCTTCCAGGATGGGGTTCTAATAGAACCTCTGATCCTGATGGGGAGTCAATCAGTACTACACGAATTTTGCTTTTCTTCCTCTGTTGTACACTTCTTATTCCTTTTTTCTTGAATTCTTTATTTATTCCTCTTCAATCACTTTATATTATCTTTGCTTCTTCTCTCACTATTCCTCGCTCCTTCCCTTTTCTCGAATTCTCTTTTTCATCCTTTTTTATTCCTTTTTCCTAGACTCATTGAATATTTGTGAATATAATATCACGGTAGTTATTCATATTGAATAAAACGACAAGACATTTTCAAACTATAGAGGCATCCGCATAGACTTATTCAAAATCTAGATTCATTGAAAGTATTTCTCCTTTTCTTTTCTCTCCTATCACTACTCTTTCCCTTCTCTCCCTAACTATCCCATTTTTTCCCTCTCTCATTCTACAGTGTCACTTACAAATTCTCTCATTATACATTTTTGGTTATTTCTATCTTCTCCTTTTTCATTTTCTCCAACTTATTGTTACTCATCAATTGTTTAAGGATATGTCAAATCCTCAATTATCTTTCCCTCCTTCTTTTCCTTTTCCTTCTCCACAACCCTTTTCCTCCAAAACCTCTCCTCCTTTTCCTCCTTCTCCTCCTTCTCCTCCTCCTTCTCTTCCTTCTCCTTCTCCTCCCTTTCCTCCTACTCCATCTCCTCTTTCTCCTCGTTTTCGTCCTTCTCCTCCTTCTCCTCCTTCTCCTCCTTCTCCTCCTTCTCCTCCTTCTCCTCCTTCTCCTCCTTCTCCTCCTTCTCCTCCTTCTCCTCCTTCTCCTCCTTCTCCTCCTTCTCCTCCTTCTCCTCCTTCTCCTCCTTCTCCTCCTTCTCCTCCTTCCTTCTCCTCCTTCTCCTCCTTCTCCTCCTTCTCCTCCTTCTCCTCCTTCTCCTCCTTCTCCTCCTTCTCCTCCTTCTCCTCCTTCTCCTCCTTCTCCTCCTTCTCCTCCTTCCTCCTCCTTCTCCTCCTTCTCCTCCTTCTCCTCCTTCTCCTCCTTCTCCTCCTTCTCCTCCTTCTCCTCCTTCTCCTCCTTCTCCTCCTTCTCCTCCTTCTCCTCCTTCTCCTCCTTCTCCTCCTTCTCCTCCTTCTCCTTCTCCTCCCTCTCCTCCTACTTCATCTCCTTCTTCTTCTCCTTCTCCTCCCTCTCCTCCTACTCCATCTCCTCTTTCTCATCCTTCTCCTCCTTCTTATCCCTTTCCTCCTACTTTCTTCTTCTCCTACTCCTCCATCTGTCAAGCAAACAAACACTACCATCACTCCCAAGCAGATTAAGCCGTGTATTTCCCCCGGGACTGGAGTGGAAGGTAGGTAGGCAAAGGTACACAAAGTACCTACACAATAACTTTGCCGCTCCACGCCTTGCTATTATCGAGTATTACGGTTGAAGCAGGCTCCGGCTCGTCTTCAATTTTGGCTTGTAAACTTCGAGAATTTGGTAATAAGTCGATGGCGGAACTTGAAAAATTGAGATGTATCTTTGTTCTTCAGCCTCATCTCGTAATATTCAGATCATTGTTCCTCAGCTCCATTCTACGAGATTAGTGAAACGCATTGTTATTGTTACACTGTCATCTCATTTCCGTATGGAATTTGAATCACTTCTACGATCAAGAACTGAGGCCTCTGATTTGAAAACCATTACTGGAATCTTATTAGGTGCATGGCGTAGCTTGTTTTGGCTCCTACGTTTCCCTCTTGCAATTGATAAAAGAATAATTTGAAATTATTAAAAAAGTTGTAATTGTGATTTGAAAGCTTTTCATTCCAGTAGTGTATCATTGTATGGTATAATAATTCCATTATTGCAGAAGTGAAGGTTAGGCTGCTTACACACTGGTGTATTGTATTACGTAAGGAACTATAAAAAGGCTTTTTTTATAGAGCCGTGGTATTACGTATCGAGCCTCATGTTTTGAATTTTGTCCCTACAGTAACATATGTTGATTATGATCTTGGATATTGAACATATTTTATAATAAAGATGAATTTCAAAACATGATACACATACAATACACCAGTGTGTAAGCAGCCTAATATTTTGAATTATTATGAATTTTTTTAATAAACTATTAATATTATTACTGCTTCTATATGTTCATAAATGAGGTTTATTGCATTGCAAACTCTAGCTAACAAGATCTGATAGCCTATTTCATATAGTCCAGTTATTTTAGGTTTCGCAGGAGAAAAAATTCAGGACGCTGCGACATTTTCGTGTAATGTTCTTTGGTCCTTGGACAACTTGAATCCAAAAAGTTGACATTCTAAACCTTATGCTTGATACAGGGTGCCCCAAAAACCACTAAATTTCGGTTCCGCTTCTAGTTTTCTGCGTTTTACGCGGAAATGAAGCGTCGGACAGAAACATGTAAATCATAATAGTAGAACACAAAGAATCACAAGAATAGTAGAACTAAATACACAAGAATAGTTCAAGTCTTCTAATTTGGAATTGAATTGAGTAAAAAATCTTTTGATACAACCAAGTTGTAGAGAATTTCCTTCTCTTCAAAATACAATAATAATTTTCATGTTTAACCCTTTAATAAAAAAGTTACACCTAATTGAAGAATTGAAAAAGTGAGGTTTTTAATTTTTTACAAAATCTTACATTTATTGATTGGTCTGTAAATAAGAATCGCAACACTGTAGAAACTTGAATTTGATTTCAAATTGTAGAGAATTTAATTCTCTACAATACTGAGTGGAAGAGAAACCTCTTGTACATGTTCTTTTAAATGGAGATATGCAAAAATATTAAAAGAGGAGATAATTTGACAATTTTGCTTCTTAACAAAACAAGAATATTTGATCTTGTGGAACAGATATTTCAAACTATATCTACTGAAAATGGAAGAAAAAGTTATAATCTATAATTTGAGACCAATTATGGTTCTCTATCATCAAGTACTATTGAGATATGAGGATTTGAATGCAAAAAAATAGCCCATACTCATTACACAAAGATAAAAGTTCAAGTCACCACAAGAATGAAATGTTTTAATTTTGACCAAATTTGACTTGTGATATATGCATTTGAACCGCCTTGATGAGCTGAGAAGAATGAGCTATGATTAGTTAACATTCGTTCACCCCCACCAAAGTTAGAGGCGTCCTTAGCGTATGATCCTCAAGGACCCTCTAAGGACTTTTTATGCTATAAAATGACCTCGATTGAGTGTGGTTGGTGGGTCATTCGATAAAAAATGATCAAATTCAAAATATTCTGACAGGAAACTCCAATATAGGTCCGTAAAGATTGATTTTCGAATAAATAGCAAGAAAAAGTGGATTTCCGGAAATGCAAGGATATTTGTTTACAGGTGTAGCTTGAAAACTATTCAAGATAGAGAGGTCGATTTGGTCTCAAATTGTAGAAAACAAAATTATCTCCAGAGGGATTGTGTATTACACATTTCCAAATTATCAGCCGAAAGTTATAAACAATCAAATACTAAGAAGTATCAAATTTTCATTATCCTTGAAAAAATACTGCTTTTTTGAAAAATCATAACTCGATCATTATTCAAAATAGAAGGTTGAATTTGATACTAATCGCTTGGGAATTTTAAAAGCTAAAAGAATTATGATTTACATGTTTCTGTCCGACGCTTCATTTCCGCGTAAATCGCAGAAAACTAGAAGCGGAACCGAAATTTAGTGGTTTTTGGGGCACCCTGTATCAAGCACAAGGTTTAGAAGGTCAATTTTTTAGATTTAAGTTGTCCAAGGACCAAGGAACATTACACGAAAATCTCGCAGCGTCCTGAATTTTTTCCCACAAAGGGCATTTTTTTTTGGATAAAATGACTGGACTAATAGTCCCATTCCATACCACTTTTGCACGAATATGAATGTTGTCATTTTTCTTTCTTTTGAATAATATGCATGATCAAATTACTGTTATTTGAATCATTCAAAATTCTATCCAGGACTCTTTTGATATCTTCAACACCCTCCACAACTACTGGTCGTTGGAAAACAATGATATAAATGTAGCAGAGAAATAGAAAAAACTTCTACTTCTGCTTCTGCTACTTCTCCATCACCACGATTCCGTAAAATATTTTCACCGGGAATGAGCTCTTATCCAGGTGGAAAGAACAAGAAGAACAAACGTAACACTCCCAAATGCAAAATCTTTCTTGTTCTTGTGTCTTACAGGCTCTGAAGTTATCGACAATGTCTGGTTGGTTGCGTCTAAACAGATACGTAATCTTATGTATTTATTGTTGCACATAAATCGTTGATTTATTCAGGCATTCCCAGAACAGCAATAATGCATTGTTTACCATGTAGAATTAACTGTATATATCATGGTTACATTTCCTTTATGGCCTGTATATGAATATTATTCACGTGTCTTCTCTATTCTTTCCATCCATTCTCTATTCTTTAATATTCTTATTCTCCCTCTTTATCTCCCACATTCTCTTTTCTCTTTCCTCTTTTCTTTCCTCCGCTATCTTCCATCCTCATTCTGACAGCTTATTCTCTTCAATCTTCTCAGCATTTATATTTATATCCCCCATTGTAATATGTATTGTTATATTGCTAAGAGTTTTCTTTCAATCGAATCTTTCATCTTCTTTCGACTGTCAGTTTCTCCGTATCTGCCAAATATTTCGAAATGCCTCTCACATTTTGAATCACTAGCAACGGCATCTCAAATGTCTGTAGGCGGACAAAAGTTATAAGAGAAACTTGGCTTTTATATCGTAGAATGTAGATGATTGATCTTTATGGAATCACTAGAGGAAGGATCGAATCATTATTTATATGGAGAAGACGTATTTTGTTCAAAGACTATTTATTTATTCAATCAATCAATAGTTACAAAGGTTAGTACACGATGATATAAATTTAAAAAAAATGAAAATGAAGAAGTAGATATTTTGGAAGAAAAAAAGTTTTTTCTTTTTTCATTAATATTTAGGTAAACTCAGTTTACTTACTATAGATAAGAATACAACAACAATAAGAATACAGTACTTTAAGTAAAAATGAACATGATGCATTGTTTCATTGACCTATTAATTAGCATCGAATATATACGTACAACATCCAATCTAAGAGCAACATATATCAGAACTTCAAAGGATTGTCTACATTACTTGATATTTCGATCATATTCTTTAAGAAAAATCTTAAGAAGATTGAAAAAATCAACTGAAGATTGAATATTTCGATTCACAAACATCCGATAAAATAAACAATGAACTAATCAAATATCTGGTCATTAACCTTGTTTGATTACAATGAAAAACAATAGGACTTTGCCACAGAATAAAGTTGCAAGAAATTTGAATCTGTTCCAATAATTTCAAGAGTGAGAGAACACAAAACAGCTCGCTGTTGAATTATTCAGAATCTTCCTTCTTTGAGCGGCGTTGAAATTCAATTTCAAGCCGAAACTAAAGACTCTCATTCGAGATTCTAATAAAGTGGGACCGACTCGGCCTGCAGGACTGACTGAAATTAATTTCGATTCTGGAGAGCAGCTTCTCCAGTAGGCCAGGTGAAAGGCTTGTTGCACAGCAACTCTAATTGATGATGACTTGTAGAGGAACCTCTTCCTACTGTGTTCAAATATGAAAGTTCGAAACTGAAGTTTGTGTCCCTCATTAATATTCACGACAACTCTGCAACTAAATCGAACAAAACGTTTTTCTCTGATTTTTTCTCAAGAAATTGAAATCTATACGAACTAATTTTCTAATTGGGAAGGGACAACTGTTCCGTAGCTTTCTAACTATATACAGAGTGCGGCAACATAACTTCCTTATTTCAAAACTTCATAAAACGCATTGTATGAATTGAATTTCGATTGGTGTTTTATTATGTAGGCACATATATAAAGTTTTGTTTTGCCCAGTTTTGAAGATCAAATCAGGTAGGTGACGTCCCCCATTCTCCATACACTGAGTGAACCGATTTCTGGCGTTTGTCATGAGTCCAGCTAGCATAGCAGGCGATATGTTGTTAATTTCTTCCTGGATGTTATTCTTCGAATCTTGTAGGGCCCTTGGCGCTACTGGGCTGACACCAATTCTCGACAGTTGCATCAAAGGCCTTTGCCCTCACCTAAAGTCACAGTGTGATGACTAGTTTCCTCAATTGGAATTATTGGTGCCTGGTTCTTTGAGGAAAATGGAGTCACAGTGACAGTGAATTTGTACCGGTATGTAAACATGTTGAAGGTACTTTTTCCACGACTAGATGAGTTGGAATTAGGGGAAAACGGCCCACACTTCAAGACATCGATGACATGATGACTTTTCTGAAGGAACACTTTCGAGAGCGCTTTATCTCGATTAGGGGCGATTTGAAGTGACCGGCCCGCTCTCCCGATTTGACCCCTTGTGATTTTTTAAATGTTTTTTTCTTTTAAATCCCATGTATATGTGAACCGTCCAAGGACCCTACAAGATTTGAAGACTAGCATCCAGGAAAAAATGCCAACATAACGCCTGCTATGCTATATGGAGTCATGACAAACGCCAGAAATCGGTTCACTCAGTGTATGGAGAATGGGGGACGTCATTTACCTGATTTGATCTTCAAAACTGGGCAAAACGAAACTTCATGTATGTGCCTATATTATAAAAAATGAATAAGAAGTTTCTGATTCATACAATCCGTTTTATAAAGTTTTAAAATAAGGAAGTTATGTTGCCGCACTCTGTAAGACTATAAAGAGGCTTGTAGAGCCCTAGAGTAGACGAAGTCACCCGAAATATTCATCAAAATATTGTTATTCATGATGATATATATATATATAATATATATATATATATATATATATATATATAGATGATATATATATTTATCATTATATATATATATATATATATATATATATATATCTGTGGCCTAGTGCAAGAACTACCAATGTCAACTACAATGTCAAGAATGAAAAGTCAACTTTCTCACAAATCAGCTGCAAAGTTCAGCTTGTATTTTCTACCTCATATTACTATTGAATGGCTTCATTTGACAATGTTTTCAATTGTAATTATGATAATACATATGTGAAAGTATACTTACCAACAATTAAAAATTCTTAATTATTTGTCTTTCTCGATTAAATTTTACATTGGTTGTTCTTACATGAGGACCTGATGGTAAGTATGACAGAATATCCATGTGCAAGAACTACCAATGTCATATTTTTCATATGTTTATAGTGTAGAACACGTTCGATTAAACCATTTGTAGCTCTGAATAATCAAGTAAGAAGCTCCAATTTGGTTTGATTTATAATTTATTTTTTTATTTTGTATCTTGTTCCTAGTTATAAAAGAATAGCATCATAACAAAGTGAGTCAATTGAACAGGAGGATTTCTAAAATTATTAATAACAATCATAAAGAATATGGGAAAACATATTTATTATTGATTCTAATATCATTATTGACTGAAATGAGCTATTTACAGGATTTTAAATACCGTAATTGAAATGTCATGACTTAACTTTTTTTGCACAACTATAACTTTTATTGTTCATGTTCATCTTCTCATACTTTTTTGTTGAATGACTTTAAGAATAATGACTCACATACGCCGGGAACAAGTTGATAAGGTTTTTTCATAAAATAAATACCGTACCGTAGCTTCTCTACAAAGAATTCCCCTAATTACTGAGGTAGACAGATTCATGTTGTTGTTGAAGACCTCCTTTTATAATAATATCCAAATTGATGCAGGGCATTTTTTTCCACACGGTAACTCATGTTTATCGGCATCTGAGAGTTGTAGAACGTTTTCATAGTGAAATTTCACCTACTTTGTTTTATTTCATTTTCTTCTCATAGTCTGGTTGTTCCTTCATTTACTTCTTCTATTGCTCCAGGTAAATATTGATTCTGTCCATCATCAGAGAGGCTAACGATAAACGAAACTTTAAAAAATATTCTCTTATCAAATTTGATGGTACATTTAGTCTTCATTTGCAGGATCATTGTACGAATTTCTCTTGTATTTCTCTACCACACTCAAATGGTACCGGTAGTAGTGTATTGTTTGCCATTTACTTCTGCTTCTTTTCTCATGTTTCTGGCTGAAAGAGAAGGATTTATTTTAATTTCCTAGAATTTATATCAAGTTGTTTCTGGCTTCTTGACCTTGATGTTTCTTACTTTTATTCTCATGCATATCCTTCAGCTATATTTTTCTTATTCTCGGTCCAATGATTTTCAATCATATTCTCTCCAATTACATTGATGTTGTCTCTTCTTGAACCCACTCTGTGATTAACGAAGTTGTTGTTCTTTGTAGCCATTATATTCATTGGGAGTATTTACTTCTATGTAGTAATCGTCACATGAGCTGCTATGGTTCTCAGAATATAGTAAACATATGGATAAGTTATTCCATTTTGCATTCTTCTCATAAATTCTGGCTCAGCACATTAATCATGATGAAAATGAGCATATCATTAGAAAAACGCACTTGCATTAATCCTTTATGAAACACCTCTTCATTAAAAATGATTCTATGCTTATAGACAAAGAAATGCTATGAAGAAAAAACATTGGATTGGATATTGTCAACTTTCAATCATCTTAGCTCTGAACAATTACTCTGTACCAATAACTTAGCTCTGAACATATTGGAATTGACTAGGTATATTCGAATCTTTCATTTTGAGACCCAATTATCAGTAGACAGTAGAGTACAGTTCAGAAAATTATTACCTCTAGAATTCTTAGGAACCTAAGTCCAATGAATTTGATAAAATTCAAGGTAGGCCTACTTCATAATTTTTTCAGATGGATAAGAATGAAATGAGTAAAATATAGGTCTACTATATATATTATTCAACATAATGAGAATCAACAGGGGCTTAATGATAGCATAGAACCTTCAATTATATATTTGAAATTATCTATTTAGCTAAATTAGGTATTCAAGAGAAACGCACTAATAGGAATTTGATTATAAAATTTTAATAAGCAACTAAAAATAAATTTTAAATGGTAGATCCTGTCCATTGAGCGTATTGAGTCTACCTATATCATCCAATAGTGGAAAAAAAACTATGTTAATGCTTTTATCATTATGTAAATTTACTGAATCGTATCCTTCTATTATTGTTCTGGCTTAGATGAAAATAACAATAATAAAAAGTTGTTATAATGCTATGAACACTCATTCATCTATACGCAATATCATTAGAACCAGAAAACTCAGGCTACATCAGTAATATTAATGTTCCGACGCTCATAAAAACCTATGTTATAGAATAATATTATTATTTTAGTATAGTATTAATGTTCTCATACTCACCATTCTATGTTCTATAAGTCAATTTTCAGAAAAGGTAAGTCGTTATTTGACCTCTGGAGAACACAATATGTTTTTGATTTCCACTTTCCAGGTATATTCGACATTATTGATAATAATCCTTGATACCAAATATTAAACACAAAATAGAACGATGCATTTAACATATGTGCCATTTGTGAGAATAGGGAACGAAAGCACTACCTATGTCAAAAAATTCTCGGTGGAATATACGAGCATAGGAAAATAATAGGGGAATACGAGTGCAAGAAGTGCAGAAGTCGACATTGGTAGTTCTGACACGGAGAATGAATGGTGATCTGCACACCTATGTCTACATTGGTAGTTCTTGCACTCTGAAAGTGAAATCACTAACTCATGACATTGGTAGTAAAAATTTTTAAACTTTTTATTGCTTTGAGATACGATATTGGCACTTCTGGAACTGAAAATAACCGATAGTAGAGATGTAATGGTGTATTTAACTCATTTTTGAAAAAAATTGACATTGGTAGTTTTTGCACCAGGCCACAGATATATATAATGATAATATTATTCTTATGTTACTCATTGGGAGAAATACGTTTGCCGATGTATTCCAGGAGTTCTGATTTGATACGAGTATATTAATTAGTGGAATAGAGGAATAGTTTAGAGATTCATCATCCACATTAATTTATTCAGTCCTCATCATTACATCAACAAGTTACTGTTTTATCAATCTTTCTGTTCAAATCCTTCGTCATTTTAATCAATAATCTCTAGAGTGCTTGGCAAACCACTTTGGTTTTGTTCTATTCAGTTAAACTTGGCTTATAGCTGGTCATTTGTACTCATTAATTAAGTATCTCAGTAAGTATACTCATTAACTGGTAAGTGAGGCACTCATTATCTATACATTAGCCACGCACAAGCTATAATGCTTATGGGGGCTTCAACCGCAATACGGAAAGAAAGAAAAAAGCTCGTAGCTCATAACACATGTAGGCTAGACTGTAGCCAGATCGGTAGGATAGTTACAGCTCTTGATATTGCTAGAACTATTAAATGTCTTGAAGTTTGTTACACTAGGCTCAGTCATTACATCCCAGTAACCGATATACTATGGTTCTTATAACAAAGTGCAGTTACCCTCTACACTAGAATAGTCAAATTATAAGAGCTCTCGCCCATCAGATACGCTAGTTGTAGGTTTATGGCGACATTTGAACCCGCCTAGCAATCAAATTCATCTGGTTCGAAACAACGAATTAGGCTATTGAATCAGCTGACTGGACTGATACGTTTCTGTTGTCCAACTCTCTGTTTCTTAAATACTCGTACTACCAAACCATGACCTCTATAATACTCGTACTATCACACCACAACCTCGTATATCTATAATTTGGAATGATAGAAGGTTATGATAAAACTTCTCTCTCAGAATATCAAAGGCTGCCTTTTTATTGAAAAATCATGATCTGCTCGTCAACAGTTCCGTTGTTGAGAACAGAACGACAGTATATCTTGGGAATCATCATGAAGTTATGTTAAAGGTGTTTACATGAACAATATTTATTATGAACATTGAATATGAGTTGAAAGTGTATCAATTGACCTCAAGCTGTATGCTTCTCCATGGATCGATAGTGGTAACCTAATGTGGCAATGTCCAGTTGCACTTAATGAAGTCAGGCCAGCTCTAGCTCTAGTCAAGTATCAACGGACAATTTGAATTAGTAATGCCAACGTTGCGGCAATCTCGTTTCGAACTGACACCAACCATAAACTGTTGACCCTTGGGTGGTCAATGGAGTAGTGAATGTTGGGGTGAGGGAGGGGGAAGTGATGGGGGTTGAATTACCCCTTCACCACAGAACGAGCTGAAAAGAGAGTCCCATTTAACTTGACTTGCTCACCGTCACCTCTCTTCAACGCTAACTGCAGTTTTAGAACCAGCCACACGGAGAGTGAGTGCGGTTGCTAACCTAACTTGAAATAGGATGAGGAGGAGTTGAGAGAAAAAGGATAAGAATGAGGAGGAGGAGGAGGAGGAGGAGGAGTGAGGAAAAGAGGAGGAAGATGAGAGGAAAAGGAGAACGAGTAGTAAGGAAGAGGAGGAAAAGAATGAAAAAGAGTGGAAGAAATAGAAGAAGTGGAAGAGGTGGAATAGGTGCAGGAAGCCGAGGAGGAGAATGGGAGAATAGGAAGAGAAGGGCGAGAAAAAAGTGGAAGATGAGAAGAAGAATGAGGAAGAGGAGGGAGAAGAGGGCGAGAAGAAAGAGGAGAAGGAAAATGAGAAAGAAGAGGAAGAGGAGCTGGAATGACAGGTGGAAGGGTCGGAATAGGCGAAGGAGACGGAGGAAGAAAATAAGGAAGAATGGGAAGAGAAGGAGAAGAATAAGTTCGAGGAAGGAGGCAGTGGAGGAGAATAAAGAAAGAAGAGAAGGTAGCAAAGGCGGAGAATCAGGTAGAGGAGTAATAGGAGCAGGAGTGAAAGAAGGAAAAGAAAAATGACGAGGAGGGAAAAAAGGAGAATAAGGAAAAAAGAGGAGAAAAGGGAGAAGAAGTGGAAGGGGTAGTAGAGTGGAGAGACTAAAGGGAAAGGAAAGGAAATGTTGTAATGAGAAATAAATTAATGAGTCGAAAATGAAGGGGAAGGAATGAAGTTGAAAAAGGAAAAAATGTGAAGAAATAGAAGATGAGAAGGAGTATTAAATTTGACAAGAGAGAAAGTGAAGAGAAGTGGGAGATAGAAAGAGAGAAGGTTCAGTGGTAAATAGTTAAGAGAGAGAAGTGAGAGGTGAGCATGGAAAGAAAAAGATTATTAAGGGAGAGATTATATCAGAAAAATGGGAAGAGATCATCATTTTCAGATAATAATAATTATAATCGTGTGACCTGGCTGGCTCAGGTCTGGTGTCAGAGTTTTCAGGTCGCTCCTGATCAATTTCAGGGCCTCTGACATGACTTAACGACTGTTTTTAGGCAGCCGGGACCGACGGCTTAACCTGTCATCCGAAACACGGGAGAGTGGCCTGAGAAAAATTCCTTGTCTGACCTGGGTTTGAACCTTCTTATTTTCAGATTAATAAGTAAGGGATGCAGGAGGAACATATTCATGAGAAAATAGAATGGTCAGGGAACTATGAGTAGGGAAAATGAAGGGGAAGGAAAGTCTAAAAAGAGACTATCAAGAGTTTTCAGAGTAGGGGGAGAATTATAGAAAAATGGAGGGAGAGTGCTGGGGGAAGAGAAAATTAATTTAGGTTATAAGTGTAAAAGGAGTAGGTATAAAAAACGAGGAGTATAAAATTAAAGATAATAAAAAAAAATTAAGAGAATGGGGAACAATAAAAAAGAGAATAGGAAGTTTTAAACCAGAAACAATAAGTCGTAAAGGAGATGAGGATAAGAGGAGGAAAAATGCAAAGGAGGATAAGTATAGTGATGAAGAGAGAGAATTATAGGGAAAGTAGGTGGAAATACGTAGAGCAGGAAGTTAAAATAGGAGTGGAATTGAAAGTTGAAAATGGTGTTTAGGGGCCGGTTCCGGGGAAATCGGTGAGCGGGACCAAGTGAAGTCCAGACCAAACGAGCAAGGCATGGGGAGTTGAAACGACCTTTCCTGTTGACTTACTTTATGTGCGCTCCGAAATATTATTACAACGGTCACATGTGTTATAGCGAGTGACATCCTCTCAAAGTTTGGTTGACCCCTCTCTCTACACCCTGTAGTGAGGGGGTGGGAGAAGTAAAGAGGCTCACTAAACTTTGATGGTTTGTGAATTTGTTCGTGTACGTGTGACGTATTTTGTAGGGGGTGGCTGCAACTCATTACTTAAAATGCCAGCTCAAACCCTTGTCGAAGTATTGTAGTCTGGTCCGTGTATATTGGCGATATTACATGAATAGAGTACACCAATATAGGCTAGTAAACTATTAGTTTGTTCATCCTTACTTATTTTATCTGCAGTATCTATGATATATGATATGTTCATGTTATTGATATGGTGATGCACGATTGATATCTATGCCATTATATTATGTATGATGTGAAAGAATATGTTTATTTTGATGGCTGGTCATTGATGTTTAGCAGTTGAGAATATGATGCTAAATTCCCAAAACAAATACATTTTCATGCAGTACCTTTTTATTTTATCTCCTCCACAAGACAGTATGTAAGGTATAGTTGAATTTTGATAGTGTTGAAATAATAGTTAGTGATATTTAACCACACAAGATATGAGAGAAGTCCAACTTGGGTAGTCTGTCGTGAAGAACATTTGATGCAATTGAGAAAATACTTTAATTTGTAAGGTTGGTTTATTGAGTATAAATATAGCTATAGGCTATATTATACTATTATTTTATGCTGCAGTTGATACGGCATTAATGAAGATACCCCTTTACTCCAGTAAGTGCTGTATTCCAATAAGTGCTAGTAATTGTCCCCAGAATAAGTGTTCGAATGAAATAACTACTGAGAAACAGAATTTAAAATTGTTTTGTTCTTGTTGAAGAATTTTATCAGTAAGAATCCCGAATCACGAACACCTTAGCCTATACGGTGAGTAAGAGTAAAACTCTTAAACCTCAAGACAAGCAGCATTGGATTCTGAAAAAGCAAATATCTGTGCTCTTACCTTGATGTAATATCTTATGAAGCCGGGCTTGCTTTCGAAAGAGCAAGGCAGGGAACTCTCAGGCAGCTGGAATCTAAACGGAAATTGATGTTGGCCTCGAGGAAGAATTGGAATGTTGCCTTCAGGTTTATCTGAAACCAAAAGAATTTTATTGGAAGAACTGCGAATTGTGTGGATAAAAGGAGGAATGAGTACTAGAACTTGTGATAATGATGATGCAGTGATATGGATGGGAAAATAATGATAACTAGTAAATATTGATCGTATTTTTGCAAAGCCTCCAGCAACATGAGTTGATATTTTTAATTGACTGTGATGATTCCCAAGTTCATACGTTATGTCATGCATAAAAGCTATATCATAGATAAAAAAGTGAATCTTTTCTTTAAAAGTAATCAATATTAAACAAGAATCAGGTAATCGGGATTATAATTAAATTTCCAATTTGTTTATCTTACAGTGAGAATTTGCAATAGCACACAGAAAGAAACAATAAGAGGAGAATTCCATGAGTAGAATGTGAGGTTTTGGAAAGAAACAATAAAGACAAAGTAAATACTGAAGTAGGAAGGCGGAGAAATGAATTAAATCTTTTCCAATATTGTCGGGCTGCAGTCCATGAATGCGGTAGATATTTCGAGAGGCAGGCATATAATATTGGATAAAGTTGGAGACCGCTAACCTTTTTTGTACTTTGAACTCTGCGATACTCTCTAGTCTCTAGAGCCACTGAATTGCATCGAAGAAAGAGCAAAGTTTGAAGAGCACGACTTGGCTCTCATCGGGTTTGCTCAGCTCACTCACTTAATAGGTTTTAGAGCAGCCACGCCCGGGAATTAAGACAGATTTAATTGATTCCGAGAGTCTCGTCTGCAAACTTCTCTCGTGGTTCCTGTATCTGTACAGTTGGTGTGTGAGTATCGAAGTGTATTGCTGGCAACAGCTGTCTAGAAACTTGGCTTTGCAATGATAGCATCTCCTAAGCACTCTTGACAGGCTACAAGTCTCTCTTATCAATGCATCTAACTTATCGACTCTCAGAAGTCAATGATAATTGGTTGCTAACCAATTGAATTTGAAAGCACTCTACAGTTTATTAAGTGATTGGATCTTATGAGTTTTTCTCGAGAGGATTATTTCTTGGTAAAAAGGAAACACAACATTTTGCTAAAACTGAGTAAGTCATACTACATACGAGTACAAATATTTTCCAGGCCCTTGACTAGTATCTGGAAGGATATCATTGAAAAATTAATTTACCTTCAAATTTTAATGGGTTCTGAACCACTAAATTACTGTATCGTGATTTTCTAGGTACGAATTGAGTTAAAGTGAACGGTTCTCATACCATCATCATGGCTAAGGCCGCAATGCCGGGGGGTGGATAGGCTAGATTGTCTAAATAGTGTTCAGCCGTCATCTTGAAATTCTTGAACATGGAAAATATAACCTCAGAAACAGTAAGACGTTTTACCATTCATACGATGTATTTCTATGGATGGTGTGTATGTTCTGTAGATTTACCAACTACCCTCCACCCTCCACGCTGTACCCACTGGCAGTGTGGCCTCAGCCTGTCAGCTTGTAAGTTTGTGATGGAAATTTGAATCGATAATTCCTCCCTGCTCTTTGAAAACTATGAGGATTATCGGTTTTACCCATGAATTTTATTGATCATTAAAACTAATAACATCCTCCTTTGGGAGATTGGGAAATTAAAACTAATAACAGCGAGTACCAGTGATCAAAATATACTAATCAATTATAATTAATTCCAACCATGATATCCAATTTTCGATTGACTTATATCGAACAAATCGATGTACCGAACCCATTTTCCAAAACAACACTAATTGGTCGGCAGGTAATTGAATCCAATCACCTCTATAACTAACTCAGATAATATAGGAGGAAATGTGGTTGAGGTCACTTTGAGTTTGTGATCCCTTGGTGGTTGTTTGAGGGGTTCAGTGCTGGGAAAGGGTATTAGAGTACTAGCAAATTTTAAGGCACTACCACGTCATCAAGAGCAATTAATTAGAGAAGTTGGGCTTTCGAGGCAGTGATATTACATAGAGGGTCGTGCTAGATTCAGTATGTTCCAATCAATTTATTCCCTTGCAATATTTTTAAAGTTTCTTTTTTCAATAGCCTAATCTCGGTGTGAGAAAGATGTTATCGTTCCAAGAGTTGACAATAATTCATATTATTTACAAATAATTACCAAATATATTACTGATTAATAACTATTACTACATTATTATCTATAATGATTCGAAGCTACTATATAGTCCCGATTTGTGGTTGAGTTTGATTTCTAGTTTGAAGAGAATATTGCTTGGCTCTAAATTATTATAAGTTTTCAAATTATTAGAAGTTTCTCTAGGACGTTTTTTTAATTCTTATCCTTTACTATTAGAAATCTTTTCGAATTTTAAAGAATAGGAAATATCTGTGAAATGAATATATTCAATCTAATATATTTCAATCTTTTTCTATGCTTCCTGAACTAATAATAAAAGTGAATTACTGAATTCCTTCTCTTAACTGAATACAGGACGGCACATACTGTTTTGTTGGTAATTTTGAATAAATAATAAATTTGGAAAAATTTGTTATAAACAGAAACTATTTCTCGAGGAAGAAATTGGTAAAAATTGGTAGTTAGATACAGGAGTCTACGTATTCCTACCAATTTCTCCCTCATGAGATTCTCATAAGCTCGTCAGTTACTAGAGAATGGCAGCCTTCGAAAGCAAAATGAAAGGAAGCCTTCTATGAAGCTCTGTGATTGGACGAGATGTCTCAGCACTCACTCCCAATCCTTCTTTCAGAACCGACCCAATAGGAATCTGACCAATGGGACTCGAGTATTGAAATTGAAAGCAATGAGTATCACTCTGATTTCCTACTGATTTCTCATGTGGACTGTGATAATCATGATGATTTATTCTTATTTATTCTATAAGCATAATATGATTTAGTGTATGGCTTTCAATAGTGGGGAGACCCAAGGGCTGTTCCACTTCGCCATGTAATCCAATTTCCGTGGATGAGAAACCATGTAGGTTATAGTTACTTCATCCTTTGGAACAGTCACTTTCAAGCATTTTTTTTATCTCAAATCAATACTAACTTTTGAATTAGTTCACGAAATAGCTTGAGTATGGTCGAAAAAATTTAATTCTAACACGAGATTGAGAAAATTCAACACGCCTAGTCTTGTCTCACTCTCTACACCGTCTTATAAATTATAATAATAGTACACCGTAATAATTTTTTGTGTTTACCGAATTATGAAGTTTCTCCATCCCGAATTATTCATTCGAGATCCTTTCTGGAAACTAAACACGAAAACTTTTGTTTGTTCTTGCTGTTTACATAAAATCGAAGAGAACAACTAAATAAGCCCCTCCAATTTCTAAGAATTTTGCGGCGGCAACTCGCTTCCAGAATGTCCCAGTTCTTGATATTGATTTTCGCGATGGAAATTATGTAGAGCCAGGGAAATAAACAAGTCTCGAAGTTTCGGGGGGAAGCAGCGGTATTATAATTTCAGTGGCGATAGAGATTAGAGCTGGCATAACTTGAAAAGAAACGAACTCTGAGAGATTTCTCTTTTCCTTTTCGAAAACCATGATAACCTCAATCTCTCGCTCTGTCTCAGTCAAAGAGAAACCAAGTTCTTGTTCTCTCTCCAAAATCGAAGTTTAAATCTGTATTTCTTCCTCTCTTTTCTTTATGACTAGTAATTTTATTACTCTCAAAATAGAGATAATAATATTTTCATTTATATCATCAAATAGTACAATCTAAGAGATTTTCTCAATCATCATTGATGTTCTTTCAGCAACCTCCTTTTATATTCTGATTTTAATCTTCAACTATGATCGCTCTTTCCTTTGTACAATCATTTCTCTTATATTCACTGGATAATAATCCATTACTTTCATCATCTTAACGACGTCTTGTCTCTAGATCTGTGCTTTTATGAAAATATTTTCTCAAATTATATCATGCAATATCATTCATGAACTGGTAAATAATGTCAGAACCTTATAAGATACATCAATCAATGGTTGAACTGGGTATTGGCTACTCGGTGAGGTCACTTTGTGATCGTGGAGTTGAATCACGAACACTGTGGACTGCTCTTGGATGGGTGATCAGTATTTGACCAAGTGCACATTGGCGTGCCGGAACCTACCCGTAAGGGCCTCCCCACCATAAAAAGCCATAATAAATGATTATTTATAATTAATGATTATTGTTATTGGAATCGTAATTTCATACGTGTTACATCAATTCAGTAGCGACATCAAATAGAGTATTGTCAAAATTCAACTAGTCTTATAACTAAGTCTGTAACTGTCGCTACCGAATTAGTATCTCACTCTGATACATCTCGTTTTTCCATGTAGATGTACACGAGGGTACACAATGAAGTTACTTAGTTTATTCGCAATGAAATTTATATCAAGTGATGGAAAGTGGTATCATAGGATATAATCATAGATACAGCACTAGAAACTGAGATAAACTATTACATTTGCAAAACCATAGACTTGAGTTTTATAAGAGGAATCCCACATACATAGGAGCTAAGTTTTATAACAAGCTACCAAAAAGTATCCAAGAAGAGGCAAATCCCAACAGATTCAAATTGGAATTGAAAAGATACCTCACAAATAGAGTACTCTATAGTATTAAGGTCAACTTCCATTAGTTGAATCATATTTTATTAGTTATACTTAAAGTTAGTTTAGTATGTATACTAACTAACTCTCAACCACTTTCTCATTTATTAGTAGTATCTTCAGTTGTTAGTTTAGTAGAATATTTTAATGATAAGACCATGTGAATAAAAATGACACTATTTATGAATAAAGGAATATGAAATGAAATTGAATGATATGATTGTGTGATTATGTCTGTGTAATGGGGCTTGCATATTATTTATATGATAATTAAAATCTAATCTTTTCGGTTGAACCGTGAAGCTGCCGAGCTTCAGGAGAATGATCCCGAAAACACGTACCAGAAAACTGTTGTACATTCACTCAATTCACGTAATACTTTTCCTGAAATATTCAATCATTTTCAAATAAGGAAAACTCCACCAAGCGTACAAATCCTGCTGTCGATTCAGCATAGCATGTTCAATGCCCTGCGATCTCTACTCTCGAAATGGAATTCATTCACAACCAGCGCTCTACAAATATCCAGAATTATATTGTTTTCTTATTTTCTATCTCTCTGAGTATTCAGTTGTAGTTCAGGTAATGGGATCGTCAACAATATGTATGTTATACAACAATCATGCACAATAACGTAATATTCTTTACTTTTTCTATCCTTTTTTATCTCCTGATTTTCCTCTTCCTTCACCTTCTTCTCACTCAATGACCGCTTTTTCGCTACTTTCACTCCTCAACTCCTTCTCCTCCTCTTGTTTAGCATTCTCTCCCCAATTGTAAGATGCTGATCTTTCTATTCCTGATTTCATCTTACATTCTTTATTACTTTTTTCTGCACATTCTCTCAATTTTCAACCACTCTTCTCATTTATTCTCGTTACACTATTATTCAATTTTCCTAGAAATAATCTCCTCCTCTTCCCTTTCAACCTCATTCCTATATTTTAGCTCCTTTTCTTTCTGTTCCTGATTCTAAATTACATTTTCTCTTTTTTCTGTCCTTTCTCTTCAATTTAAACCACTCTACTCATTCATTCTCCCCACATTCCTCTTAATTTTTCTCATTATCATACTCTACCTCTCCCCTTTCGACCTCTCCTACTTCTTTTCTCTCTTTTATCCTTTTGTCAACCACCTTATTCAAATCTCATTTTTACCTCATATCCACCCCTAATTTTTCCAATTCTTATTTCAACCCTTTACATGTATTCCCTCCTATTCTTCGCCAGTCCTTATCCATGTTTGTTGTACAGGCGCGCATCGCTGACGTTTTATTTGAATGTCTTTCCGATTCAATGCATTGGACCTGAAGGGATGAAGGGTTGCCAACCTGCCGACATAAAGCACCAGAATGTCTGCCAACAGAACAGCCGGAACAATCAGAGCTCGCTTTTTCGAAATTCGCATCTCGTTTGGAATTCTGCATCTTACGGTTCGTTACATCACAACTGACGGTAACTAAGTGCTTGTATTGTGTCATATGTGCACATATATGTTCGCTTATCTCTCTCAATCGATGTGAAAATCTCCTTATTCCCATCATTGGTTTCGTTACTCAATGTGTTCAGAAATGAGTTATTATATTTGATATAATATAAGATAAGAATTTTATTATATTGTATCCAAAAATAAATTATTCGATACCATTCCAGCTTTATTCAAATCTACTATATTCACTAAATCCAAGCCAATATTTTCCTATTTTTGTTGCCGAATTTCAACTATGGGTCTTCTCAGCTTACGGGAGCTTTATTACTTCTTAGGGTAAAAATATTTCAAAATGTCAAAATATGTCAGTCTTCTCTCAGCTCAGGTTAGGGATAGTCTATACTATAGGCTACTATATAGACTGTAATAATAGAGTATACTGTCTCTGTAGTCTATACATTCACAGCACAGCCACCCTTAACTATGCCAATATGATTTTATGACTTGACCATCAATGTCACATCCACCAACACAAATCATGAACGCAGTATGACAATCACTCATGAACAGGAATAGCCGTCTCACCTGGCCTTCATTGTCCATTTGTTCAGTGAATTAGCCCATGTTAATGGCATGGAACATGAAGCTTTTATGACTTAATCCATCTACATTTATGGCAAGCTTTTAGTAGTGAGTCCTAGAACTCATTGCCTACATATGACGTATCTCCGGAATACATGACAAGAGGGCAAACCCTATACATATTGCATGGAAGGATCAAATCACTTCATGGTAGTGTGAATGTACACAGCCTACACCACTATTACATTAATCTCACTATTCAAAATATTGAAATGAAGAAGTTTTTGGTTTGAGAATTTTAAGTGTAGTTTGATATTTTGAAATGTTTTTATATATTTTTTCTTGCTATTCTGACTTCTAAGTCATCAGGGTTGAGTGGTAAAAAGCACTTTCTAGTTCTATCTTTGCTTAAAAAAGAAATATCTGGTACCGAGCTGCGCTATGAAGCTGTCTGTGGCAGAACTGTTGAATTACATAAAAATGTTATTGTAAAAAATAAATTCAAAATTGATCAACTCTCACAATTTTTTAACATGAACATGTGCTGTACACTTGAATGTAACTCCATTTACTCCAGCTAGATATCGTTAGTCAGCTAACTATAACAGCCGTTATACGCAAAACTTAAGACTATTCCTGAAGGAATATTTCATTTTTTTATTAATCCTGCCAGAGAGTTTTCCCGGACATGAGACCTGGTGCAATCTTATTCTTCTATCACAGTTTTAATACATTTCAAATTTCGAGGAAATCGTTAGAGCCGTTTTCTAGATCCGTGTTTCCACATACATACATACATACATACACACACACATACATACATACATACAGAAATTACTCGCTTGATATAATAGGATATTTTCATTCAATTACCTTCAAAATCCTTAATCATAGTTTTCAATTTGTTGAGATCGAAAGTTCGTGAATAGTAATTCCTATCTTTTAAATATTTATGGAAAATTGGAAAAATACGTTTTGAACTTTATTGTCTGCTTTCTTATCTACTGAGTTAAATGTATTTTCTCGAATAAATGGATAAATGAACAAATCATAGGCTAGATTTAAAAAAGTTACTGTTGTTTGGTCCATAAGATTTGACCAGTCGTATTTGGAAAGACTCACATTGAAACTATTCAGTCTACTAGCCGGCAGTAATTATTGATTTACTGATAATTAAATGTGACCTGCTAAAATTTTTATTAGCTCTTCAGATATTCTCCAACATTAAAATATTTATTCTATTAAGGCGTTTTTAACTTGCGAACAAGATTCATAAAGATTGTGTTGACTCCCTTTCCAAAGAATCTATTGGTAACAGAAGGAACAAAATAGTAAACTTTCCTCTGTATTTCTGGGAATTCCATTGCTTTTACAAATTATGCAGTCATAATACCACTTTATTTTCTTTCAAAGAGTATTTCTAAGAAGATCACTGATTATTATTATTAGAACTTTTTTTAATAGTAGTTCTTATTAATTATAGTTCAACGACTTTGTTGCTTTACCTTTGCCCCAAATGATGGCTCTATCGTCGATGAAGTATTGATCATCCTTGACATTTCTCCTATCTCCGCTGACAAGAACCTTCCACTCCGCATGAGCTTTGCCCCTGAGAACCACTCGAACAGCTGAAAATATATTTAATCAGATTAGATGTGATACTATCAGAATGATAGTCAAATAGAATGTCCATTAGATCTTCAATGAATGATGACAATCAAATAGTAGGTGCTGGTATTAGTGTATAAGCTTATATCACAGTTTCCTTCAGTAGCAATTGAAATTGCCTCACATTCCAATTATACAAATTCCACTCTGACTAACACATTTTCAGCATTAAAAATGTTTTGTTAAATATTAGTTGGTTTATCATGGTTATTTCAAAATTTCCCGTATCTCTGCACCACTCTGTATAAGTCATTCACCCTTTGATGTTGGTTCTCTTTCCAAAAAATATTCCCAGTTTTGGGAGTGGGATCTAACACCAATAAGAGAATAATTTCACTACTGTCTTCTATATTTCTCTTCACATACTTCTTTTTTCCTGTATTTCTCTAATTTTCATTCATCCTCCTTTCCATTAATATTCTCTTTTATTTTCTCATTCTCTCCAATTCAACTCCTTTCTCTCACCTACACTCCTATATCTCCCATACCACTGGCGGCTCATGCCCACGAAACAGATGAAGTGCTGTACAGTAAAAGATACGGGCACTTCACCTGTTTCGTTAGCAGGAGCCTCCAGAGTCCTTTACACCATCCTTCATTTTTCCGCAACTCCTCTTCCTATCCTTCTCTTCCTATCAGTCTTCTTGGCTCTCCCCTCTTCATTTATCACAAACATTTTTCTTATTTTCCGCTTTCTCAACTTCTACTCTTTATTCCACTTTTTCTTGTGTTTCCAAATTCAATTACTCTCTACGTTGCCTAGATCTCTTGTGGAGAAGAGTACTTCCTTTGTCAGCAGTATGCACTTATTAAATTACTTGCGAAAATATTGGGGCTCCTACTCTTGAAAGTCAAAGGCTGGAATTTCATATTCCATCAATTCATTTATATTTTCTTTTCGCTTCTCTCTCAAACTGAAAATATTTAGTAAACATTTCATTTCCAACTCTTTGATTGTAATCTCGGTTAGTGTATCACGCTCCATAAAAGTCTATTGAAAGCAGCATTCATATTTCGATAGAGATAGGAGTTGTTTGTGAAATACTGTATTAAAATGATTAATTATTTGAATATTTTGACAGTTCCTCTTCCTCTACTTCCTTTTTCGTCTCAGCTCACCACTTTATATTCTACAATTCTTTTCCTCTTATACTTATTCCCTTCCTCATCGTAGTTTTTTCTTCTTTCTTCTCCTACCCCCGTTCACCCTCCCAACAATCCTTTCTGTTAAGAAATGGAAGCCCTCCCAACTCTCCAGAGCTTTCAGAATCGTGCCTCTCCACTCTATCAATAGCAAATCCGCCCACACTTCATCACACACCAAATATTATTAAATTCTGTCCCGAGATGCAATATTGATAACCAATAGCCGGCGGCTGCTCCATTCTTGTTTGTGATTCGTCTATGATATTGATTGACCTGCTAAATCTTTTCAGATTCGTAACGTGAAGAAAAACTTGATAGCTGTTATTTTGCTTTTGTGAGGTTCTGCCATATATTGGCCTACTCTGCGTATTGATGTAGACTATCTATATACAGGGTGTTTCAGGAGGAATGTACAATACTTCTCAGGCTGATTCCTTACACCAAGTAGACAAAAAAGTTCCATGGGACCAACCCCCAAAAACGCTTTGTTACCGAGATAACAATGGCGGAAAATTGAGATTTTTCAAAAAATATTTATTTTTCTAATTTTTTAGAGGCTTTACAGAGGTTCTAAAATGATCAGTTCCTATGTAAAATAATCTGAGGAATATAATGAAACCAGTTCCAAGTTTGTAACTTCAATGGTTATTGAGATAATTGGAAAAATATGCTAGAAAACGCAATTTTTCAACAATAAGGGTTATAACTGAATGAGGAATCATAAAATAGTATTCCTTATTGATGGAAGTTGAAGAGAGTCGGATTCTAAAGAAAAAGTTAAATGGCGGCGATCATGTAAATCTTACCCAAATCTCAGAAATAGCAATCAAAAATCGCAAAATCGCTACTAAACACAATTTCATCACTTGTGCCATGTTTTGTCAATTTTGCGATTTTTGATCGCTATTTCTAAGATTTGGGTAAGATTTACACAATCGCCGCCATTTAACGTTTTCTTTAGAATCCGACTCTCTTCAACTTCCATCAATAAGCAATACAATTTTATGATTCCTTATCCAGTTATAACCCTTATTGTTGAAAAATGGCGTTTTCTATCATATTTTTCCAATTATCTCAATAACCGTTGAAGTTACAAACTTGGAACTGGTTTCATTATATTCCTCAGATTATTTTACATAGGAATTGATTATTTTAGAACCTCCGTAAAGCCTCTAAGAAATTATAAAAATAAATATTTTTTGAAAAATCTCAATTTTCCGCCATTGTTATCTCGGTAACAAAGCGTTTTTGGGAGATGGTCCCATGGAACTTTTTTGTCTACTTGGTATGAGGAATCAGCCTGAGAAGTATTGCACATTCCTCCGGAAACACCCTGTATATAATGCCAATATAAAAGCGTATCAATTTATAGTTCAAATACTGCATTCATCATTGAATTAATCATTAAGTAATCATCAACCAGCCATTAAGCTAGTTAGTCTACCCTCGTAACTGAATAATATAGAAAATCAAAGTCAGTCTTCGAAAAGAGGATTGTATTAAGAGTGTGCATTGATTTAATCGTACATCATATTGAATGATACGATTGATTGAATCGTATATCCTATCGAATTATTATTATTGTATGGTAACAATAATTATTATTATTTGGTGGGGAGTCCCAAAAGAAAGTACCACCGGCAAAATAACATTAATTTTCCTCGCTTTATATTTGATTATTTTTTAAAAATTTGGAACAGAATTATACTTGATTAAAAAAAGCAATGAACTTGTTCTTGAGTGTTTCGTTTGCTTATTCAGATTTGACAAAAACCATCTTTTTTCCAAAATCATCGCGAATGTTTTTTCACTTTCTCTGCCAAAAATCGAATGGAGAGAAGATTGGAAGTATACGAAAATATTATGAAAGAAAGTAAAAACTGACTGAGAGAGCATGAAGTGCTTTCACGTTGTAATTTTGTATTTTCGCAGTGAAGCATTGTTGATTGCCTTGTCAAGATGAATATCGGAAAAATACGCTTGAAAAGAGACAATGTTTATACTTTTTGGTTGAAAAAGGTTTTTGAAGAGGAGAAAAATGGGAATGCATGGAGAGTGGTGAATGAGTGAGAGGGCAGAAACAGGATGTTATTGTTACTCCTAAACTGTCATTGTTTAAAAAACGGGTGAGTAAGAGGGAATGAGAAAGGTTGATGAAGAGGAGAGGGGGACTCCGAAAATGAAAGAGAGACTTTTGAAGTGTTGAAATTGGGAGATACAAGCTGTTTGATGAGAATTGCTTTTCAGACCGATATTCTCTCCATTTACCGTTCATGATACAAATAGAAGGCACCAATTTGTCTGTGATTGAATTCAATTTCCGTTCGAAATACCCTACTTTCTGTTATAATTCAAATCGAAACAGTGAGACTGTAGCCGTGTAGAGACTTGTAGTTGTGTATTGTACAAAATGATTCAAGTTTTCATTTCATTGATGCTTATGAAAGATATTGAACATTCCTTGTGGCTACAGTGGCAGATATTTTTTAATAGTAAAATATGCGTATGAAACACATAGATTATTATTACATTTTGTGATACTTATTGTATTTATACATTATGAAATACTTCGAAAAAGTATTTTGTAAGAAGACATAATGGGTTTTTGATGAATGGAAAAATGGAACTCATCCTATGAAAATATGATCAAACCAGCCTAACATGAATATTGAAGATTAACATTATACGTAGGCTACACAGGGACAATCGTATTCGTACAATCGAATATAAACAAAATAGTCTAGAAAATGTAGAGGCCATTTGGAAATTGGAGGCTTTGAAAATTAAGATCCCACAGGTTAAAATTGGATACTTCATTCTCTATAGAGAGACTAGAATGAACAATTGAATTGTGAATGAACCTATTTCACCAGCTAAAGAGATTGTGTAATCACTGTGTTATCATATAATCCTCATCATACAATACTTATAAGAATATACAGAATCAAAACCAACTACTGAATATAAAACCAAATCGGTCTTAAAATAGAGAAGGTTTTCAGAATGAAAGAGGAGGGTTCCTCAGAATTCAGTCAGGGAAATACAATCAGTAAAATAGGAATACAATAATAGCGGCTAAGAATTTCTTAAACTTCTTCAAAATAGGAAGAGACTGCTGATGTTGTCAATTGGAGTTGTTATTTAGCTTTGCCTAGATGATGTCTTTTAATCAAAAGGGACAAAACATGTTTTACACCAGCTGCAAGTGGGTTACATGAGCTAGGAACCCGCCTGACTTTTTGGCAATAGCATTGCCATCAGGCTGATAAAAGAGTGAGATTAATTTGGCTACTTGCACGTAAGACGAGATGAACTCGAATAAGAGAAAACAGGAAAAGAATAAGAAGAGGGGGAAAGAGAAGAACATGATGAAGACCCAAGAAAAACAAGGAGAGCAGAAAAAACAAGAAAAAAGAGGGAGAAGTCGCTCATTGGTATTCCGGTGACTTCACTCTTCTGTCGTCATTTTCTCACTTGAACTTTTCTCCCAAAAATGCTGACATGGCTAAAAGACGGCAAGTTTTATCTCCGAATCAACTTTCAAAGAAGCCCCGGAATAGCCTCTTGTACCAAACTTTAAACAAGCTTGTGAAATGCTCCTCCATCCACAGTAGGTTTTGCAATACATCATTCAAATTTCCTGTTGAATAATTGTGAGTTGATTAAGTATCGTTTCTTCATCTGAATTAGGCCTATTTGAGAATTTTTTTTAAATTTTTAATCAAATCTATAAGCTAACATCAACGTCTGACAATGTGACAATACTGATTCCATTGTAATTCTGTACTTAATACTGAATGTAGATTATAGAATTCTCACTGTTCCACTAGTTTAAATTTTGATGAATGGCTGCGAAATTTGGAAGACAATCATTCCGACTCGACCCATCTCCATATGCTACGCTTATTGATGGGGAGAAGCTCAAATTCGTTGAACGAATTATTTTGCTTCCTATTATCTTGTGTGAAAAAATAAGTCGGAAATACTGTCACGTGTGACAGAAAAATATCAACGTTTTGAAAAAATTATCAAAACTGAAATTTCACACCAACTTGCACTCGAAATTTCTCATGACATTTCACCCTTGCGTTCATCACTGCACTCTGGATTCTGCAAACAACAAAAGATCAGAATCGCTGCTATTAATGAGAGCCGTAGTTTTCATGGTCTCTGAAAATCAACCCAGCGGCAAAATAATAATGGGTGACGCTTCGCTCTCCTCTCCTTCTTTCTCTGGTATAGTCCGTCCAAGCAAAGAAGACCTTCTTGCAAGATGAGAAAATGACTCCAGCTCGGTCAATATCGGTTCAAAAATTATTGATTTGGTCTCAATCGTAGGAAACATTCTGATCGACAATTTGAGGCCAAATCAATAATTTTTTTACCAATATTGACCGAGCTGGAGTCATTTTCTCATCTTGCCAGAGGGTCTTCTTCGCTTGGACAGACTATATTAATTAGTGACACGAGTTGAGGCAACAGGACGAGAATGATCATCACTATAATTGCACACAGCTCGGTTGAGGTTATTTCCATGACGTCACTGTGTTCCAGATAATGCTTACGCTTTAAGGGGTTGTTATGGGCTCTCAGCATTGTAATTTGTAAATATATGCCTTGCGCACATTGTGAATAATGTACCTAAATATATATGCTAACTATATCAACTTCATACCAATAGTTACGATACAACTGTAGGTAATTGTGAAGTGTGAAGTACAGTTATGGTAGCAAAGATTCAAAGAAAGATTCACATTTACAGTGATACAACAACTAAACAGTCAGCTTGACAGTATCTTCAACAGTTAACTGATACATACAGTATCACAGTAAATATGTCATTCATTCAATATGACACAATAATACTTGAAGGTTGAAGGTATAAGTATAAGTATGATAGTATGCTATAAATATGAGTTATATGTTATTACTAGAATATATAGACCTATGTTTGAAGATATTTGAGTAGTAGGCATAAGAAATATGAGATACACAACAATTTGGATTGAAGTTTGCGTATCAAGTCTACGAATACAATGAGATCATCAAGGTGTTGAAGCGGTAATCCCTCTTAGTAATTTCCCTTTCCAAATCCCTCTTGCCCTATTGTTCGATGGAGACAATAATTAGTGGGATCTTCTCATCAGCTGTAGCACAGTCAGTGGGTCACGTGGGAAAGGGAGTGTTGAGGTGATGGAGCAGTAGTATTATAACAGAAGGGCAATTGCACAAAGTGATGATAGTTTAGCATTGCTGGTTTGAGAAGGATGAACAACTCGTGTGTTGCAGAAAGTCATAATTAACTAAACTACTGCTACAAGCAAGATATAGAAAGTACTATATCCTTTTCGCAACTTTTGAATTATACTCCCTTCAAATTATGTTCATTTCTTAGATTTCCACAAAGTAGAGTGATATAAATAGTACAAATTGATATAAATAAGATATATATTATACTATATTATGAGAGAGATATTGATATGATATTATTATGAGATGAGGTGAAGGTAACACATTACAATATACTTATCTATAAAAGCGAAATGGCACTGACTGACTGATTCATCGACAGAAATAACTTTTGAATAACGTTTTAACTGAATTTTTAAGGCGAGCTAAGCGAGCCTGCTGGCTATTAAGTAATAACTCCACTCCACCCTCTGGATGTCTCCAGACTGAGAAAAAAGTATGTTCACAAACCGTGTTTCAGAAACAACTTCCATTTCCTGTATAAATGTTTTAGTTGAATCAGTTAGGGTATTTAATGAAAAACATGAATGATTTCCAACATTTTCTCGTATAAACTCAGTCAAATCTTTAAGCCAAGGTCCAAATGGTTCTGGAGATCATTCATAAAAGCGCCGAGATAATTTTCGCAGCCCAATCTTTCATGACAAGAGAGAAGGTTGGTATGAAACGGAGCTTTGTCCCATGAAGGAAGTCAATAAATTTCAACCTTTCTCTCCAGATCAAACAGCACGTGGAGCCGTGTTTTTCATCTTTGCTTTTATCTTTTCTCGTTTTTTTCTCTTTCATTCTTTTTAATCGGCTTTGGAGGTTTCAGCACCGTTGTGGAGTTCGAACTGAAGTTTCGATTAAGTGAGCTCACACAGACGCACACAGTCGCGCCATCATTCCCAATTCAATTTGCTTTGATCAAACAAATCTTGTTCCAAGTTTAGTTGAGGATATCTCGAAATAGACGGTGCACCTCGGAGAAGGACTCAAGGGTTCAAGTGGAGAGGTTTCTGATAATGAAGGTTGCAGAGGAGGTAGAAGTGGTTAGGATGAAAGATATGAGAATCCAGGTTCAGTTTCTTGCTGCTGACTAAATTAAGAAACAAACTCAGATTATATTGCAGTATGAAGGTTATAACAAGAATAAATTCATTCATTTATTTATTCCATATAACATATTTGAGTGCAACAGGCATAGCCCAAACAGCACTCATGACACATTGAAAATAGACATTTTCCTACAGATATCCGTAAAATTGCAGTTTTCACACTGAAAATCGTGTGTAAAACTGTCCATTCTTGAACTAGTAATAATTAGCGTGCGTAAAGTAAAAATTAGCGTGCCTAAAAATTTTTACGCACTCCAGATTTGCAACCTAACAACACGAAATAGTAAGTGTATCAAATGGATGTTCCGTATTTAGAATTCAAAATTAAGGCGGCAGCCCTGGCTGACGACCAAACGGGAGTCGATCAGCTGGTAGCGGCAAGTTGGAATTGCGACCAAAAGGTAGTACCCCAGTCAGACTGAGCGAGACTGTCCGTCTAAATTTTTTAGGTTATTTTATTGTTTATATCAATACCGTAAGTAAGTTACGGGATAAAAGTTCTATTTATTCTCAGAGCTTTTATAATAATTATGAGATTAGGGATTTATGTTATGAATACCGTTCATTATTGTTGGTTATAAAACCTGGGCTTGAATTGTTTGAATACGGTAAGATGATTGTCATTTGTTGATCTTCATTTTGCTTCATTTCATACTCAATTTAGGTTGACTCAATTTAGGCTATCAGAATTCAGTGGTGAAATACATTATTATGATTTTTTTAATGTGAAAGGAACTTAATACTTTAATACATACAACTTTGAAGAAGACTCTGGCACCATAATTACTGAGATTTTGAAAATACCGTAGGCTAAAATGAAACGAACTCAGATCAAATTTACTTGACCTGACTACTTTAACTACCATATATGTAAGTCAATATACAGTATAATGAAAAGTGGTTGAAGGCATGATATAGAATTCATAGTAAATGTGACATTCTAATTTAATACTATCATTAAATTACAGCTTCAGTTCAATTCAGTCTCATTGTTGGCTGGTTCAGCTTTGAACCTTGCACTTAATTCATAAAGTAGGATTCTGTTATGCAATGCAGGTGACAGCCGACGACTAAATAATTTTGCATAAAAGCATGATAAAGTCCTGAGAATCATAAGCAATATGATTGTAACCTTGCATAATTTTAACATAGAAGCAGTTAGCTGTTACCGGTATGTTATAGATCAGTGGTCACCAATTAAGTTTCATGAAGGTCCGTTTCAAGGTCTTGGCGAGCTTTCGCGGTTCATTCAGTGGAAACTACAGGAGGGCGGGGAGGGAGGTACTGCGGAATTTTAAAAACATTAATTGTTTAACTCCATTAATTTTAATCATTATTCGAATATTTAGGATGGTTATTACTCTGTATGCATTTCGATGTTAAAGTTCTTCAAATGTACTGAAGTGTTATACTATGCCATTGATATTTTAAAATTAAGGTCATTTCAATTGGATTTGGCATCTTGAAAAATAAAAATAATAAGAATAAATTTATTTCCTTGCACAATACAAATAAATCAAAATTACTTTATTGTTATTATTCTATTTATTTGAAGAATGTTCACTACTCATAAAATTGTCAAAACTATTCTCTAATGGTTCAGTCCTTGTCCATATCTCTTTACCTATGAAATAGATGAAAAGATAAATTACATTGAACTATCTTTCTAATTTGATTACACTGCTGGTGTTTTATTTATTGTTAGGATTGTTTTTAATGAATCAATTTCATCTAGACTCTAAAGGATTTCTTATGGATTTTGTTATAGGATTTATTTCAAGTTTTTTTGTTGAGATCGGTATAATATCGCGGTCCGCACAAAACTTGCTGGCGGTCCGGATCCGGACCGCGGTCCGCCATTTGGTGACCACTGCTATAGATAGCCTAATCACTTGCGGGTTGTATCAATCAAATGCCTACCTGCTAGAACTGATGAGATATTTTGTCTCAAGTGATTTGAAGCAGCCAAATTTTCCCAGAAAGAATAATATACAGTAGTTTACATGGAAGTATGTTATTCATAGCACTAATAAGTTATATAGGCTATCATTTCAATGAAAATAAAACCATGAATTCGATTAATTGTGAACTAGAAGATTCTAAATCCCTTCCAGTCACATTAAATAGTGTTTAAAAAGTCTAATTTGCGCTGAATTCTAGTAAATATGATTATTCAAAGCCATAAAAGTATGAAAGGGCGTTTTACACTTATCAGTTACCCGGAATATTTCAAGGTCTCAAAAAGTAGTTTATACTGATTTTAGCTCATAACTTACTGGTAAATATTACAGTGAGTATGTACGTATGTCTGGCTCAACAGCCCATGAAGGGCCTAGGCCTACCAGCTGGTTGCCAATTTCAAATTCACTCTACTATACAGCCCATCCAAGCCAAGAAGACACCCTGGCACAATGGGAAAACGGCCCCAGCCCGTCCAATACCGGCCCAAAAGCCATTAAGTACAGTGATTACAATAATTTATTATTCTATAGTCACTGTGTTACATAGAATAGATGAAATGTTTGAATTATATTACTCCATATTACTCAAATAAAAGTAATTATTTGATAATAGATGACATTGGACATTGTATGCTTCTAAAATTGAAAGTTCCAACTCAAGATTTCCGCCATCTTGGATTTGTAAAAATTGTGAGATGATGGTACTTTACATGATTCTTATATTGATTTCAAATACAAAATAAATTCAGGAGATTGCGATAAAAAATACTTGAAATGACACTAAAAAACACATTTGAAACTTTTTCCTACTTTTCACACAGGCCCAATGGTAACTGTAGGAAAAATTTAATGTGTAACTCAAGCATAAAGTTTACAATGATTCGATTTACAATGTTCCAAATTTTGGAAAGGATCAGCTGTTGAATCAACGATCAGCCAAAACTCACTAGAAGACCTAACATTCGAATCCAAAATGGCCGCAATGGTTCGTGTGGTATAGGAAATCCCATGTATTCTTTATTCTTTCTTTACAATTGCGACTTGTTTTCCAAGTATTTTAAGCAAAGGATGAATGAGTGATGATGAATGATGAAGGTTTAAGATGTAGGTTATGAGTCTATGTAAATTGGTTCAGACGAAAAATTCACGATATCAGCTGTTCAAACTCGAATCATCGTGGCCATTTTAGGTTACAAGGCTAGGGTCTTCTGAATTGGTTTGTTTACGATTTTCTTTGTAGGTTATGATAATATTTTAGCAACAAAAATGATTCCTGTTCAAATCTCACTATAAAAATAATGATAGATATTTATTATTAAATATATTCATAATAATAAATCAATTTATAGCAAAGCTCTAAAATGTTTGTCAATGGTTTTCAATTTGATACATTTAAGAATTTACAAAAGCCTATTTAGTATGATACAAAATGCCATCAATATAACTCTATATCTACAAGTAGTTTCAATATAGTATGAATCGTTCAGAGTTATCTTTGTGATTTTTGCAGTGCATTGGCTGCAGCGTATTTGCGGATAGTTGGAATAGCAGAAAATGAAAACTATGTATCAAAATATAGCATACATAACTATATACTCACAAAAAGGAACCATTTAGTATTGTGTTAATGTACGTATTAGTAATATTTGTGGCTCCTACTTTGACTTCAAAGCACACAACAATTTACAATTTACTTGATCAAGTGGACTTGACTTCAAAATTTCATCATCAAGTTATCAAAGCTATAAGTTAACTTCAAGAGTTCTCACGCGAGTTCCTCAGCCCATGGGGCTTACTAGTAAGGGGACCCTGTACCATGTATCTTGCCCATGTTAATTTGGTCATTTTCATGTCCCTTTTTCTCAAGTTCTATGCATCTATTTCTAATATTTCACTAGAAATTTTTTTTGTGAAATCAATTATGAAAGTACAGGCTTTTGACTAACTCAGTAGGTTTATCAGGCCTATCTCTGACCTCTGTAAAAAATTCAGGTCTGTACTGCTTCTAGATCCTGAGAAAAAGGGTCAAATGCATGAAAAAACTGAATTTTTGGGAAAATGGACTTGAAGTTTGATTTTAGGAAAAACATGCTGTATTATTAAATAAGAATCACTTACGTGGGTCTAATGCATTCCTCCACCATACAGTGGGTCCTGTGGGTCGTCTTCTTCATCATCTGCATCCTTTCTTCTCTTTTCACCCATTTTATAAATTTTATTAGCCTCTTGATTTGCTTCCTCGATCCGCTTGTAGTCCATACGTTTGCATGCTTCAACCATATTATACCCCGGATTCAGTCCCAATTTTTCCATCACACGAATCCTGCCATAGTGTCCATCATTAAAAGTTAACACAGCATCATACACACCACATTTTAGAGTTTTCAATGCAACAAAAACGTTTTTGGGAATGCGAGTCCAAATTATATTATTGAAGGATTCATTTGGATTTTGTGTAAGTCCATGCAAACACTTCTGAAGCAGTTGAGGCTCGGCTAGACTTCTAAATATTGGTTTGATAACCTCAGCAATTGCAGCTGGAATCGAATGCTTGTGGGAAAAAGATTCACCTGATAGCTGGGCCTTGTTATATTTGCACCATGTATTATCTCCAGTGGGGCAAAGTCTATGAGCTGGTTTCTCATCAGTGGAGGTACTGTGGAAGTAAATTGCCCACACAGCCTTTCTCATTTCTTCTACACTTGAAAAGTTCTTCCGAATTGCATTACCATAGTAGCTCTGAATCTTGTCTATATCTTTATCAGTCAGCCTTCCTCTGCCTGAAATTTTTTTCCCATCACTCAAAACAGTATTTTTCAATTCCTGACGCAGCTTCCTTAGACGAGTTCCCATTCTTTTTTGGATGTGACCTATGCATTCTAATTTTTCTACTGTTGCCATGCCATATGGTGCAGATTCAACTACTTTTTTGAAGCCTTTGCTGTCTCCATCTCCCAGATATTTCGTGTATCTCACATCATACAAGCCTTCTGATCGCTGAAAAATAGCTACAGCTCCTGCAACCTCCATTCCTCCACTAACACCAGAATAATTTGATGAGCACTGACCAGTCCTTGAATGTCTTTCTCGATCCTCATCACTTTTACATGTGGGACAATATTTGCTTAGAATTTCCACATCTATCACTTTTCCTGAGGTTATAGTAGTAGCAGACACTACACCATTCTTACTTTTGTAACCTCTCTTTTGCCAGCTACCATCAATTGCTACAGTCAAATCTCGACTTTCTTCTATTTCAACTGCTTCTTGGACAGCATTTTTCATGGATTCACTTGCAGCTTCTTCTGTTGCTTTTCCCAAAATATTTGTCAAGTGCTGGAATCTAGATGGTGGACTGGGTAAATTCATGACAGCACAGAATGTGTTGCCTGACGCCTGTCCCTTTCCCAATGCTCTCATTGCATAAACAAATCTCAGATTATTTTCATAGCCATTGCCTGTTTTTGTAGATGTTCTTATTGACTCATTTGAATTGCAATTTGAACATTTTATAACTAATTTAGAAGCTAATCCTAACCTTACTGAAGTGTCTTCATAAAATGATAGACTGTCCTCAACATTACAATATTTACACTTGACACTCTTTGTAATTAGTTCTGAAAGTAATTTTATATCAACTATGATGTTACCTTCATTCACAAAACTTGAATAACAATGTTCAATTTCATCATAACGTGAAACAGAAAGTTTTTTCTCTGAAGCACTACTGCAGCTAGCAACAGATGAATCAAGCTGAGATAACCTATCACTGTCTTGCACTTGCCTATCAACTGTTTCACCTGAATCACTGGCTTCTTTCTTTTTTCTTCCACCAATGCCTTTTCGTTTTTTGAATAATTTCTTACTTTTAGTCATTATGACAAAGATATCATAAAATTCACTTCACAAAACTCACAAAAATCGCGATTTGATTAGAACACACCACCTTTGTTTACGTTTTGCTCACTGAAAAACTCGATTATATGATTGATACTACTATCGACTATTCATATCGAGTATTGAAGTAGTTACTACAATAAAAATAAAACAAATTTCACAAAATTCTACAGAGGAAAATCATTACAAACAATTTTTTTCACAAGAAGGAAACACAAGATGCATGGAACCGGCAAATTTGGCAGGTTGCAGCTGTTATCAAAAATATTATTTTTCTAGTGAAAAAATTTTTTCCTGCATAAGGTTGGTAGTTTCGTGTACAGAAACATTCAAAGTATCTAAAAACAGCAAAAACTGAAAATTGAAATTTTTTATGAAAACCATGGTTCAGGGTTTTCAATTAGTAGCATTGATTAAATAAAGAGAGAAATGACCATGATCGATAAAATAGTATGATACAAAGAAAACTAGAAACTACATTGTTGACAAATTGAGAATGTGAACATGTATTTTCAAGTTGATTACTGATTTACATTGACCCGAAAACACACAAAAGTTTGAATTCCAAGTCCAAACACCGTTAACCTTCTCTTCGTTTCACTCTTAGTTTTTTATGCTGAATACTTTTGGGAGAGAAGGATGGAAGGAGATCTGTAGCAAAATCATATGAAAAAAATGTGTAGAGTAATAAAGAAGATGAGTGTGATATAACATGGTGGTGAAGGGAAAAGGAAAACAAGTGATAGAGATGAAAAGGGCAATAAGAAACATGTGTAATGCTCCACCCTCACGCACTGCAAACCATTATTTGTTACACTTAGAATTATGTGCTTACCCTGCATTTATATATTTCAGTGTTTATTATTTGTAAAAACCAATCTGACCTCTTTTACTACTCATTCTGCTATTCATTCTCACAATACAAGAAATAGATTGAATCTAAGAAATGAATATTGTCGCTACAAATCTAGTCATGAAAGTTTTAGGGCTTATGCAATTAGATATTACAATCAGTTACCATTACATGTTAGAAATTTATCTGTAAGAGACTTCAAATTTAAAATTAAGGATTTTCTGATAAGCAACTGTTTTTACAATAATAATGAATATTTTTGCTTTAATATGGATAACTTTTAAGATGTGATTTTATGTACAGTTTGTTAAAATATGTGATTTTTATGACGTGCCCTATACATGTAAACTAATATGTCGTTGGCAATAAATGGATTTTATACTTTTTGACTTTGAAGATGTAGAGAAAGCGAAGGTGGAGCAGGAATGAAGAATGTGAGAAGATTCACCAGAAACCAATTCGACCAGATGAACTCACTCTTTCAAATATGCTCGGCAAGTATGTCTCTTCAATAGTCATACTCTCCTATTTTTCTCACTTTTTCTTTCGGTTCTTGTGCTGGTGAGTTGTTTTGTTATTGAAGGCTATTATCCTTGGTTCTCATATACATTTGTTGAAATGGAAACAGGGTAGACTGTAGTACATTTCACACCTAGTAGGCCCAAAAAATACTCCCTCGTATTCGAATGTTGTTGTTTTTTCAATTCTGAGCATGAAAGCGAATTGGCACCGCCAAGACAAAACGGATGATCGAACAATGAGCTGAATAAATAAAGTATTATCCGTGGGATACTCATGAGCAACATGAGTTACATGAACACAACACAAAAAATGTAGCTGGAGTTTAAAAATATAGCCTACTCCAGAAGTACATGTTTGACAGACAACTAACTCTTTTGGCTTCAAATAAAGGCCATTCAGTTCAATTCAATTTATCCGGTTCCGTCACTTGGAAAATATTGAAGGTAGTTTTTAAATCTTTCAGAAGATTCACCTGCTATGAAATGTGGTTAACATTTTCTTTTAAAATTGAATTGTCTCTTTCTGAAATTATTGCGTGATATAACTCTGTCAATGATGTAGGTAGTCTTTCCAATGTATTGAACAAGTCAATAATAATTCTCAATTGAAATCTAATAAATACGAGAAAACGAGAACCGAATCCAGCCAATTTACCCAAACTCATATCTGCTAAATCAATAACGCGTGATTAGCATAATAATATTATTATTCGCTAGGTAATAGCAGTCGTAATCAATGCTACTGGAGCAATTGATTCAATAATTGATAACAATCCATATCCGTGCGTATCCATTGGAATTACTCCATCAAGGAGGGATGGAGCGTTGCAAACATATCAAATTACAATGCTTCATGGGACTGTGCGAATCTCTGATGAGGTACAAGTTCTCCACTAACATCACTACAAATAAAAAACCATATGCTAATCTTATAATCTCAACCTCATTGTATGCTATAGATTGTCCAAGCAAAGAAGACCCTCTGGCAAGATGGGTAAATGACTCCAGATCAGTCAATATTGGTTCAAAAATTATTAATTAGATCTCAAATTGAAGGAAACAATTTTATCTACTATAATGACATTAAAAAATTCTTGAACCCATCCTTCTTTAGTTTTCTTTGCTTGTACAGACAATAACCATTACTATTAATATTGTATGTTTTTGAGCATTGCTGCTTTTGCTTCTTCTTGTACTTATTATTAATACTTACATCTCTTTTCTTTCATCTACTTCGTCATCTTCCATAATTTACAACTCAATATTCATATTCATTTTCATTTCCAACAAATGAAATCGTATTGGTAGAGTAGACAACAATGGACGATGAAAAGTGAGTATAGACATATAGTCCAAGCAAAGAAGACATTCTGGCAGGATAAGAAAATAGCTCCAGCTTGGTCAATATTAGTTCGGAAATTATAAACTTGGTCTCAAATTGAAGGGAACATTTCGATCTACAACTTGAGACTTAATGTATTATTTTTGAACTAATATTGATCGAGCTGGAGTCATTTCCCCATCTGCCAGAATGTCTTCTTTGCTTGGACAGACTATACTTGTTGGAGATTGAGTTACAACCGTTTAGTGTGTGTTATAGATTGAATGATGATCGTTTAGGCCACTTTCATTGCACGATTGCTAGAAAGAAGAAGTCTCTTCACATTGATGTGTTGGATGAGGTCTATTCAGGAGCAAAAGAAAGTAGGAGGGGGTTAAGGAGGGGATGGAAGTGAGTGAGACATAAGGAGGAAGCAGAATTTCCAAAATGGACAATAAAGTTCAGGCACGATTCTACTATCTTCCACCAGATTTATTTATTTTTCGCTCGAAACGCGATACTTTTCCGACACTTTTTCTACCATTTTCATGCTTCCCTCTTCGCTTTCGTCTCCCCCTTTTTCTATATCCGTTTCCGATTCGATCAGTAGAATTGTCACGTGCTGCAGTTCTTCGACTTTTTCTCCTCTGATGGATTTTTCTTCTTCTTCTTCTTCTTCTTCTTCTTCTTCTTCTTCTTCTTCTTCTTCTTCTTCTTCTTCTTCTTCTTCTTCTTCTTCTTCTTCTCCTTCTCCTTCTTTTTCTTCTTCTTATTTTTCCACTTCTTCTCATGGAACGTGATGTAATGGCTGGGCCGAGATATACTATTTTTGAATTAACTTAATTTTCCTGTAACTTAATGTAACGAAATCCTGATCAGTTGGAAGCTTATTGGTGGATCCGTTCATCCAAATGCCTAGATTATTACAATTCATTATTTTTAAAAATATTTCAGCAACTAACAGCTACGAGCCAGGAACCTCAATGAAAAATCTTTAGAATGATTAATTTAATTGTTTATTGCACTCTTGATAAATTCCTTCAATATTAAAAAATATCAGTCAATCGAAATCATGTTACTTATCATACTTTAGCAAAGAAAAACAACTTTCAGAGAAAAAACTACTTAATCAGATATTTCTGATATTTTCAAAAAATTGAAAACTTGGAAAACATTGCTAACCTGCTACTTAGTGTTAAGGCCTCGGTCAAAGTTCTACTAATTGAATTAAAATTTGAGCTAGAAAAACAACAAAAGTTTGGCACTCACCATAATCATTTTCAAAACACACAAGATACACAAAATACACAAGATACTCTACTGAAACTGAAATTTTAAATACTTTCAAACTGAAACTAAAACCCCTACAACTTCTAGATTACTTTTATTTTACATGTCACTTCTAACCTCTCTAGATGGACAACCCATCTAGAGGGCCGAGGCTTTTTCAATAATTAACTACATTTTCCGATCTGCTTTCGGCCGTGTCTCGAATCGAACTCTCAATTAGCACTGGAAATCATTCCCCCTCCAACCACTCTACGCGTGGAGTCAGGACTAATTCCCAGCGAAAATTCCAAGGGTCATTCTTTATTGGTAGACTTCCAGATAAGGTAGCATTTTTGGTTACAAAATTGAAACCAGTACTTGGGAATGCACCAACAACAATAATTTTGACAACTCGGCTTCAGCAAGTTAGCAATTTTCTATTTAACGTTACCAATTCTGAATTTATTACAATTAAATTTATCAAAACCAAAGTTCATGTCAAATATTTAAAAGTTCATCATCCTGAAAAAATCATTATTTATTACACACACAAAATAGAAATTCAATAATATCACAACTCAATTTTCACCATATTACAGTGAAATAACTGTACACGAATATATTCAATACTAAAATCACACAATTCAGAATTAGGCTATACCGTATGTAATTTTTTTTAAGGATGATGCCCACATGTGCTTTTGGGCCTGTGCGTGGGTAATGGAAAGGATGATGAGGATGAGAGATGAATGGACCTACAGCTTTAGGTGGGTTCCGAACCACCGGGAAGCGATTTTTGAGGCTCGTGAATTGAATTCAGAGGAACCGGTCATCAGTACAACAGTGGTGGCAGAGGCAAGTCTCTTATCTAATCTCGCCGATCAGGCGCTCTCTATCACTGGGACAACCGCTCCCTTAATTGATTAATTAGGAAAAGTACTTCTACATGTTTGTTTTATCATTATAAGATTAAAACTTTGGGTTGAACAGTAACGTTGTGAAGTATTCACATGCTAGACAAGTATGAATTTCTTTTATTGTGCACAATTTTGCTTCCAAGAGGGTCTGAGTACAGAGATTGCGCTGAATCATTTTATGACAAACATATACAATAGCTTAAATACTCGTGGTAAGTGTAAAGTTTCAGGGCTCTTCCTCGATATTAAAAAAGCTTTTGACACTGTAGATCATGAAGCTTTGATTGATAAATTGTCTATGTCTGGCGTACGTGGAATCCCACTAAATTGGTTTAAATCTTATTTGAAGAATAGAAGGCAGTGTGTTAGCATTAATGGTATCAGCAGTCAATTAGTCATGAATATTAATTGTGGGGTTCCCCAGGGATCAGTACTGGGGCCTATTTTATTTTTAGTGTATATAAATGACTTATTCTCATTTAAATTTCATGGTTCTGTAACATCATTTGCGGATGACACTGCTTTGGCCTATTCTGCTGATACAACTGAACAAATAATGATGCAGTCGGACTTGAACAACTTAAGACTCTGGTTTGATGGGAATAAAATAATGTTAAATGCTTCTAAAACTAATTTCATAAATTTCTCTCTATCAACAGTTTTTAAATTTCCAGTCCCTTTAAAATACCATGAAATTGATTGTGGTCAACTTGAATCATGTAATTGTAACTGTATTGATCAAACTGATTCCATAAAGTATCTGGGTGTGATTGTCGATGAAAAATTAATTTGGAAAAATCATATAATCAATATAAAAAAAGACTACTGTATCTGATCAGGACGTTTTATAATCTTCGACAATTCTTACCCAGATATACTCTTCGCCAATTATACTATGCATTTTTTCACTCTAAACTCGATTATGGATTATCTTGTTGGATGTCAACTTATTATTGTCATTTTAATCCTCTTGTAATTCTCCAAAAAGCTGTGATACGTATCATTTGTGGTGTGAAAAGAAGGACACACTCTTTCCCATATTTCAGAATTCTCCAAGTATTGCCCTTGAGGAGTATGTTTGTCTTTAAAGTTTTGTCACTTTTTTACAAAATGAGTGGGAATCGAGATATTGGGATTGGTCTTGAAGCATATCAATTGGGCGCAATGGTACCGGTGACACGGCAGAGCGCTAGGGAACTTCTACAAACTCCTAGACCATTTTGTACGAGATTTAAGAAGACATTTGTATATTTAAAATATAAGTATTATAACTTGCTTCCCGTTGGTTGCAGGAGAACCAATTCTTTGAAACAATTCAAGTTCAAGCTGAAGAAATGGCTTTTGAGCCTTACACTTGAAGAATTGGAGATGTTTGATAGGTCTTGAATAGTACTAAATTAATAGTAAATAGGTACAAATAAACTATGTTGTATTGCGAGACTATGGTACTCTTCCACAGTTTTTGCTCTATGTTGGCTGAATAATTGGAAAATGCTAAGTTAACCCTGAATTATATGATTGTATAGTGTATTTGTAATATATATATATTTTTTTTCTACAACTTTTATTTTGTATTTGTAATTGTAGGCTACTATGTCATCTGTACTTTATTAGTCTGAATGTTGTATATATAACCATAAAATGAACTGATTCTGTAAGGATTGAGCTGTGATTTCGATTTGAATATAATTTCGAATGATGTGTCGTCTATAATGATTCCCACTTGCTTGTGAAAGGGTGTGTGTGTGAGAGAGAATGTGATTGATAAAAATAATTATTATTTTTAGTATTGTACGCTCCTACTAGCAGACAAAAAGATTGTTCTTTTTTTGCTAGTGGAAATTTTATTTTGATCGTCACCAATTATAATGGCAATTATGGTTTTTTTTCTTCTAATGTTATTTATTTTTCATAATTACTGATAATATGAAGTTTTTTGTTAGAGAAGATAATCTGTTACTTTTTTGTGGTGCAAAATAAAAACTTATTATTTTGATTTGATTATTGTGTATGTTCGGTGCATTCAAGTACGTTGGAAGTATAGTAAGCTATAAGATGAAGGCTATTCAATCATTATAATTTCAATAATATGATACAATAATACAATAATAATTATAATATTTCAATAAGGAATTGTTAACTAAGAAATCTATAAAACCTATCATTTAGCATGCTCTGTTCCTTCTACAAATAACCGCATTTCCACAGTGTCATCATGTCTATTTTCTATGGATGTTCAATAATTCATTCGTCCACTGATCCACTCATGGTACCTACAGAGCAGCATTAGATCTGTGACACAATGTAGGGAGATTTTCTCACATAGTATTTTCAAGCAAAGAAGACATTCTGGCAAGATGGGAAAATGACTTTAGCTCTGTCAATCTTGGTTAAAAAATTATAAATTCGGCTCAAATTGTAGATCAGAATGATTTCTACAATTTAAAAATAAATTGATTATTTTTGAACCAATATTGACCGGGCTTGAGTTATTTTTCCAGAATGTCTTTCTTGCTTGGAGAGACTACCATTATTATTTATCGAATGAATGAGAGATACCTCAACCCGCAATGCTTCAGCTTGAGATGTCTCAGCCCGCATGCCTGACAATGCACGAGCCCACTGAGGCAAGCAACAATGGCTGAGTAAATGGAGCGGACACTCAGTAAGTCCTAGTACCGGACTCTGAAAATATAGTTATAGTAGAATTGAAGTACAGTAGTTGTATGGTTTCGAGTAGAGGTGTTCTTGAAAGCTGATGATATACAACTGTGCTGAGCTCTTAACTTCATCCACCCTTTCACTACTTTTTTTCTTCAATTTCTACTTTGAGACTGACATCTCCCTAGTTCTATTACTTTTTGTGCTACTCCCTTACCGTACTGCTTCCCCATTCTTCTCTTATTCATGTCTTCCATCTTCTAGTTTTCAAAGGTTTCAGATTTTTTATTCGCCTTCATTTCATATTTTTCTTCACTAATAACCGTTTTTACTTTTTTCTCCTATTTTTTTCACGTATTTTTCTCATTTTCTGCTCTCTCATCTTGTTTTCCTATCATTTTATTCATTTTTCTTCTTCTCAACGAGTTTTATCTTTTCAAGTTTCACTCCTCTTATTTTAATCTCTTGTGTCCTCCTTTTCTTCATTTTTTGCACCTCTCCTCAATTCATTTTTAACACTCCTGTATTATCTTCTCCTCTTTCTCGGCCTCCTTTCTCCTTCTTCTTCTTCTTCTTCTTTTTTCTTCTTATTCTCCTCCTTCTCCTTCTCCACCACCTCCTCATCTCGCTGATATTCTTTCTGTCCCTAATCCTTTTACTTCTCTCCTTCCCAATCATTCTTCCCAACTTATCTTTTTTCATTCTCTCTCTTCCACTCCTCCTCCACCACCTCCTTTTTCTTCCAACTCCCACCTTTTCCGCGTATTTTCTTCTTTTTCTTCCTCTTTTATTTTATTGCACCAACAAGAAGCTCAGACAACTCGATTATGGGTCGGAATGGGACTACATTCTCACTGTTTATAAGAGCAGTGCAGCCAGACATTCAGCCTGTTTTTCGCTGTTGAAGTAAACCCCTTTACGGAGACTTTCTAGGATGAAAAACATACTGAGTACTATATCTAAAATGTGTGATACTATTGGAAACACTATCATGTTATCTTCTATTTGGAATTTATTATTCTGTGACTCATGGTGGAATTATTTAATAAATAAATAAATGAATGGAGGTGAATAAGAGATTGATACATTCTCGCTTATATAACTCACAGACTTACTCACTCGTTCTCTTGACTCTACCATTTTCGAAATCATATACATTCAAACTTCTGGATCTTTCAAAATTTATGACGGTTTATGAAAGATGAGAGATTGAAATAAAATCAAAACACAGAAATAGAGAGTTAAATATTTTTCTCACTATTCAACATTAGGGCTATTCTCATGTACCAATCGCCTTATTAATATGTTCTTTCAGTACAGGGCTACACAGTACACACATCTCTATTTCATCTCTTTTTTGAAATTATTATGATTGACGCTGCAGATGGGTCTCAGCGCTTGGGAATGCTTTCAACAATCATGGGAGTGGGCCTTCTGCTGAAAATGTGAAAGTTCAATTGATAACACATTCAGCTATATTAAATCGACAGTTCAAGTAGGATGAGGACTCATGAAGAAAGTGAGGAGCTCCTTGTGGAATAATTTTGTTTTATGCAAGTTGAAGTATCACCGTCTTCACCTTCTACCGGTATACCTTCGAAAAGTATCGTGGATACATTTCTTCCTTCCATCATCTACTATCTTTTATCCCCCTTTTTCTATTATCTTCTTTCTCTCTCCCTATGGTGTATCAATATGCAAGTATCGAGGTATAATTTCCTCCGTTGTCATGATAACTAAATCCGAGGTGTTATCCGATATCCTTTTTGGCAAGGCCAGAGTGCATGCTTCAACAGAAATCAATATAGACGGCTCCATTCCATTCTCACTCACGCCACTACTCATTCTAACCTCACTTTTCCGTTTTCAAAATGAGCATTTCCTGTCCGGAAACCAGATTACAAGTCGAGCACAAAATGCTAAAATATTTCCACTAGGAGAGAGAACGCTTGTCACCTTTCTTGTCCTTTTACCTTATCTTCATGTCTTTTCTTATTTTATTCTTCTTTAACTCCTCTTCTGCTTTTTTATCACATCACTGTCCTCTTCTTTATTTTTCCAATATCATTTTCCTCTTTCTCTTTCTATCCTTCTTCATACTAAAAGATTTCTTTTCTTTCACCATCTTATCTTATCGTTTTCTTGGTTTTCAATCTTCCGGGATTCCGCCATTAATCTTTTTTCAAAATTATAGATGCATTGCGGGTTGCATATCTTCTGCCTTAATACGACAAGATTACGATATGTGTAATGAATTTCCAAACCCTTCCGAGGTTACACCTGTTAGAAGGTTTTCAAATGTTTGAGATCTGCACTTTTGTTTATTTCACGGAAACTACTGAACTAAGTACGTTCAAATCATATAAACAGGTTGAGCTGAGGTGAAAGGAAAACTATTACCAAGAAGAACCCAGGTAAGTAATATGATGATCAAAGCAAATCCATTCGGATTTTGAATGGAGCATGCAGGCTTCGCTTGCCTGTTTGTTTCAGATGACAATGACAGAGGCTTTGCCTATTTGACTCACTCTGTTAATACTGTCGGGGGTCCAATCGACAGTGAAAAGAAGGCTCCATTCAAAGAAGGCAAGCATCTTTTATGCGAGTGTTAATTGTGACGAATCACTTGAACACTGTACTCTGTGTTTCAGGGTTTATCAACAGAAATTGCCTCCAGCCTCCAACATCCAGAATCCAGCATTCACCATCCAGCATTCAGCTACCAGGAACCAGCATCCATATTCCAGCATCTAGCTTCCAGCATCCAGCTTCCAGCATCCAGCTTCCAGCTTCCAGCATCCAGCATCCAGCATCCATATTCCAGCATCGAGCTTCCAGCATCCAGCATCCAGCATCAAGCATCCAGCTTCCAGCATCCAGCATCCATATTCCAGCATCTAGCTTCCAGCATCCAGCATCAAGAATACAGCTTCCAGCATCCAGCATCCATATCCCAGCATCTTGCTTCCAGTATTTAGCAACCATCATCCATATTCCAGCATCCAGCATTCACCATCCATATTCCAACATCTTGCTTCTAGCATCCAGCATCCAGCTTCCATCTTCCAGCATCCAGCTTCCAGCCTTCAGCATCCAGTATCCAGCTTTCGGCTTCCAGCATCCATATCACAGCATCCAGCATCCTATCACAGCATCTAGCTTCCAGCATCTCAAATCCAGCATCCAGCATCCATCTTCCGGCTTCCAGCATCCATATCACAGCATCTTGTTCCAGCATCCAGCATCAAGCCCCCAGCCTCCAGCACCCAGCACTCAGCATCTCAGCATCCAGCTTCTATTATCCAGCTTCTGACTTCCAGCATCCAGCATCCAGCTTCCAGCTTCCAGCATCTAGCTTCTAAAGTACAGCATCAAGCATCCAGCTTCTAGTTTCCAGCATCCAGCTTCCATATTTCAGCATCAAGCTTCCGGCTTCCAGAATATTCCATCCAGCTCCCAGCATCTAGCTTCCAGAATCCAGCATACAGCATTCAGCTTCCAGCATCAAGTATCCTGAATACAGCATCCAGCTCCCAGCATCTGGAGACAGTAACTCACATTCAACAGGTGGCCAACTTGAGGATTCTATTCAGCAATTGGTTAAGACATAGGCCACGTCCCAACATACAGAGGATTTTGAGTATTTAGCCTGAGAAATGTGAAAATGCATTGTGGGTTGCATAGCCTTTCCAATGGAAAATGAACAAAAACGTCTTTAGCCACGCCCCCTGAGACAGAAACTCACATTTAACAGGTAGCAGACTTGGGGATGCATATCTGCTATTTGTTGAGCCATATGCCACGCCCCCACAGGCAGTGAATCATGAGTATTCAGACTGAGAAATGTGTAAATGCATTGCAGGTTGCATACTCTTTCTATGGAAAATGAACAAAAATGTCATAACCCACGACCTCTTAAACAGACACTCACATTCAACTGATGGCAGACTTGAGGATACTTGCCTGCTATTGGTTGAGCCATAGGCCACGCACCCAAAGAACTTCATCCATAAGAAAATGGAGGGGGAAAGAAAAATCGTTTTTGGTGTGTAGCCACGCCCCCTGAATGAATCTCTGACATTCAACAGGTGACTGACTTGAAATTCCTCGTCTGCTATTGGTTAAGCTATAAGCCACGTCTCCAAAGTTCTTCATTCATAGGAAAATGGAAGGGGGAAAGAAAATTAGTTTATGCTGTGTAGCCATGCCCCCTGAATAAATTTTTGATATTCAACAGGTGACCGACTTGGAATCCCTTGTCTGCTATTGGTTAAGCTATAAGCCACGCCTCCAAAGTGCTTCATTGATAAGAAAATAGAGGGGGAAAAGAAAAGTCGTTTTTGATGTGTAGACACGCCCCCTGAATGAATCTGACATTCAACAGGTGGCCTACTTTATAATCCTTGTCTGCTATTGGTTAAGCTATAAGCCACACTTTCAAAGTGCTTCATTCATAATAAAATGGAGGGGGAAAGAAAAATAGTATTTGAAGTGTAATCACGCCCCCTGAATGACATTCAACAGGTGGCCGCCTCGAGAATCCTTGTCAGCTATTGGTTGAGTAATAGGCCACACCCTCAAAGTGCTCCATTCATAAGAGGAAAAGAACATTTGTCAACGTTGTGTTGGCGTCTGCATTTTAGTCTGCAGTGTAACGCTGGTGGCCTACTGTTGAGTAAATGAAGGCGTTTGGATAATATTCTATTCATTCCTCCGGGCCAATATTCCATGGTCATTCATTGGACCATGTTAAAATCACTTTTTTTAATGGAGGACCAAGTAATTTTTATGTGTTTATTCACTCACCGTTACCTCTGGCTCCTGCTGGTGGGGGCGCCCCTCGCCGTGTCACGTTCTCGAAGATGTAAAAATATAATGAGTGTGAAAGGTATTGTGTAAGTGTTGAGTTATATTATACGAGTGTATTTTGAGAAGGATAATGCTGCTCTTGCCTGCGACTCTTACAAAGACAGACTGCCAGAGATGAGTAAAATGGTTAGCAGCCATTATCTTATCTTATTCTTACTTACTATACTTACCTCCATTCTTATCTTATTGATAAGATTAGCCGCAACATATGGTGCCGGCAAATATTTCCTGAGTTATCATGAGTTTGTGAGAGTAGTTTATTTTCATTTATCGGTTGAGAAGAGTTTGATTTGAGATTCTTATATACACTATTCCGAGTTTTGAGGTTCGAATTTTGTATAGATAGTCATTGTTGTGGACTAGTAGGTTGGCTGCAAGTAGAAGTAGGCTCAGGAGAGTTCTCTATGTGAAGCAAGGAATGATGTTTTTTGCTGCATATCTGACAAGAACGTTGAGAAGTGCACTGTGAAAGTTCATGATGGTGACCAAGACAATTTGAACAACTTTTCGAGATGGATACAAAGTGTGAACGCCTTTCAACAGAGAGTTGGAAAAACTCAGGACAACTATAGATACGATGTTTGTCCGAACCACAATATGAACAGCAATCAGTTTTAGAGTAAGTGTTAGACAATCGACGTTGTCTTATTGGCGATTTAGAACTTTGTTTAGACGAGTTATTTACATTAGCAACGACATTTGCATATGTAATAGGTGGAACCGGCCGGTTGGATATGTGGCTACAAGGAAATTGGCGAGTGGGTGTAAACTGAGAAACTTTAGCAGCATCATTATTTGACTTTCCACTGATGCGAAATTGAGATGGAATCGAATAGATGGGAGAACAAGGATTCAAAGTCGCTTCTTCAATATCACAACATTCTTGATTGATGAATTTTATTATTTCATCTACTTTTGGTACAGAAGCACGAGTTTCATTATCATGAGCTGATGAACAGTAATGTTCATATTTTCTTCTAAGGCCAACATCCATTTTCCTCAATAGCATAGTTGACAATAAAGGATTTTCTGTCTCATTTATATCCACGGCAATGCCTTTAAGAGCTTGGGTATTCTCAGTGTACATCCACTCGCCAATTTCCTCGTAGCCGCATATCCAACCGGCCGGTTCCACCTATTACATATGCAAATGTCGTTGCTAATGTAAATAACTCGTCTAAACAAAGTTCTAAATCGCCAATAAGACAACGTCGATTGTCTAACACTTACTCTAAAACTGATTGCTGTTCATATTGTGGTTCGGACAAACATCGTATCTATAGTTGTCCTGAGTTTTTCCAACTCTCTGTTGAAAGGCGTTCACACTTTGTATCCGTCTCGAAAAGTTGTTCAAATTGTCTTGGTCACCATCATGAACTTTCACAGTGCACTTCTCAACGTTATAAGATATAAGAATAAGAATTTAAAAGAATAAGAAGTTCGGGATGACTACTTGACCACTTTCTAAGCTCAAATCCTCCTCTCTCCACTCCACTGACCACTCTTCACAAAAAAAAAAAAAAAATAGAATATTTGTGGATGACTGCCTGCTTGGAAGCAACTCTGTGGCTGAAGCTGTTTCTCTGAAAGAAGAAGTTATTGGTCTCATGTCAGCAGGAGGATTTGAGCTTAGAAAGTGGTCAAGTAGTCATCCCGAACTTCTTAAGAATATTCCTAAGGAGTTTTGTGAACCTCCACGCTTCTATAATGATGATGAAACGCCTCTTCACACTGTTCTCGGCCTGTATTGGAATCAAGAGACAGACAGCTTCCAGTATACGGTCACCATTCCAAAATCAACTCCTACAAGACGCAGTATTCTCTCGTGCATTGCTCGACTCTATGATCCGATGGGATGGCTCTCACCTGTCATTCTCTGGGCAAAGGCTTTTATCCAACATCTATGGATAAACGGAACTGATTGGGACACTCCATTATCTGATGACCTCATTCAAAAGTGGCATAGTTTCACTAGCACTCTACATTCTCTCAGAGAAGTTCATATACCCCGTCACACTGGAGTAATTCACGCAACTAGAATAGAACTCCATGGATTTTGTGATGCAAGCGAAACAGGCTTATCTGCTTCCACTTACTTGCATATAATTGATGCTCAAGGTAACATTACTGTCAAACTCCTGTTGGCCAAGTCTAAAGTGGCTCCCCTAAAACGTATTTCTGTACCTCGACTTGAGTTGTGTGGAGCTCATCTTCTTGCTCAATTGATTAATTTTTGCATTACTTCATTGAATACTTCATGTACTCTACATTCAATCACAGCTTGGACTGACTCATCTGTCACATTGTCATGGATAAATACTCCTCCATACAAGCTTCAGACTTTTGTAGCCAACCGAGTTTCTCAAATACATGACCTCACACCACCTAATATTTGGAAACACATTATATCTTCTGAAAATCCAGCTGACGTTGCATCACGAGGAATATTGACAACTAGCATCCTATCACACTCTCTTTGGTGGCAAGGACCTCCCTGGCTGTGTCAACCAGACTCTCTCTGGCCTAAGAGTAGTTTCACAATCATTGAACTGGAATCTCTCCCTGAATTCAAACAACAGTCTCTCAACATACTCACTGCATCAACTGAATCCTCTACATATGAGATTTTCAACAAATTCTCCTCATGGACAACCCTTGTCCATGTAACAGCATTCATACTGCGCTTTCGGTATAATGCTCTATGCAAGGATAAATCTAAAAGAGAGGTGAATGCTCTCTCATCTTCAGAGATTGAAAGTGCAATTCGTTGCATTCTAAAAAAGATTCAAAAGGACAGCTTCCCAGAGATCCTGTCAGCTCAAAATTCTTCTCACAGAATTTCACCAGTAATTCAAAAACTACAGCCATTTCGCTCAGATGATGGTCTCATAAGAGTTGGTGGACGTCTTAAGAACTCGAGCCTCCATTGGAATAATAAACACCCAGTTCTGCTGCCGAAAAACAATGATGTCGTCAAACTATTAGTACGCTATTATCATCTCAAGTATTTACATGCTGGGCCTCAACTTCTCCAATCACAAATATCGCGTCAATACTGGATCCTCTCTGCACGCAGCCTCATTCGCAGTACAGTGTTTAAATGTATAAGTTGTTATAGATGTCGCCCATCACTTTCTCAGCCTCTCATGGGCGATCTCCCTCAAGATCGTATTCAACCACAACCTGTTTTCACCATAGTTGGAGTGGATTACGCCGGACCTTATCTTGTGAAACCACATTCATTGCGTCGTGTACAACCTGTAAAGGCTTATATTTGTCTCTTCATCTGCTTTGTAACTAAGGCTGTACATATTGAAATGGTTTCTGCTTTAACTTCTGAGGCATACATTGCTGCTCTCACTCGTTTTGTCTCTAGAAGAGGAAGACCGTCCACTATCTACTCAGATAATGCAACTAATCTCACGGGAGCTGCCCGCTTGCTCTCTCAACTCTTCAGAGAGATAGAGAGCTCTCCAGCTACTCTGAAATATTTCTCTGAGAATAATATGAAATTCTGCTTCATACCACCTCGTGCTCCCCATCATGGAGGTCTATGGGAAAGAAGCATTCAGAGTATGAAACACCATCTCACACGAGTTATAGGAGAGCAAATTGTGACTGCTGAAGAATTCGAGACTTTACTCGCAGCTATTGAAGCAATTCTCAACTCTCGACCGCTTACACCGCTGTCTTCAGACCCGGCTGATTTCGAAGCACTCACACCTGGCCACTTCATTATTGGAAGACCTTTACTTGCTCTTCCCGAAGAAAACTTTGAAACTACACAGCTCAATCGCCTACGACGTTGGCAGCTTGTCCAGCGCTTCACCCAGCATATATGGCGACGATGGAATAACGAATATCTTCATACTCTGCAACAGCGATCTAAATGGACAGCACCCCAACAGAACCTCACTGTAAACGACCTCGTTATCATACACGAAGACGCGGCACCACCTCTTTCATGGCGACTCGGCCGGATAATCAAAACGCACCCTGGCAAGGACAACATCGTACGAGTGGTAGACGTAAAAACAAGTCATGGTGTCCTCTCTCGCCCCGCTGTTAAGATTTCTCGCCTTCCTATTGATCAATAAATTCTTCTCGATTCTCTTGTCACAGTGGTGGATTGAGTAGCTGCTGTTGATAAGAGAACTCACCTTCTCAAAATTTACTCTTGTAAATTCTTACAATTTGTCTCACTGTTTGTTCCACCTTCACATATGTTGAACGGTTTGTTCAAGGCGAGGGGTATGTTGCGGCTAATCTTATCAATAAGATAAGAAGCCCGGCTGCTAACCATTTTACTCATCTCTGGCAGTCTGTCTTTGTAAGAGTCGCAGGCAAGAGCAGCATTATCCTTCTCAAAATACACTCGTATAATATAACTCAACACTTACACAATACCTTTCACACTCATTATATTTTTACATCTTCGAGAACGTGACACGGCGAGGGGCGCCCCCACCAGCAGGAGCCAGAGGTAACGGTGAGTGAATAAACACATAAAAATTACTCGGTCCTCCATTAAAAAAAGTGATTTTAACAACTTGAGTTGCAAGAATATAAGTTGAAACATAAAATAATATGTTTAAATGAATGAATATGTATGAATATGTATGAATATTAAATAAAAAAGAATGGTTTCAGAGACTCAAGAACATTAGTTTTTGGGTAAATGAATAATTTCTTGAAATTTATGGGGTTTTCCGAATTATCTAAAGAAGTACTTGGAATTGTTCCTCGAAACGTGTTTCAAACGATTCTCAAGGCTATTTTACATACCTAATGTAAATTGTTTCGAGAGTTTCATATTCTCCTACCTGGAAAAATCGAAATAATAGCCTATGGAAAATTGACGTTTCCAAAAGGTTGATTGTTACTCCCAGTTGTAGTTTATCACAGATTGAAAATTATATAACAATGGTAAACAGTATCTTGATATTCTATATAGGCTATTGGTGATGGCAATCTCTGGACTTTTTATTCAAAATTGATATTCAACACAATACTACCTACACAACAACACTATAAAAGTACAGTGTTTTCGACGTTACAAGATATTCTGTATCCACAGTTTTATTAGTCCAAATTTTTAATGGTTTAATTGAATCCCGAGGGAATAAAAATATTTACCTGACATTCTTTATATACGAGAAGGCGTGATTTTATTTTGTCCACCTAACCTTCAATTCAAGGTCACCGCACAAACAAGTTTTCCGAGAAAATGACACTCTAGGCTTCTCTTCAAGCCAAATTATAAATTTTCCGACCGGAAGTTTCATCCTACACAAGAATCATTCCCGAGAAAAGAATTTTCCGGGCTCGAATTTTCCTGTACTGAAAGGTTGTCACTGGAAGTATGAAGAATTGAAAATTATTGTTCAGTGATGCGTTATGCAAGGTATGTGCTCGTGTTTTCCTTGAAGGAAAATCGTTAGAAAATGTGAAATATTCTGCAAAGCTGCTACTATATAAAAGCATATTAATATGTTTATGAATAGCGTGTATCATGGTATCTTACTTGCAAATAGTTGAATTGTAAATGTTTGATTTTAATACTTGGAACGTTTCTCCCTCTAGGATGTCCTGAATACTTCATACGTTTATCATTCTCATTGACATGTAGTTCTAATCAAGGTTATTAGAAAAAGGTTGTTCCATAACTGCCTGATATTGGGCAAAATGAAGAAGTGGTAGGGAGACGAAAATTTGACGTAGTTCAGATCAGAGATCCCGACTAAACTGGAGCACAACTACACTGGCGCCGTAGTGCGGCGCATGCGCGGTCCTTCAATCGTTTCAGCAAAACAATTTTAATATTTTAATATCATATGTTGCTATTTTGTTCACGCTTCTCAAAAGAAAACACTATCTTCATATCGTGCCAATAGTAGATCCTATTCCTACATTATGGAAACATTAATACAGTATTATTATCATAAAAACATTAATATTAAAATAATTTCCGTATTGTTACTATAACAAAATTGGGCAAATTGATTATAATCTGTCAATTTATCATATCTCTTCCGTCATAACGCAAAATATTGTTTTATAAGTGTGAATATCAAACTAGGTTAGGCATATTTTTTACAAAAGTGGAAATTCATTTACAGGGTCAGTCTGTCCAAGCAAAGAAGAGCCTCTGGCAAGATGGGAGAATGACTCAAGCTCGGTCAATATTCATTCAAAAATTATCAATTTGATCTCGAAATGTATGAAACAATTTGATCTACTTTTAAGACTATATTTATAATTCTTGAACAAATATTGACAAGCTAGAGTTATTTTCCCATTTTGCCAGAGGCTCTTCTTTTCTTGGACAGACTATACTAGCTCAACATCCCATACAAAAGGATGAAACAAGTAATGCCACATTAACACCAGAGTGTTAATAAAATTTGTTGATAACTTTTGTGAATAACGTTTTATTATATGGACTATTATATAAAAGTTATCAACAATTTTGTTATTAACTCCGGTGTAGGGCCTAAACGTGGCTTTAGGAATAGCCAGGGCCATGCTAGACTCTTCAACTGAGTTTATAGTGGACAAATCAGACGACTCATATTTTCAATGCGCCAGTGTAGTTGTGGTCCAGTGTAGTCGGGATCTCTGATCTGAACTACGTCATTTTTTGGGTTCCCCCACCACTTTTCAAATTCTCAAAAATCGGATCAACCTTGTCTCTAATAACTTTAGTTCTAGTGATGTTGATAATGAGATTCTAACAAGAAGAGTTTTTGTTATAGTTCGGCCAAGAACAGAAGAGCCTTTGGCAACATGGCTGCCATTCACTGCTGCCAGTAGTTGAAATGAAAATTGTTCCAACATAACCAAATTTAGGAAGTAATAGTACAGTCTCAGACGATTTTTTCTGTCCTAGTTCATGATTATTACTTTCCTTGCCCTACCTATTACCATAGGTAAGGAAAGGTAAGGCATAGGTAAGGTATTGCTTTCCAAAAAAAATCAAGGTACCCCAATTTTAAGTTGTTTTCTATACGTTTCAAGGTCCCCTGAGTCCAAAACAAGTGGTTTTAGTGCATTTCATTTGAAAAAAATGCACTATTGGTCTTGACCGGATATTGCAAATATATGATGCGATATATTTTTTACACGTTTCCAAGCCCCTAGAATACGAATTTGATGTCCGTTCAAATTCATATATCTCTATAAATTTATAAATATACACATCATTAGCACTCATTATATAGCACATCATTGAAAGTCACTTTTAGATAATTATTTCACAAATAGACAGATTCAAGTGATGGATAGGAAGAAAAACACAAAGAAACTTACATTTTAAGGTGAAAATATTTCGGTGGCTGTGCCACCTTCTTCAGTTCACACTGAACACACTGAAGTTCAGTGTGAACTGAAGAAGGTGGCACAGCCACCGAAATATTTTCACCTTAAAATGTAAGTTTCTTTGTGTTTTTCTTCCTATCCATCACTCAAATCTGTCTATTTGTGAAATATATATATATATATATAAATATATATATATATGTACAGATTCTTGTTAACACGATAACTCCCGAAGGGCTTGTCGGTGAGCGACAAAATTTTGCACAAAAATCATTAGTGCTAATATCTCGGTCAAGTTTGTTAACCAGCCGAATTGGTCCAAGGGAAAGGGGTGAAATTAGGGGATGAAAATTTAGAGAAATCACTACAAATCAACCAATAACTTGATTGTTTTGAAAATTGGTGTGTATAATACCCTTATTATGCCCTACAATTTGAGCCATCAACGAAAAAAATCCAACCAAAAATGGCGGAGAAAATGGCGAATAATATGCCGAAAATTGTGTTTTTCATGGGGTTTTCGAAAACGCCACCTTTGATTTCATACCCTGAATAGCTCATTAGAAGTCATATGATTTGAGCCATCATAGAATTCCATTTGAAATGCACTCTTTCCGACCGCCAGCTGTCGGAACGAATTTTTTGGGTATTGATCTGTGTGTGTGTGTGTGTGTATGTATGTCTGTATACCCTATATCTCGATCCCTGATTGACCGATTGACTTGAAATTTAGAAATTAAGGTTCTTATATCATGAGGACCCGACCCGAAGAAATTTTTAAAAAATCATCAAAAAATAGCGGAAAAAATGGCAGATAATATGCCGAAAATGATGTTTTTAAAACTCATACCCGTAATAGTCCCATACACGCGCTATCGACTGCTATGAGTCTCGTTCCTTGCAAAATTGCAGAAGATCTGCAGCATTGTTGAGAATAAAGGATTTTGCAATATTTCGATTCCTGATAGACCGATTGACTTGAAATTTTGAACTTAAGGTTCTTATACCATGAGGACCCGACGCGGAGAAATTAAAAAAAAACATCGAAAAATGGCGGAAAATATGGCAGATAATATTCCGAAAATGGTGTTTTTCACAATTATCTCGAAAACGGCTCTATTTTTCAAATCTCATACTCGTGATTCTATATGAGCCCTATCGAATCCCAAGAGTCTCATTCCTGGTAAAATAGCAGAAGATCAACAGCATTGTTGAGGAAAATGGATTTCTATCTCGATTTTCTCAAAAATGTCTCAAACGATTTTTTTCTCAAATTGGCACCCTATATAGTCATTGAAGCTCTATCAACTGGCATATGTCCCCTTGAGGTAAGATTATCAGGGGCGCCACCCCATCCTTGAAAAGTTAGAAAAGTCTGTAGATAGGCAACCCGCACTACATGGCTCGGTAAGTGGAGCTCGAGCAACGCGGCCAGCGCGCTTGGCGCTCGTGTACAGAAAGTTTATCAATGTCATTCTGTCATTCTCGCAATCAAGGCAATCCGCATCAGGGTTAAAGAAGACAAAAATCACATTTGAAAGAAGTATTAGTGTTTCATAATAATTATTGTTAAAATACCAGAGTTAAGAAATCGAATGATCCATTATCGATTCCACCTCTATGAGCCGATATATTGGAATACTACAGAACAAAAAATCTGCTTTTATTCAAAATGCAAGTAAATTCGGCTAACAGGTAGCCGAAGCGCCAACAGGCGCGAGGCATCATGGGCTTGTGAAAATTTCAAATCACACAGAAGATGAGCCGAAGCGCCGGTAGGCGCGAGGCGTTAACGGTGAGTGCAAATTTCACTTTAGCAATTTGTATGATAGTCTTATTTCAATTTATAGTCTACTGCAAACTTGCAATAGACTTATGAAATTTGCACTCGCTGGTTACTAGGTGCCTAGGACTAATACAAGATATAGTCCAAGCAAAGAAGACCCTCTGGCAAGATGGGAAAATAACTCCAGTTTGGTCAATATTTGTTCAAGAATTATAAATGTGGTCTTATTGGTAGATCAATTTTTTCCTACAATTTGAGATCAAATTGATAATTTTTGAACCAATATTGACCGAGCTGGAGTTATTTTTCCATCTTGCCAGAGGTTCTTCTATGCTTGGACATCCTATACTTGTATTAGGCCTACGCAAATATGAATGGCAAGGAAAGTTGTGTGAGTGTACCAAACCAGATTTTTTTATGATTTGTGCTATCATATGTGAATAATTGAATAAATAAATGAAAAAATACCTATTTTCATTCGTCAAATCAATATGATTATGATTAGTATAAAACCGGTAGGTTGGCTGAAGTGATTTCACCCTGAAAATATCAGTTCTGCGCATGCGTAGTTACACTCTCACTTCCCTCCGCCATCTTGCAAGAGGCTCTTCTGTTCTTGGCCCAACTATATCAGTTAATTTTTAGTAGCGGAGATTCCAAGTCTAGAACAGCATCCAATTATTATTAGTTCTTCTCAAATGAACAGAAATGACAAGGGAAAATGTTCTCCTCGGTTCTCCCATAATAAGTGATTTTGTTTCTGAAAATATTGATCTTTAAAGATCAATGGAATTCCATTGGTTATCGGCTTATTTGAGTACGAGAATGGGTGAATCTCAAATTTACTTAGTTAGAGTAAGTGATTATTTGATGATGATTAAATTGATCAGCAATTGAGTGGTATTCCATTATTTATCTTCTGTTTTATCCCACTCGAAGCTTTTGTTACAGAGTTTGGGATTGTATCAATAAATGAGAAGTATTCCATTCATTTGATGGAGTGTATTCTGTTCAGTATCTATGTTTTTCTATTGTTTTATTTGTCTGTTTCCATGAAGTGGAGAAAATCATAGGATTGTCGATGGTTCCACGTATTAGATCATTTTTACTTCATTTGAAGTGGAATAATTCTACTTATTACAATTTCTGTAGATTAAAGTTCCAGAATCCATCCTTAGTTTCATCATTTGCTGCAGAGAAGAGATGAAGAAATAGTATTCAGTAACTTGTCAACAATTGAAGATTGATCATAATTTATCGAAGCTATCGCTAATGACTTGGCTGAAGCCATCAATCGTTAGCGGTCCTCTCTTATGACAAGTGCTGGACAAGAAAAGATGATGGAGCTGAGGAAGAGAGAAACAGTGGGAAAGAGTAGACAAATGGAGGTTAATGAGCCAAGCATAAGCGGAAATAAAGGAGGAGGAGATAGTAGAGAGAGGAGTGAAGAAGAGAGAGTGGTAACAGGGAGAAATAGGTGGAAAGAGGAATAGTAGGAGAGTGAGAGTTGAAGGAAGAAAGAGAGGAAGAAAGAAGGGAAAATGAGAATGAAACAATTTGAAGGAAAATACAAAGTAAAAAGACAGTAGGATTAAAATATTGGAAAGATGAGTAGAATAAAAGTGAAAAAATTAAATTTAGAGAAGTCAGAAGGAGGATAGAAGAGGATTAAAAGAATGCAGATGCATGAAAAGAAGGAATGAATAAAATAAATGAAGTGTAAAACGAAGCATGAAAAGAATGGATAGGAGAGGAGGCAACAGAAGCGGAAGGAGAATGAGAGAAGGAGAGAGAAGGAAAATGCTAAGTAAAATGTATAAAAGGATGAGAAATAGAAAGGAGAGAAATAGGAAGGAGAGAAATGAGAAGGAGAAACTCAGCACTTGTTACGTGAAGAAAAATCTGGGTAATAAACTAACAAAATATAGAGGAAACATGAATCAGAAATTCTATTAGAAAGAACTACATAGAAGAAGAATTACTCGTATAATAAAATCAAAGTTGGTGTCATTATTCAGCAAAACATGCGTGACACCGTGTAAGAGAATGACAGGATGAGAAAGAGAAAAAATGCTACGAAAAGAAAGGGTGAGAGAGAAAGAGAGGAAAACAAGGAGAAAGAGAAAAAAATAAGAAGAAGAAGAGGCTGAGAAGACTTGGAATATGGTGGAATGGAAGAAACCGTGCTAAGTATAATGTTGTAATCGTCGATGATAATGATTCACCTGCGATGTCATTAAGAGATTGAAGCTGGGGAGAAGGAGATAGCAGAATGGAACCCAAGCAAGAGAAAGAAGGAACTACAGTGAGAAGAAGGGCAGTTTGGTGACATTGATAAGTTGAGTACAGAGCCCAGGAATCCAAGAAAAATGGAATACCAGTAATGAGACGTAGTTTGATAGGCCCGGTCTCCAATCTACCCCCCTCCCACACCAACAAACTTCAAACTCAACCATCAGTCAAGTTCCCCTTTACCCCTCCAAGCGACTTTTCAACAAATCTATCTGCCTGGTCATTGGTTGAACCCATTCATCCATTATACTGCTTTCTCATCCTTCTACCTTCCTACTATACCGTACTTGATCGTTTTTCGTCATTAGTTGAACGTTGGCCCTGTTCTCGATTGTAGCTTCCTGAATTTCCAATCTCATATTTTCACATTCTTGTCAATCTCATGAATTTTCCACTGGGACTTACTACCGACAATGCAGTGAAATGTTTTTACAGTAAAGAAACTGTTTAAATTACATTGACTATTGACAATGTGCTTGAGCAGCACGAAAGGCCTCCGCTCCAGGAAGGTAATTCAAACAGTTTCCTTACTGTAAATACATTTGACTGCATTGTCGTTAATAAATCTCAGTGCATATATCTAAAAACAGCAGCTAGTCATAGATGAAAAAAACCACCTTTCTCATGAATTGATTGGCTTCAATACAACGTCGAGTATTTTCAATACCTATACAACGTCGAGTATATCATGATACCTATACCTTTTCCAACACCTTTTTCAATATAACTAAATTTCTTGAAAATTATTTAATGCTACTAGATGTGGGAATTTCGTGCTCTAAATTCTTTCAAAATTCAATAATTTCCGATCGTGGATTAGTGCTTCGAGTGTTATTTTTGTATTTGGTTCTATCTATGAAATTTGAATAAATTCACCAAAATTCCAATAAATTTGTTCAATATTAACTACTAAAATAATTTCCCAACATGGGAAATTGTGGTTATGTCGGCTGTGGAGCTTCTACACCTATTCTTCGGAACTCCCCACAAAATGAGCCATACGAAATAATAATATAACTAAATAGTATGTTTTCGTGTTTTCAATGGAATTCAATCCCAGTAGAATGATGCAATCTAACTACGAGGGTAGTCCGATAAGTACTTAGCCTACAAAAGAAAAACGAAAATTTCAGAAAAGTGACGATTTATTTTTCAACATAGTCTTCTTTAAACTCTATTCACTTAATCCAGCGACACTCCAATTTTCTTAACCCGTCTGAAGAGTACGTTTTTTGGAGCTTTGCAAAGTAGGCATCCGTGGCGGCGATAACCTCCTCATTTGACCCAAATTTCCGCCCAGAGAGTGACTTTTTCAAATTTGGAAACAAAAAAAGTCACATGAGGCCAAATCTGGAGAATTCAGTGGATGGGGCAGCTTAATGCTCCCAATTTGGCTGTGACAACGGCGACGGCGTGAGCCGGTGCGTTGTCATGGTGGAAGAGCACTTTTTTCCTCGTCAAATGTGGCCGTTTCTTCCGCAATTCGGCATCGAATCGGCCCAATAGCTCAGCATAGTAGAGCCCTGTGACTGTTTTGCCCTTCTGTAGTCAGTCAACGTGGATTATACGTTATGAATCCCATAAAACGGTAGCCATAACCTTTCCCGCCGATGAGTCAGTCTTTGCCTTCTTTGGAGCACATTCGTCGGGGAAAGTCGACTGTTTTGACTGTTCTTTGGTCTACGGTGTGTAATAGTGAATCCATGTTTCATCCACAGTGACGTAACAACGCAGAAACTCATTCGGATTGCACTTGAATAGTGTCAAACACTGCCTTGAAGTTGTCACACGAATGCGTTTGTTGTCTGGAGTGAGCAGACGCGGCACCCATTGCGCCTTTATCACGCAGTCAGAAAAAAAACTATATTCTAAACTATATAACTAAAAAGTTCAATATTGTTGAAATTTTCAGAAAGGCTGTCTAGAATAATGTACTAAAAGAAAATTAATTTATCTCACGACAGTATGACATGCCGATGGCATGGGCGGTGAGACTAAGTACTTATCGGACTACCCTCGTATAATCCACTCGAAAACTACACTTCCATCTGAAAATTATGTTTCATGTCTCTAGAACATTCTTTATTCATCAGTTCTTAGGTCAATTAGTTTAACAGGGTAGGGTGTAGGATTATTGGAAACTATCAATTAGTGCAGGATTTGTCAACATTGACACCCGATCTGATTGTACCGCTATCGACAAAGTAACAAGTAGCATGCTGACTTGTATTGAGTATCCACGATTTATTGACGCGTGGGTCTGACTCGAATTTTCGCGTGGGAGAAACCACCATATTGTTAAATCCTAGTCGAACTCTAACTAGTGACTTCGTTATTGAAAAGTGAGAGGGTGTGAGCTACAGAAAGAGATTCAGATTCAGATTCAATCACTTTATTCATGTAGATTACATATAATACAGTAATTCAAATCCTATGCTGTGAGAATAAAAATAAATGAAAATTACACTAATTACAATCGAGAGATTAGATTAGATTAGATTATTCACTTTATTCAAGTATGGTACAGCATTTACGATCTTAAATCCTAGATTCTAAAAATTAATCATAAATCTAATTACACGATTGGTTCAAATAAGAAATACATATGCAAGGAACTTACTAAATGACAGATATATAGGATCTAATATTCTTACTGTTATAATATGATTGTGGTGTATCTACATGAAATGGCGGAGTTTGGACAAAGATGTCCATTCTTGGAGAAGGATATGCAAGGATATCCCTCCCATTAACACTCAACCCTAACACATTTTTACTGATAGATTCAACTGAAAATTGATTTAATGAATTTTACTTTATGATATTGTGATAACTTGAACAAAAATGTGGAATGGATTCTGTAATTCATGAAAGATGAATGAAAACGATAGGAATGATGAATGAAGTTCATTTAGGACTGAAATGTTGATTAAATACGATTATTATAGTTGAATTATAATTAATGAAGCTAATACCACATGAGCTAGATATTTGGAAATCTATTCTTAAAAAGTACTATGTCTTGATATGAATATTAATAATAATAATAATAATAATAATAATAATAATAATAATAATAATAATAATAATAATAATAATAATAATTAAGACTTGAATAATTCAATTTGATTTAATCGTACTTGAAATAAAATTATTAATTCTACTACTAAAAGGATGTAAAGTGGGGTGAAAGGGAAGGGAAACTGCAATGTAGCTGCTCTAATGTTGGACCGCCTCCGTCATTCTCTCAAAAAGATGCTTTCTCAATTTTGAAATGAAGCCCGCTCGACTCTCAATGGATTTAATGGAATTGGGGAGTGCATTCCAAGCACGACAAGCACTAACAAGAAATGATTTATTATAAATTGTAGTTCGATGATTAGGTATCCTTAAAGTATTTTCTCCAGTCCTAGTGCTTGAAACATCTAACCTCCTACCTTCAGAGACAAATTGAAAATAATCTTTGAAATAATAAGGCTTGCCATACTTTAAAGTGTCCCTAGTAAGTTTCACTATTCGGAAAAGTCTTTGTTTTGGTAATTTAAGAGTTGAACTATCAATGTGTGCTTGAGTGATCCTTTCATGGCGTTCAAGAGAGTACACAAACCGTAGGCAGTAATTTTGGCAACGCTGAAGTTTATTATTTAGAGTAACTTGCATGTCATTAAGAACAGAATTGCAATACATAAAGTGTGGGAATATCAACGATTTAACAAGTAATAATCTAATGTGTCTTGGAAGAATGTCTTGCAATTTTTTTATTGGTTGCATGGCTGAGAAAACTTTTTTACAAGTGCTGTTAGCTTGCTCTGACCAGTCTACAGTTTTATTCATGAGAATTCCAAGATTCTTTACTGAGCTGCAGTAGGGTATTTCATTACCATCAACAGTGATTTTGTGGATTGAGTTGAAATCAATTTTGTTAACTATGCGTGAGTATCCAATAATGATAGGCTGCGTTTTGATGGGGTTAAGCTTCAAGCAATTTTTCCTAGTCCATTCAACTATGAGAGTTATATCCTCATTCATTTTGTCTACTGTTCCGTTAATTTTTCTTATGGGACAGCTTGCATAAATCTGAAGGTCATCTGCAAAAGTGTGGAAGTTAGAGAACTTAATAACAGAGGAGATGTCATTTGCATACAGAGTAAATAGTAGGGGGCCAAGAATGGATCCTTGGGGAACACCATGAGCAACATCTTTCCATTCTGACCTGTTGTCATTTACAGAAACACATTGTTTTCTACCAGATAAATATGAACTAAACCACTGCAGTGATCTTTGATTAAATCCTAGAATAACCAGTTTCTTCAGGAGAACTTCATGATCTACAGTATCAAACGCTTTGGAAAAATCGAATAGACTTAGAACCGTACATTTTCTCTGGTCCATGGCTAGCCTAATGTCACCAGTCACACGCAATAAGGCGGTTTCAGTTGAATGAGACTTTCGAAACCCTGATTGAAATTCATGGAGTTTGTTACCTTGTTCTAGGAATGCTGAGACTTGTGTGTGAACGAGTCTTTCAAGTACTTTAGAAAGTGCAGGTAGGATACTGATAAGTCTATAGTCTTCAACTTTATTAGGAGAGGCAATTTTATTCAATGGTCGAACCAGAGCTAGCTTCCAATTTTCAGGGAAGATACCACTATCAAGAGATTTATTGAAGATGGATGTGATGATTGGTAGCACTACAAATAACATTTTTTTGATAACTTTTATTGGTATCCTATCTGCCCCAGTAGCATTACTAAGAACATGTTGAATTGCTTTGTGAGTTTCTTGTTCTGAGATTGGATGAAAATTAAACTGATCAGCTGTAGCTATGTTCAAATTGGTTATCTGATTATTCAGATTATTAATATGGTTGTTAATTGTTGTCTCGTCTCGTTGATTTGAATGTGAGATGAAATATTCATTGATACGGTCGAGTGGTAAGTCAATTATGGTTTGAGTTTTCTGTTTACCTAGGCCAAATTCTTTTTTACCACGCCATAATAATGATGAGTCTTGTCTGTTTTCAGTTATAAATGAATTCAAGTACCTAATCTTTGAGTTACGTAACTGTTGTTTAACTTTATTTCTGAGACTTCTGTATTCAATTAAGCTATCTAAATTATGATTCTTTTTGAATTTTCTATGCGCCTTGTCTCTTTGTCCCATCATCTTGAGTATGTCATTTGTCATCCAAGGTACACGTTGTTTTCTATTAATCCGTTTGGTCACTTTAGGTGCATGTCGGTCGTATAAGTCAAGAGTAAACTTTTCAAAAGTTTCAACCATTTCATCAACTGAGGGTAAGAATTCAATCAGATGCCATGGAGTATGATTCACGTCAGTCAGAAAGGCGGCTTCGTCAAAATGTTTGAAATCTCTATAAGATAAGTATTTTTGTTCTGGTTTGGGTGGTTTGCACGATAGTACACAATAGATCAAATCGTGTCCAGAGATAGCTGGGACTTCATCGGGGTCACTGACTATTAGTAAGTCTATGAATGTGTCCGAGTCATTAGTATGATGAGTTGGGTCTAATGGTAAAATAGTCATGTTTAGGCATTGGAAGATATTTGTCAATTGATAGTAGTCAAAGTTACGATTAGACATGTTGAGGTCCGTATTGAAATCACCCATAACTAGGACACGGCTATAAAAAGGCAAGAAGGTGATCAATGCATTTTCGAAATCTGTAAGATGTCCTATCTTTGGGGGCCTTTAGCAAATTCCAACTAGTAGTTTATCGGAAATGGATAAAGATAACTCGAGTAACATAAATTCAGGTCTAGCAGAGTATTCTTGTACTGATGTACTTAATATTTTAGTTTTTATCCCCTCTTTTACATAGACAGCTACACCTCCACATCCCTTATTCAAGCTATCATTACGGTATAGTGTATATCCGGGCAAATTAACTTGATTGGATGGTATACTAGGCTTCAAAAATGATTCAGAAATTCCAATAATACTGAAATTTTGAAAACGGAAGATAGCTCTGAGTTCATCAATGTGACAACTAAGGGATTGAACATTTAGGTGTGCAGCAGTTAGTAATTTATTGTAAGATTGAAGCTTGGTTGATAGAAAGAGACCTGAGTCTAGGTTGTTATTATTGTTGTTGAGGTTATCCCTATTGTCAGAAAGTGCGAGCGAGCGAGCTGCATTATCAGTAGCGGGCATTACAGAAGAGACAAAACGACAATCCAAAAAGAGAAGATGGAGAGAGAGTGAGGTATATATAAAAAGAGAGTGAGAGAGAAAAGAAAGAGAGAGTGTGCATTGAAGAGAAAGTGAGTTCGAGCACAGAGAATGAAAAAATTTTCTTTTCTCATTGTGGCATGAGCGAGGGAGTTCGGGTGTGTGAGAGAGTCAGAGTTTGAGAGGTATCAAGTATCTATTTTCGATGTCTCTGTTGCTATGACATCGCGGTAAATTAATAGCAGGAATATGGCCAGTAACCAAGGTGATGATGGTGACTGTCAGGGAAAAGTATGAGTTGCCTATGAAATGCATAAGGGCCCTTAAATGAGCTTGGTGTGGCTGGAAAGACACGCCGTTACAATACACTTAGCATGGTAAAGGCGTGTCTTCTCAGCTTGTACGAATCTCAGCTATCGTGATTGCAATATTGACTGCAAGAGGAAGTGTAGGAGCACATTAGTTTGATACCGGTACTGAGATTTAATCTGATAATAAGTATAGACATATCAAGCACTCTCACATGTACAGTGGGCTTTTAAGATAATTCTGCTTGTACTTTTGAGTGGATTTTATCAGCAACTATATGTAAAGTTATATACTCTGATTTATAATTGAATAAATTGTCACACATCATTTTCATGATGGTTTTGTAAAATTTTTAATTAATAAAATATAAGAGTTTTTGGATCGACAATATTCATGAATAAGAATTTGGTTTTATTTCAAGCAAGAATTCAATAAATTTTCATAATTTATCTTCCTCTATCAACGATTTCTGTTTCAGAAACAATTGGAATAAATATTCATTCTTTATTCTTTATTCTTTCTTTACAATTGCGACTTGGTTTCCAAGTATTTTAAGCAAAGGATGAATGAGTGATGATAAATGATGATCATGATGAAGGTTTAAGATGTAGGTTATATGTCTATCCACAAAGTCCACTTTCACTTAATATTATAATTTCTCACTTCCAAAAAGATTTTATCACAAACAATTTTGAACTTCGATAAAAGTCCACTCTTAAGTTCCAGAAATGAACAAGATAAACCATAGGATTTCAATACAATGGATTCATTCATAAACACCAAAAGCCATTCAGATGTTTCGAAACAACTGTAATCACACTCATTGAATGATGCTCAAAGTATTTAGTTCAAATTTTCACAGTAAAAAAACTAACAAGTTGTAGCCTATCGATTTAAAATATGATCTAGTATTTATCAAATTTGATTTGTTAATAGATTTAATCAAGGTGTCGGTTATTTAAGTTCTAGTTCCCAGCTCACAAGGCTAAATTGCACGTCAAAATAACTCAACATGTACAAGTCAATTAGGCTTAGATAAGTGATAAATCTTAATTATAAAAATTTGAAACATCAATAATCAATATTCCACATTTTCAATGAACAAATCAGAGCACATCAAGCTTAAAGGCATGATGTGATGTCATAAATATCTTATTGGCATAATTATGTCAATGCTCCATTAAATATGAAAGCAAATCTCACATCACAGCAGCAAAGCCTTTCAGCTTACAGCTCCATATCAGTCGCCGTCCACATTAAATTGAAACAAATCATCTCTATGCGTTTCACCTCTAATTATTCAGGCAGTAGCGTAATTTAGCGTTTGATTCTAATTAATAACGTAACAGGACAAAGGTGGTCAGTAACCTATCATTCCCAACGGTAAACCCGGTTTTCATGGAATAATGGCGCTGAGCTGAGAGAAACTCCAGGTGACAGGAAAGCCTGAAATATATAATTGTATACGGTACCTGGAATACATAATTTATACACTCATAGCCTGATTTCACATGATTCATATTCATACAGCTATAAAATAATCATCCTAATAGCCATCATCCATGAATACAAAGCTACATCATTGAAGCCCTGTATGATTTATTATTTTAGATTGAAGTGAATTTAATATGATAAGGGCAAAAGCAGGCTGGGGAATCCACAGGCTGGGGAAGCCGAATGCCTTGCAGCGAGGCACGATATCTGCCTCAGGGTAAGGCATGTTGTGTCTTGTAACCAAGTTTGCTCACTGCTAGCACGCGAAGCAAAAGTGAGAATTCTGGAGGTTATTCTATTGAATTGTGCGGTGTGCGTGGTGAGGCAAACAGCACAGGTATCCACTTGACGCACGCCTGGAGGCGAGGCACCTTTGAGCACGACCGACAAGCACTGTTCGCCTCGAATCGTGCGCCGCGTGTACCTCGCAGCGAGCAGGTCTGAGGCATGCGTCTTGAGGTATTTGTGGCGCAAGCCTTGCACTGTGGATACGGGCCTTAAAGCTTCATATCTATATGTGATATTCAAATATTATTTAAATCACGTTTTTTTCATCACCATGAATTTATCTGTTTATCTTCAAGTTATGAATTATAAAGAAATCACTACACTTTTATGAGTGTGTGTCTATCTTATCAGTAGGCTATATTCACGTATGCATATACTGTACTTACTTAAAAATCACTTACACTTTAGATTTTAAAAACTTGAGTCTTGTGTTGAAACTAGATGCTCACGCCAATGCATACGTCCCATGTATAACACAAAGGTGACCCAGATCTCTGAAATATTCTCATATTCAAACATAATGTGAGTTTCCAGTTTTCTTTTCATTATTAGTGTTAGTTTTGTCAATTTGTATCATTTTAACTACTTGAAAAGTAACTTTTGTAGTGTGCTACAAAACATACTTGAATGTATCAGAATCAGCTACATCTAAACAAGGAATGCATCTATATAGTATGTATAATGTATCAAGAGTAATTACACAGTTTAGTGACTCATATCCGCTGGGATTTGTTAGGAAGCTTACAGGAATTGAATCACTGTATTCAGGGCAGAGCATAGATATCAATGCTGTCAATCAATTATTAATCAATAAATGTATCGATTCATCCCCTACATCAACCAGAAGATTGGGAGGGAAAAGGGTCTCAGTAAAATGCCTAACAATTTCATTCCCTCACTGCAGCAGGCACACCTCACTCACCAGAATTACCTCATAGCTTCCGGCAATTGAGTAGAATGTCAGTGGTAGGCTATACTGGAAGCCATTTTTTTTTGTCCTCAAACAACGTCAAACTGACAACGGACTAAGTGGATTACAACTCATCCCCTTTACATTTTCAACTATATTTATCGTTTATATATTGCATGCACATTCCTGTATATATTCCCATGGTTGTTCCTATAGATGTATATAGTGTCTCTATCGTATTTCTAGTCACCTGACGGTAAAGCTCTGGGCGTAGCCTACTGTTGACACTGTAAACAGATTTATGATTGGCTGTGTTGACTGAAAATTGTTGAACCAGTGCTGTGCAGGTGTATCGGGTGCTGTTCTGGGGTGTTTTGAAGTGATGGCTTGTTAGGATGATTTGGATTTTAGGGATAATGGTGCTAGAACAGGAGATGGGAATTGGGTTGTTCTAGATGAGATTATGTAAGCGATTGGAGAATTTTCGGAATGGAACAATATTTTTGGAATGTGATTAAACTGTTTTGGAATAATTACTGATCTTCGTTCATTCCATTATTGCATTCTTACAATAATATTCATTCATCCATCTATCACAATACATAACTCAATGCATAAACCCCGGACAATTTTCTAAAATTCTTATTTTTAGATAATATATAAGATACAGATGAAAATATAAAGTAATGGGCAAGCATGACCAAAGATAACCAAAGATGTCCAAGAAATGTAACAACCATTCATCTAATCTAATCTAATTAGAATTCGTGTTCAGGCTAAACCACGGATACTACAATACATTCTATTGGACTGTGGACTATGCACTGTGCATAGTAGAATCAAAGTGGATTACAACTTGGTCAACTTTGTATGAATGATACCTTATTTGTTTTTTCTCTCGCAATATTATTGATTATGTTATTTATTTATTATTGAGTTACAACATATACTTAATGGAAGGTTTAACAGGATTACTCCCAAAACTGTCTCTTTACCTATTTTACATAATAAGTCCCAATATTTAGGTTATGGTCCCAATATTACTAACATCATCAACGGTTCAGCAGAATTCATTAGCTCTAGTGATGAACTTCATGCTGAATCGATTTTTGTGTTAGCCTGCCATGGAGTTCATTGACTTACGAAATTCATTATTCATGTTCATCATCAATGGCTGAGTTAGCACCATACAGAATAGAATGCGATCTCAAATCCACCAGTCTCATGAAAAATCCTGAACAGAGTGTCTCTGATAGAGAGGATATGACAGAGACTTTGGGAAAAACGTTTTGAAATAGTAACCAAAAACGCAAAGTGAAAAACACTTTGCATGGTATATTATTTCAATCGGCGTTGTGTTTCCGAAACTCTTTTCTCATTCTACACTGCTACCAGTCAACATTTATTTTATGTAAGAACTGTGTGAATTAAGTTTTCGGCTGAAAATGAGAAGAAAGAAATAGGTAGATCTGCAGGAGGATATGAAAAAAGAAAGGAAAAAGTGAGAAGGAGATGGAAAATGAGAATAAGAGAAACATGAAATGGAAAGAAGAGCCCTGTTACGTTGAGATAGGCCTCGAAATGTATTTTGTCATCCACTGAATATATTGTGACGATGTAAATTTGTATACAGTACCTGGAAAAGCGCTTCTTGTATATTCTCAGTCCTCAGCTTTTCTTTCGTGTGAAACAAATGCATTCATCTGAAAACCCTAGTAGTTGCGGAATGGAGAATAAACAATAATCTGCAGTAATACTCTTAATGCTAAATATGATACAAAATATGCTTACAGTAATAAAATGATAGAATAGATTTTGGGTAAATATCAGTTGAAACCTTAGAAATTATAAATCAAATATTATGGTCAAATGGACCCTGATAAAAGAGATTTCATGTCACTGTCACTTTTACTTCTTTTACTTTACAATTACAGCACTTCACCTGTATTGTGGGTACGAGCCGCCAGTGGATACATGAATTTCATGTATTCCATTGGATAGAATGTGGAAGAAATTTTCATTTAGGTTCTTTTTGTTAATAAATTTTCAAGTTCTTATTAAAATTTTGAGAGTGATTATTTATTTATTTATCGTATGCTTTTAATAGTGGTGAGACCCAACGGGTTGTTCCACTTCGCAATATTATAACCTCATTTCTCACGAATGAAAACATGGAGATCCATGTGGGTTATAGTTCTTTTAAAATAGTCATTTTTAAACAAAATTCTTGATTTCAAAACATCATTAAATAACAACTAAACTAAAACACTTCAAAATTCACTTCATGGCCGACAAATATTAAATTTTGACTGGAAATTTGGATTACGAAATTTAACACATTGAAATTTTTGAAATAATTGAGAGTGATGACCTCACCCGAAACCCAGAACAGTAGGCAATTGACATGGTAACAAGGTTTGTAGCTATTTCATAGTTGCTACACTTTCTACTTATAATCCCTACCGTACAGCCTACTTTAGAATCCGTACTAGAAACTTCACATGCCCATTACATAAAAGTATAATACCATGTGCCAACTTATCAAGTTCACAAGCAGGCTCGTTTTCGAAATTCTTTTACAGTCATAAAAAACAGCTCGACCATTATTTTCACTGTGTAATTCACTCTTGTTCTACAGTATATGGCAGCAATGTGTTGTCAGTAGGGGTGTAAGGGAGGGGATGGTTTAATGATGGGAATGTGTGTCAGAGTACAGTTTGCAGGGTTTAGATTGATTGCTCTGCTGACATGACTCCGGCCGCGCCTACAGTTCATCAACATTTAATGAATTCTAGTGACAAATTCAGTACTGTGTATAGCCTAGGCCTGCTAAGCTCTCACCCCTAGATGCTAGCGCTATCTATCACTGCGGAAATTGCCCGCATTCAATCTTTCAGCTACGGGTGTTCAACACTTAACAAGTTGATGTTACACTGGCAATATTTTCTACTGGACATTCCTATCTAGTGATATATTCTATTCTATCACTGAACTACTCGTACATTAGGCTGGTATTATCCACAGTAGTTCAACAAAAAATTTAGTTCAAATCATCAGCCTATTCAGATGAAACTCATAAATGTGACCATATCCTGATTCAACTATTGGTTTATTTGCTATATATTGATCTTGATATCACACAGCCTGTGTGACACAGGCGATGATATCAATGATACCAATACAATGTCCCAGGCTTTTATCATGCTACGAAAACCAAGTGGTTATGCTACTAATAAGTAGGCCTAAGTAAGTAAGTATTGTAAGTAAGAAGGTTACAAACACTTCATTTTACTATGCATTTTTCAGTTTTTAAACTTCTTATTATTTTCAAAATTGAACCACAATGTTCAGAATTAGCCCGGCTCTAGTACGATAACAATGCTTGTTATAATAGTTAATAATAGTAATATTATTAACATAATAACAAGCATTAATTATAATAATATTAACACCCAACTGGGTCTTGAATAACGAGCTTGTCGCTATAATAGTTTCAAAAAAGATGTTAATTTGGATTGGCTTAGAAATACGTGGAATAGATTTGATTAGATTGCGAAACAGGTTCATTAAAGATTATATCAAGGAGGATTAGCCCAGCTTATAAGGTAAACGTACCAGTAGTGGCCATGTTTAAGGAATTTTTTATAGTTAATGCAGAATTGTGAGTCCATTCCATCATTTTATCTCATCTCAAACTCAATGAACATGTAGCCCAGATCGTTCTTGATTGACTCGTTACTTGAAATGGCTGATATCTCAATTAAAAAAATAATTATTAAAATTTTCGTGGAACTCGATTCTGATTCTAAAGTGGCCACTATGATTCAGTAGTGGCCAGGCACTGATTCTATAGTGGCCACATGATGTTCTATGCTTATTTAAAATTCAATTTCTCAAGCTGCTTGTTGCAATCATTTAAGTAAGCTAATTTTACATTCTAGAACGTGATAATAACGCAAGAAATAATAATAGGATATATTAAAATGAGTGGAATTTGTAAAGCATTGTTGTTGGTTACAAGCCACTATAGAAAAGTGAGATTAAACAATAAAATAGGCGTTTTTAAAGTTATTTTCTCTCTGTAACCTATTTAAAATAGTCTTGAGACAACATGAATTCGAATAACATCAACTTTTACTCTAATATCTAAAACGTCTACAACAATATCTATTGTGTGGCCACTACTAGATTATTCACGGTTTCTTGTACTAGTAGTGGCCAGTCTGCTTTTAGGCCAAAATATCAGCTATATTTGGCTAGAAACCTTCTTAAAAACATCTAGTCATTCTAAGGAATGATTATAACACCAGAAATTGCGAAATTTACAGACTTTCTAGTCATAATACAACAATTTGTATACATACCTTCTTACTGAAACGTCTAAGACAAAACTGAACTTCTTACTGAAACCACGTATTCGAGTGAAATGGCAACAATAAATTTCTTTCAGAAATCTCTGATGATACTCTAAGAGCTCCTTCTTGAACTATTTAGCTGCTAAATAGTATGAACTAAGTCTCTAGCAGATTTAGAACACATTTGAAGTCATAAAATTCGTATTTTAAAGAAAAAAATCATTCAAGTGGCCACTACTGAAGCAGTGGCCACTACTGGTGCTTTTCCCTTACATAAATTAACATGATTCTCAATGATTACAAAATATGGAGTCCATGTAATTCCAGACCAAGTAGGCTGAATATTTTTGATAGCGTACTAAGGAGCCCTTTACGGGAATACATTCGGGCTCTTACAGCATTATAAATAAAAAATGAGGCTAGTAATATTGGAGTGAGGAACAAAAATGTGCATAGCCTGTCCCGGTTTGTTTTGGAGGAATATTCTTGCGGTTGCTTGCACTTGGCTGAAGTGGATTTTCGCTCTCACTTTTTCTTCCCGATTTTTTTCTCTAGCCTCCGAGTTGTCTCTTGAAGTGTTTACAGTGGGATTGTAAGTGGCTCGTTTTTTGCGGAACACAGATTCTAGGCGAAAAGTGGGGAGTGGATTGCGAAAAATATGAGAACGTAGCACGAGACTAATACTTTCAGGATCGATGGTCAAAATTGAGTAGAAAGGAAAAACCAAAGAATGTTTTCGAAATGATAAAGGACGAAGTAAGATTAGCATGATTATGGAATATATTTAAACATACAATACTACCTCTTTCTATTGATGTTGATTACAGATTTTACCCACATTAATGAGAATCAAATAAAATTCATTGTGCGTTGTAAGACTACTGTGTAAGTAAACGAGACGCGCGGAAAAAACCATAGACGATGAAAATAAGCTGGAACATCTGATGTTTCCACAGCTTTCCATCAGGAAGCCACAGACTCCTTAATTTTTCCAGTTCTTCTTTCATCTTCTTCACAGTGTTTGTTTACTCCAACCTCTATGTGTGCCTGCCACTCAAGAGTTCCACTTCGACGTCTTTCTTATTTTTCTAAATCGGTCTCTTTCTTCCTCTATCTCTCCTTCACTTTCTGCTCTTTCCTTCTTTCTTCTCCGCATTTCTTATTTTTCTTCTTCTTCTTCTTCTTCTTCTTCTTCTTCTTCTTCTTCTTCTTCTTCTTCTTCTTCTTCTTCTTCTTCTTCTTCTTCTTCTTCTTCCTCCTCTTCCTTCCCCTATTCTTTTTTATTTCTTCCTCTCTTTTTCCTCCTCCCTTCTGTATCTATACCTCTTTCCTTCTTTTTCACCCTTCCCCAGCCGTCATTCCACATTTATCCCCGGTTGTTTCACACGGCGCTCTCCCTGAAGGCTAATGTTTATTCATGCAATGCCATGCCTTGTTGTTGACACCCGTTTCTCCATTCATTTCCCTTCCTCCCCACGTTTGTCATTACTAAATTGTCCTTCTCATCCCCGTTCGATCAATTTTTCCTCGGCTCATCTTCTTCACCTCTTCTTACTTAGTATACAATACTTTTCTCCAACTTGTGGAAAAAGCCTTCAGTTCAAATTATTGTGGTACATGGAATTGTGAATGATGAATATGAAATTATATAATGATGGAATCAATCGATTTGAATTCAGGAATACTTAAATACAATATTGTCACGATAGAGACAGATCCCAATCATGAAAATAATCTAATTATAAATTTTTATTAAAATACAGTTCTATAAAATTATTCAAATACTATAATAAATAATAACAAATTCATTTCCAATATAAAACTGCAAAGCAAGAGAAGGAAACGTTCTATTCAATTAACAGTCTTAGCAATGCTTTCACGCCATTGGCTAAGAACTAAGTACAAACTCACAATTTGCGCTAACAAAATTTTTATTCCCACCAAAGCTGATCACTTCTCGTTCAGCTGCGGTATTGACCACGGATCCCGGTTTACCCAGGATAGTTATTTCCATATCTGTAAGTTCTTTTTCAAATTTATTTCAAAATTTTATCATCCCTCTTCTAAACAGTCACGTCTTAAATAATAACAATAGTAGAACGTTTTCCTCGTTTTTTTTATTTGGATTGTTAATTATAAACTACGGTTTCGAAAGAAAGGGTATAACTCTCCAAAGAAAATTCTGTCCAATTTCACTTCCTGAATAAAATCTTTCCTATTTTAAATAATTAATTATAAACCAACGGTTTCGCAATAAGGGGTATAATTTATTTAAAATAAAATTTGTTTTTGTTCAACCTTCAACAAACTGATTTTCAACTATTCTATATTTTAATTTTTTTAAGTTTTTGTACTGTTAAATATCTTTAATATCTGTCACAACATTTTATTCTGTGACAATAGAGACAAAATTAATTTTCAATTCTAACTTTATCATTTTCATCCTTTTTCTGAAAATTAAACACCTTGTGTAGAAGAAAAATTATACTATTACAAGTTCTTGTGTTTTTTTTCTTTATGAGGCGTCCCTGTGGGGTAATTGAATGAATTGATCGAAACCCAAAGATTTGGAGGAATAAGGCGATTAATTCATTCAGTTATCCACAATATTGAAGATCCAATAATTTATGGTAGTGCCCTTACCAAACAAAGAGTAGAGTCACTAACCAATACAAATCAAAACACAAAACACACAAAATCTATTCTATTAGATTGGATCCATTTGCTAGTGATTTGTTATATTTTGGTGGAGGCATGAACATCTTCTCCATAATTTGTTACAAATGCATTACTTTCATCCGTTACAATATTAAATTCTTCTGTAAGTCTGATCATGATCTGGAAACAACGGGACCTCATTCAGCTTAAAATTCCCCTCTTTTAAACAACAATAATTCAGCCAAGTTATTGTGAAGTGGAACTATTTCCTGTTGATTTTTCTTAGAGGATTGACTCGTCGACAGTATCAACTCTGAAAAGTTGGGATGAGAAAGCTCTGAAAGTAGCTGGAGGATTTAAAGCTAAATACGTTATTTTACATTATTAAGTCTGAATGGGTTCATATGTACGAGATAATATGGGTTCATATGTAGCCTATGTAGATAATATACTTTTATTTATCTTATATGAGTCACACTCATGCAAACCCTTTCTAAACCAAGTAATTGCCAGCTAATGGCAACAGAACATCAATCATGGAATAGGGAAAATTATTTCTGTTAAGCCGTTATAAGACAAAAATTGCTTCAAACAAAACATCCCTTTCAACTATGAATGTCAGAAAATATTGAATAGAAAGACTAGGATAAAAAGACCTTCACAAATACACAACAACTGACAGAAAAAACTTTTCCTGTGAGCAACTATTCTATAGTGTGTGTATGATCTGAGCTGACTGAGAAAAGCCATAAGTCTGGAAACGAGGCTTTCACAGTAGAGTAGTGGCGTTCCATTGATATATGCATGAAAAATGAACAATACGTGTGTGTCATACACCATTTAGCGGCTCCATTGCTCCATGGAGCACCAGACAATGATGGAGTAACAGTTTTTGCTACCGATATTTGCAATCCATCTTTGCTCATCCATTGAATGGAGAAGCCGCCGTTGAAGCCTTTCGATGAATGCAAATCCAATATCTGGTTAGCGACCGAGAAAAAATGGAGGGATGAGCGGTATGACGGATTTTTCCATTTTTAAAATGATGTAGGGTTTTAGATGAAGGGTGAGAGAAAGGTGGGAGAAAGATAGGGTGGGTAAAAAAAGGGAGAATGAGAGAACAAAAACCACAGGTGAGCGTGAGAGAGAAAGGAAGTGTAAGAGAATGATCGACGTGGATGCGGCATGATAAAAGAAAGGAAAATAGAGAAAAAAGATGATAAAATAGTGGTAGAGAGAGAGAGAGGAAGTAAGTGAGAGAAAGAGAGAGACCAAGATGTGATTATTGGGCATGTCAGTACAAAAGCAAGTGAGGGGAATTGTGTGTGAAAAGATGTGATTTTGTGTGTGGGATAAAAGGCTGATTTTTTCGACGAAATTCTCTCTTGATAAACTAGTTTATCCTTGTTCTATTTCACTCTTTTCTGTTTGACTTGAATTCTCAACGTTGTTAATGATAATTTACAAATCGTATCAAAATTATTTAGTCGGATATAATTTATGCCATTTTTGGAGTGAGTAACCTCCAATAAACTGAGAACATGGGGAAGAAAAATACCTAGATCAATGAGGATGTAGTTGAATTTACCCTCCCAACCTGCCAAGTTGATATTGGGTCAGAAACTTCGCCTTTTCGGGGTGGATGAGCTCCAAAGTGAAGCTATCAAAATCAAAAATGCCTATCTTTATCAATCAAATAAATAGAACTTTCAATCAACAGAAACTTTCAAAACGCTTCTGAAGATTTTGCCACCAATTGCACAGTTTTATCCAGCCGTTTTCTGCATAATTCAGTGCAATTCGGATCTCATCGAATATTTAGATGCTCATTTAGACACTGGAAAAAAGAATGGGCAAACGGCGCGTCGAAACGCGTCTGCCACAAAAAGGAACTGTTAAAGTACTTGCTGACTTCCAAGCAGCGACAGGTATCCTTTGCCGGCTTTCCTTTTTCAGGACGGAGGTGATGAGAGAAGAAAGAGAAAGAGTCCTAGTGAAAGTACTTGAGCATGCTTTAAAAGCGCAAGGACCTCTTTCTTCCACCCTATACTTCTCTTATTCATCCTGCTTCTTATTCTTGCAGTTGTTCTTCTCCTCATCATTTATTATTTTTCCTTTTTAAAACTTCTTTTAACTCTTTTTCCAACTCGTTCTTCTATCTTCTCAATTCCTTGGTGATTGCAATCTTTTCTACAACTATCTCTTCTCCTTCTTCACCTTGTTTACTTGTTTTCTACCCCCTCATTATTATTCTTTCTCAGTTCCCTTTTCTTCTCTTTCTTTCATGTTTATTTCACTTATTCTTTTTTTCCTGTCCTCTCAACCTCCTAATCAAGTTATTATCTGTTTCCTTAATTCTATCCTACCTCTATTGATTACAAATTTGCATCTGAATTGTCTCTATTCATATCTTAAAATCTTCTTTTACTTATAGTTTCTCTTATAAATGATAATTTTATTCTTCTATCTCTATCTATCAATCCTTTTCCGTGAACATTACCCTCTATCCTTCCTTCCTCCACTTTCACTTTTTCAATCTTTTTCTCCTTCATTTTTCTCCACCACCTTTCTCCTTCTACTTGTCCTGGTGAGAGCTATTTAAGTGTACCATCTTCCCTGCAGCCCTCTTTCAAACTACTGCTCAATTTTTTCATCCATGCAATCTTCCCCCCCTCATCCACTCAAACACCTTATAATGTGACCCTCTCTCATTTTTTCACCCCCTCCCCCTCTAAAGTTCCAAACAACTGACAAAGACCTTTGAAAAGTTGCTGGACCCAGCATTTTTATCGCCTCTTCTTCTCCTTTTTCTTCTTTTACTTTTCTATTTTCCTACCCTCTCCCTTAGTTTTTCCATCACCCTTTCCCCAGTAAAGTTTTGCTCCCTCTGCATTCACTCACTGCAGTGATAGAGGAATATATATGCCATTCAATAAGCCAGAACAAAAGGGATACAGACCTTTTTCCGGCATGTTTAGATGAGAGAAGAATAAAGGAAATTTCTAGAAAGGATCACATTGATTTTCCATCGTCGACAATTATGATTTAAAGAACGGAAAAGTGTTCTCAAATTCAATGCCCAAGTACTTTTCTAGGTTTTCATTGTTCTCAGCCATGATTTAGCGACTGTGGCTTTGAATGCAAAACCACTTATTACTTCCAATTTTCATTTGGTTCTTGTTATTGTTAACTACAGTATGGAAATTTTGAATGCTTAGTCGTTTCATTATTAATAATAATTGCTCGACACTTGAGACAATAACTTATTTTGATCATAAATCGATTTAAACATTCCAATTATAGCGATTATGTCAAATCCACATATCTTCTGTATGATCATTCTCTATAGATAGAACCAAGAAATTACTTTAATTCAACAAAATCATCAATTATGATTTGTTGCCCAATCCTAAATATTATGAACGAAGTTTCGGCATACATAATTATCATGAAAATTGAAAACAATAGTGGAAGTTGGGGAAATTGGGCAGCTTGAGAGGGATGGATAATAGAAATGGTATGGAGTGATGATAATGGTGAAAATAGGAGACGAGTTATATACGGAAATTAGAAGGACGATACGGATAAAAGGAATCCATATAACATGTAGAAGCTCTGAAAGTAGGAAAAAATATGAGATTTAGAAGTCTGAAACAGAAAAAATAGGTTGGAAAGTAATTATAAAAAAGTAAAATTATTAAAAAGTTGGAAATTAGTTGGACCATACATATATAGATAGAGATGATGTGCATTGTATGAGAGGTAAATAATATTGAGAAAGATGGTCAATATTCGAGAGAGGGAGAGAGAGAGAGCGAGAAGGAATAGAGTAAGATAGGTGTACGAAGGTTTAAAGAGGAGGAATAATTAGCCTAGTAAGGAAAAGAAGTAATGATCTGAATAACGATTGAGGAATAAAACAAAATCATTAGAGAGCATTTTGCGAACACTCGAAAGAAACTCGAAAGCACGTTTCTGTGCATCACCATTTTGTTCCCAGCCAACGCGCGCATTTCGAATGCTAGTTGGAAAATTCAATGAATATTATGAATAGCAATGAAACAGCTGATTAAATATGAACGGTAGCAATGCCAGCCCCCCACAACTCTTCAAATTGACTTTGAAACGGCTTTTCTGCCACTTGGAATTAATAACGACACAAACCTCACTGGTAGCCTACTGTTCGCAAACGCTGAGAAGACACGCCGTTACAATGTAAAGTGCATTGCAAAGGAGAGTCTCCTGGGCTTGCACGAATTATACCTGAGTCTGTCCAAATGAAGATGACATTCTGGCAAGATAGAAAAATGACTCAAGCTCGGCCAATATTTGTTAAAAAATTATAAAGTTGATCTCAATTTGTAGGAAACATTCTGATCTACAATTTGAGACCAAATTCATAATTATTGAATCAATATTGACCGAGCTGGAGTCATTTTACCATCTTGCCAGAATGTCTTCTTTGTTTGGACAGACTTCACCTCAAGGTAGACCTCGATTCCACATTGTGCACGCTCTCTACAGTCAGGCTCCGGTACTAATTAGTTTCCTCATTGTTCCTGCTTAATTAAGCCAGCACAATGAGGCATGGACTAACTGGTTTGTATCACTGTAGTCAGTGGTGTTGTACTCTGCTACCTACTACTTGGAAATAAGGTGAAAAGCCAGATACAATTGTGTGTGGTACTATGGTGTCAGGGCAAACAATCACTGGTGAAATGTGAGGTTGAAAGTCAGACTGCTCGTGGGGGCGAGAGTAGCCTTGAATCTTTTGGGGAAGAATATTAACCCTTAACCCTTAACCCTTTCAAATCCTTAATCAAGCTTTAAATTTTAAACTCAAATTTCAAATCAATTTCAAGTGATGATGACGATGCATTCAATGTCAGAATAATGTAATGAAGAGAAAAAATCTTTCTCCTTGTATAATTCATAGAAAAAAGTGAACCCATACTGATTCATGGCAAATAATAACTTGTATATGATAAGGGCTCACTCAGAACATTTCGTGGATACCATTCATCTACTGTCAATAAATTAATATAATTTGTACTTAGCTGATTGGAGTACTTACATGAAATTTGAAAGAGTAGGCTATTGGAAAATATATCATACAAACTTTAAATTCAAAACTGATGTTTATCCTTTAAATGATAATTGTTGAAAAAATGTCTCATTCCTAATTCCTTGAAAATAAATACTGACAAATCATTTAAAAAAATAATATTAGAGAACTATTGATAATTTCTAACTTGTTAATGATGATCATACTTGAAGCTGATCATCTTTCAATGTTACACAATTAAATAAAATGATATGTTACACAATAATTGTGATAGGCTAATACTTCAGAACGGTAATTGATCAAAATTATCAGAAAAACCACAATATTACAAACTTTCAAAGCATTGATTCATAAATTGAATTTTCATTGGTAGAAATCCGTGATATTCATCGATCACATACTATTGAAACAGTTGACTGTATGAAACCAATATTCATATTAAACCCATATTCACCCAGTGTAGGATTTTCAGTAGCAGCTACCAAGACCAATATCTTTAGTGGACTAGACTTGGTCCGATATCTTTTCATCTGGTCCCAAGTCAACAAATCGCCATCCCTTCTCATCTCGAACCTTTTCGAAAACTCTTTTCCTAGTTCTCTTCGCCAATATTATCTTGTACTCCCACTCTTTTCCAAGCCTTTTTCCTACTTCCCCACCCTTGGAAAATAACGACAGAAATTCTATTTTATCCAATTCTCTTGACGTTTCCTGGCTATTTCCTCCTTTCTATTTTTGGTTCAAGTTTTCCCCAGTAGATAACAATTTCATTAGTGAGTGAATTGAAAGTGAGGAGACCGTTTTCATTGAAATGAATATTACTGCTACGCCATCTGCTTTAGAACTATGCGTGGGAATCACATGTCCAATTGCACGGAGATCAATGGAATGATTGGCGTGGAATAATACGCCTTTGAAGCAAATATTTGGGATTTCATTGCATTAATACTGTTTATTGACGTCATTTCACAGGGATTGAAAGCATTTGGCTTCAATCGATTAAATTCGATGCGTTAGATCCCAATGAGGAAACATCAGAATTAGAAACAATTCCCACAAACGATGAGAAATTGTTCAGCGGAAGTAAAGTATGCTTAATCTGCTCAACAGAAAGTATTCGAAAAAACGTTCCGGAGATTCTAACATCAAGCGGGAAACTTCAACTTTCCAGAATAAGTGAGAAATTGATATTGAAGTTGATAAAATAGGAAACGTAACGTTGATTTGGGGATAGAAGTCGTACATTTCTCACAAAATTACAGATAACTGCTGGGCAGTCAAGCTGAAATTACAAAGCTTGTGTTCTAAAGATCGCTATCTAGCGGTTCAAAATCAAATTAAAACAACCAATGAAGCTCATTTGAAGTAATTAAATGTAAACATTGAATCTCTTTCATTTCACCTCAAGCACACCAAACCATCGTTCTTTTACTTATCTCATTCACACACACTCTCTCCCACTCTCACTCTCTCTCTCACACACACTCTCTCTTTACTTCTGCTTCTATCAAGTATCTTTATTTCTATCAAGTAAGTGTTCTACTTTTTTCCTCCCTCTCCCACTCAATATAATCCAGAAAGATAACATTCGATGTTAAAATCCTCCCATGCTAGATTTTCATCTTATCACAATTTCATTAATTATCTGCATTTCATTAATTAGGAAAAGAGGAGAGAATAAGCCATGGAAGGCGAGCAGATCGAAAGGTGATGAATAAGAGAGAAAGAGAAAGAGATATAGCATCATGAGGAAGGAACAAAGAGAGTAGGATTGCTGCTAATAGAGAATGGAAAGTTCCAATATTTAAAATTGAGAAGAAAAATTGAATTAGGAAGGAACGGATTTGAATAGAGAAAGGAGACGGATGGATTCAAATTATGGAATGACGAGAAGAAAGAAAAATATGAGTGAAAAGTGAACAGAAGAAAATATTGAAGAATTCAAAAGAAATAGAATGATTAGAACAGAACAAGGGTAGCATACAGGTGATTGGCAGAATGGCAATAAATTGAATAAAGAAGAGAGGGAAGTATGGAAATAAGAAAAGGAAGTATGGGGGACAGAGTAAGAGCGTGAAAAACGTTGGAATGGAAGAGAATAAGAGAGGAAAAATGGAAGGGGGAATCTTCCAAAGGATGAGTAAGCGATAACCACACAACTCAACAAAGAACCAGAATCTGTTGCATAAATTAACAATCGGTTAGCGAGGTTTTCATGCAAACGTCTAGTTGAATCCAATCACCGTTCAATGTTTGATCTCGTGAAAATTTAATCCTGTTACATACCACCTAAACTCATACACGGATCCACTTTGGTATTCGACTCTGAATTAATTAATTTGCAGTTGCGATGGATAAAATTTCCCGACTTTTCACTTTCAATACTTTGTCGGCTCAACTATGAAGCGATTTTTCTAATTAAAGCCTGAATTTGAAATTGATAGCAGCACTTTCTACTCAGATGGCTAGTATTTTATAGAATGTATCATTCTTCATTATAATTTCGATAAAAGTGTTATGAATGCTCAATATCATGATATAAACTTCAAAAGGAACTATGTAACTTGAATTATAAAAGGAACTAGCCGGCAGGCTCGCTTCTCTCGCCTTCTCCGCCTAGCCAGGGGGCTCCGCCCCCTGGACCCCCGACAGTATCAGCAGTGTCAGTGAGTCAAACAGGCTCGCTTCGCTCGCCTGCAAGTTCCGTTCAGAAGGGATTTAAAATTTATTGAACACAGAATTTCTAGATCTAATTTGGACCAGTTTACCAAATTTCAACATTCTTTACCAATTTATTCTCAAAAATCCAAGAAAAATTCCGAAAATTGGTAAACGCTAATATTGAACGTCCAACTGAACATTTTTCAACCAACTTACGATTTTATATAGGTCTAGTCAATTATATAATTAGCCATGATGCTTATTCCTCTTCCATCTTATCTCCATATATAAAAGCGAAATGGCACTGATTCATTCATTCATTCATTCATTCACTCATTAGCAGAACTAAAAATCTACCGAACCGAATGCGTTCAAACTTGGCAGGCATGTTCAGTTGGACTGTTTGAAAAACTTCATAAGGATACGCCAAATATTTGAGTTTTCCTACCGGTTTTCAGCGTTTTCTTAATTTTTTCGAGAACCAATCGATAGAAAATGTTGAAATTTTGTGGAGAGGTTCGTCTTAGTTTTATTTTCTTTTTTCCCGATTGCCGCTCTGATCAGTGGTTGCTACTGGTTATTTGAAGATCCTTCCTTATCTTGTTTGTTTCCCTTATCTTTCTTCGTTAAGTATGACTCCAAGGTGTTACTCTTTTTCTTTCCAGTTGGCCTGGTGTTTTTGCCTTCTCCGATCGTGGTAGGTGAGTCTCCTTCACTTCTGGGCCTTTTCTTCTCTTTGTTCTGATTTTCTTTCAGGCTTTCTAGGCTGTAGAGCTTTTCCTCAAGCAGTAGCTTATCTCTTCTCAGAGAAACTTTTCTCCTTTGTTTCTTATATTCTGACATGAAATGTGATAGTTCCTTCCTAGTTGCACGAGTATCAAAGTCTAAATCCTCTTGTGTGAGTATAAAATCCTAAACTATTTCTCAGAATTCCGCTACTGAATTTCAATGGAACTATCAGCTAATGAAACTACTATTGAGAAACTCAGCTCACAAATAACTTATAATAGCACTATAAATTACAAACTAATAGTATCCGGATGCATTATACTTTGTTACTTTACCACTTTACCAAGTGAATGCTGGAACTACATGATTCACTGTTTTAAGAAAAGCACTGAACTCCAATATAACTCCCGTCAATCTTACCAAATTTATAATCGAAACTATATGAGTGGAATTGACTACCTTATGTGGAATTGATGTTTATGCTCCTCAATATAGATTCCTATAGCAGATTCCAGAGCAGTGAAAAGAATATTGGAGGTGGGAAGCAATAAAGTAGAGAAGTAGGAAATGAGAAAAAAGTAGAAGCAATTATGTCAGTTTATCAATCGATTTGAAGAGTAATGGTGACTTAAACTGGAATATATAGAGAATAGTCAAGCTGATAGTATTTTTATTGGATTGAAATATAGTGGAAGAAAAACCAGTATTTCCAAGTAATGAAGTAATAGGTACAATTCACGCAAGCTGAGAAGAGACGCCATCTCAATGTACTTTATAATTAGCTGCAGTCTCTTCTCAGCTTGTGCAAACTATTTTATAGTAATTCAGTTTCAGGGATATCTCCTCCAAACTAATAGTTTTGTAAATGATTGTATCATTTTGTTTCGTCTTCAGTTTTGATTCTAATTAAGAACGGGAGTTAAGAGCTGTTGATTATTTTTGTAAAAAGCTAAGATATACGGTCAACATTATCTGGAAAGATAATAGTGCTCAGTTTTATGCTATTGAATTTCTCAAAATGATTGAAATTATTATTTCTCATGATAATTGATTTTTTTTTAATTATTCATGGTGATAATGATAATAGACCTGTGATCAGTTTCATGCTATTGAATTTCTCATAATGATTACGACTAATATTCTCATGATGATTCAAAATATAAACTGACATATTTTCAATTATAATTACTTTCTGCTTATTTATAAAAGATGCTGAATTCTTCTTCTTCTTCTTCTTCTTCTTCTTCTTCACTTTTTCACTGATTTATTTCCTCCTCTCAATTATTATTTCCTCTCCTTTTTTCTTCCTTTTTTCTCCCTCTCATTTTTCATTTTCTTCTATTTTCCTTCTCCCCTCCTACTTTTCTCTCATCTAGCTTCTTGATTTTCATCGCTTATCATAATTATCGCTTATATCATAATTCCTCCAATCACATTTTTCCTGCTGCTTTCCAATCCTTTCAATCCACTCATTATCAACGTCCTCATCCAGCAGCTTTTAGGGTAAGTTGACGGTGTACAGTGTACAGTTGACGGCGTATCTGGTGTTAACTGACGTGTCGTACAGCGGACGTGGTAGGTTATTCATCCAGCAGCACGTCCACTATTTGACAACGATAACATCATAGCAAATCAGGAGGTTGCTGCTGCTGCCTCCCACAGCAGAAATTGAGTCACGACTGCGATACGTGACCTGGAGCTGAGACTGTCCTTGTCTCTAACCTCGTCATTTCTCTGTCCTTGTCGTGACATTGTCCTTGGCTGCCTGACGCGATCTCCTGATTTGATGTGGTGTGATGTTTTCCTTGTCTAGTGGTTAACACACGAAGGCAAGTCAAGGGTATACAACGTACCATCATGATCATCTAGTGTAGCCTCGGTAGAGCGCAACATAAATGAGCTTAAACCCATATAACATCCCCTCCATACCTCTAAACCCAACTAGAACACCCTCAATAATTACGAAACCATATCGCATCATCATAGTTTAAGATGAGGCGCTATCATGAGCAATGTGATGATAATGATGATTAGTGCTGGTTGATGTTTTAGATCACGATAATGACGTCATGATGATGTTAGTGTAATTTTTTGTTTTGATTTCTACTTATATTGCTATTTCTAAATACTGCTATTCCAATGAACATGAAACTCAACATCCTAATGGTAAGGATAGCGACTTGTTATGAAGTTTGACGAATGACAAGTTCCACTTTCCACCTGTGCCAAGTAACAAGTTGCGAATATACTTCCAGGAAACATGAACGTCAATATTTTGACGACACTTAGTTCGATGAATACTCAGCAAAAGATGAAACAACTAATGAGAAAAGTTTAGATTGCTTTTCGTTCGAAGTAAATCGTATTCACGCTGGGCTGAGTGTATTAAAAAGTAGGATACTTATGGAAATTTTCAAAAAATTGGTTCTGTGAATTTCTTTAATAGTGATTGATATTCATGGAAACTTGGCTTAGGCCAAAAATCACAACGATATTTGTCTCTGCGCCCCTGAAGGGATTTATATATTATAGTACTTAGGTATTTCATACTCATTATCATCATCAAGTATTATAGAATTTAGGCTATTTGATGAAAAACAATAATTGAATTCAACACTTACAATGACCACTTAATTTCCAGTGTTTGAAAATTACTGTTATACTTGTTATTTATGATGGAAATAAAAATATTTATTTCTTTATTCTTAACGTACTATTGTTGAGGATCTTTAAATGGGTACTTGTCTGCTATTGGTTGAGCCACAGGCCGCGCCCCACAGTGAATTATTTCACGAGAGAATGAAGGGAGAAGCAATAACGATTTTCGTCTCTGGCCACGCCCCATGGAATAATAGTCAACATTCAACAAGTGAATAACTTGGAATAGATGACTGCTATTGGTCGAGCCATAGTCCACGCCTACACAGTGCTTCAATTGCGAGAAAATGGAGTGGAAGCAAATGTGATATTAAGCGAATGTGAACTATACACTGTTTTATGAGCCTCCTGATAGTACAAGGCGTACTCAGGCGGCCATAAAGAAAATGCGACTGCGTAAGAATTACAAAGATTTGGTTGTAGATCTGACCGCCAACCCGAGCAAAATTCCACCAAATGCTCGGACCCTCTTCAGCCTGGACCAGCGCCTTTACCAGGTCGGCAGTATTTACTTGCCAGAAATGGCTCGCAGAGAATAGCACCCCCCCCCCCACCTAGTGCAGCACCCACCATAGAAAGTCGCCCTGGACATCCTGCCAAACCGGCCTCTATTCCACACCCTGGCCAGAGAGGATGGGCCTTATCAACCAGGACCACGGGAAAACCCTGTAGGATGGACGACATTGTGGTGGTGGCTGAACCAGGGATAGCAGGTGAGTCTCAGTTGGCATCTCCAGGACCAGCCTCAACCCAAGCAGGTGTGGATCCTCAAGTAGAGGAATCATCCGTGCCAGTGCCTTTGGTGATGGTGCAGGATTCTCAAGGTGAGGAACTGCTTACACAGGGGCACTTGGAAGAGAAGTCTGGTGGTGTCATTACTGGATTAGCCTGTATTGAGAACCAGTTGGAAGTCTAACAAGTAATTGATGACTACCAGCTGGAACTCACTTGCTTTGACCTTTAGGTTATGGCTGACAAGGAGAAAGTTTTCTCCTTGTTAGTTGTGCCCTCATCTCCTGGATATGACAAATAAGCAGGGGGAGTAGTTTCTAATGTTTCTTTGCCACCTACCGGATTTGACACCCTGGCACCACAGGAGGCTTCTTTGTCTCTTCTGCCAGATCCCAGATTTGACAGCCCTGATGACCTGGCCGTGTTGCTGTGTAATGCGGCTGAGCGACCAGGTCATCGGGGACTTAAAGCTCTGACAGGCTGGCTTTGTCACCGTGTAATGTGGTGGGGCGGCCATCTCTGCAGAAATTTGTGAGAGGTCACCAGCGGAGTCCAGGATCTGCAGTCTCCTTTCAACCTACCAATAGTGTCACCATCAATGCCTCACCACCTGGAAATAGGTGGGCAAGAGAGAACTTTCCGGTTCTCCTGGAAATACTTGATGAGGATTGGTGGAGCAGCTCCTTGAAGCTTTACAGCAAGTAGAGCCAGCAGGTTGCTGTTTTCCTGATCTGCCAGCCCCTTTGACTTCCTGTTATTGACGGCCCATTACCCTCCCCTTCAATCTGCTGATGCGGTTGGGGTGACCATCATTCAGCGTCTCCTCTCTTTGGAAAGAGAGTTGTGGACGATGGGTGCTTGGGGTGGCCACCAGCTTGTCATGGCAATTACATGTCTCATGGCTGGGGACGTGGCCAGCGCATATAAAGAACTTGTAGAGTGGGTGGAGAAAGTTACCCCATCAGCGTCACAGGTTGCTGCAGCATTTAAGAGGAAGCACCAACCACCATGCCATTGCATGACATGCAGCCCACCATGCCACCAACTACCATGCGGCCTGTGACATTGGCAGAGGTGTGCCAGACAAAGGTGCCTAACACTTCTGCAGTAGGTCCTGACAGGATTTCACCAAGGATATAGGCATCATGACCATCAGCAGTCAAACTTGCGCTATTTAATATCTTGTTGTATCTTCAAGCGGTTCCTGTTCAGTTGGTAGGCGCATACACCATTTTCATTCCTAAGGTAGACAGGCCTGAGGACCCCTCCCAGTATCGGCCTATCACAGTGTAAAGTGTGATGTTGCAACATTTCCACAAGGTGTTGGCTGCAAGGCTTTGGCGTGAGGGTGTCATCAGCAAATTCTAGAGGGCTTTTGAAGACGGATGTCTGGAGAACACCTCTGCGCTGCTGCAATCCACCATGCCCGCTCTAACCTTAAGCAGCTCCATGTTGCTAGTTTAGACATTGCAGAGGCATTTGACACAGTGTCCCATCAGGCCTTGGCAGCAACTCTCATTGGGAAGGGTGTTCCTATGCCATTTGTCCATTATTCAAGAAATGTGTATGCCTCTTTCACCACCACTTTGCATTTTGGCCGCCATCAGTCTGATCTCTTGGCGGTTGGGCGCAGTGTCCGGCAGGGGATCCTCTTTGATCATTCCTTTTCTGCCTTGTTATTGATGATGTGCTCTGCAACCTCCCAGCTGTGGTGCACTACCCCCTTGATGGCACCAGCCTGCCGCACTTGGCCTATGTGGATGATGTTCTGCTGTTTGGCTCTACAGTCCCGGGTCTTCAGATTGCTATTTCTGCAATCTCCATTGCAGCGGAGTGTGTTGGGCTTATGCTATGCTCAATGCAAAGAAGTCATTGTCCTTCTTGTTGATTACAAGTAAGGACAAGAAGTCAAAAATAGTCACTGATGCACTGTTCAGACTCCCTGGCGACCAACATCTTCAGCCAGCAACATCAACCACGGTTTTCAAATACCTGGGGGTGTTCTTTTCACCCACAGGGGCTAGAGAATAAGGGGTGGATCTGAAGCAGCTTCTGAACAGGGTGACCCAGGCCCCACTCAAGCCACAGCAGCGCTTCTACATTGTCTGCCAACATCTGGTTCCTTCTCTTTATCACCAGTTTATTTTAGGGAAGGTGACCACCAAGCTGCTGCAGAACCTGGACATATTCCGTTAGGGCGGCAATCAGAACTTGGCTGTGACTTCCACACAACACTGCTTGGCTTTTTCCATGCAGCCTGTTTGCATGGTGGGCTGGGAGTGCCCTCACTTTCCACCTCTATACCAGTGTTGATCTATTGCAGGATTAACAAACTGCTGGGATCACAGGTACCCATTTTTTGGGCAATTGCACAATCCACCATGTTGCAAAGGCATTAAGCGTGGGCACTGTCAGCTGCCCACCAATTTTACCCTGGGTTCCCTGAACTGACAGCACAACCTGAGGATTGTTTTTACTCAAGCAGGCTGTACAACTTCACTGATGGTATGGAGTTCGGAGAGGCAGCTGATGTCCCTGCTTCAATGGCTTGGCTGTCAAATGCAACATCTTACTACCCAGGTTCTGACTTTGTGGGGTATGTGCATGTTTTAATAAATGCACTGCCTTCATGGGTCAGAACCACCCAGGGGAAGCCAACATCTAACGTCCAATGTTGAGCGGGATGTTGCCAGGCTGAAACAACAGCCCATTGCATTCAGATGTGCCACCACTTGCATGGAGGAAGGATCCCCTGTCATGATGCAATATGCAAAGTAGTTACTGCTCACTTGGTGAGAAAGGTGCTTCCACTAACACTCACATGGAGAGGGATCTGAGAGAAGCGTTCAGCACAAACCCTATTAGATCTTGGTTTCCCTAAGTCTATGCTGACTGCCCTCTCTATGCAAGTGTTACTGGGATCGATTGCTACTGAACTTCAAGCAATGGTTTGGCAGGAGAGCAATGATTGCTGCCGGCAGCTCTAGGCCAATCCCTTGTGCTGGAATTGGCTAGGAGGTCTGAATTGACCTCTGGATGATGGTCCTCTTCCTTTGTGGCCGTCACCTCTTGAGAATGCACCATGGTCATTCGATCTTTTTCTTAACCTTCTGCATCTGTCAGTAATGTATTTAGCTTGTTAGCTTCTATCTTAGGGTTTTCTTCCATTCTTCCCTCCTACCATGAAATGATAAGGTAATAGTACTTACCTATGGAAAAATAATCTCCTCCAAAAGACGGGGTGGCCGTATCTATGTGATTGTGCTGTGGTCAAAAATTAATCTCTCTGGTTTAAAAATTTAAATTAGTGGTGCATATACTCTACAGTGAATTCATCATTATTTGAAAAATGAACAACAAAAGAAAAAACGGGGGTAGCCTACTGCACCTTTGAGGAAGCCTTCAGTTCACTTTTCAACTAATTTTATTCAACTTCAGGTTTCCAACTATTCTCAATTTTTCAAATATATTTGAATTATTCTTATCAACATATCAATAATTTATCTGCCATAGATAATTATAATAACATATTATTATTATTATATCATAGGCTATGATATAAGCTATTATCAAGAACTGTATCAATTATTCTCATCTTGAAATTGTGTATTTACTATAGAGACTGAATAATCAGTCTGATTTGACAGTCTCCATAGTACCGGTGTTTACTATCCTCCAATTTCATAGTATTTCTAATTTGATAAGAAATTTATTTGCATTTATGATGCAATAAAGGAGTCTGTATTTTCTGAAACTGTAATTTTCAAAAAAGTTATCATTCTCAAAAAATTAATGTCATAATTCCAATTTAAGTTTTTCAAATAATCTCAGAAAATTCCAGTGAAACTCATGATGTAGTAAAAAGTATTTAACTATGATTGAAAATTCATAAAAATGTAATAAATTGTAGCATCTAGGATCTAGGGTAGTGCAATGTATGGCACTTCAAAGAAGGAAAAATCATGGCATTAAAAATACAGCAAATGTAGGTACTGAACCATATATTACGTAAAGTCTAGGTCTAGTGTCATTAGTATAGCATAGCTCTTAATCAATTAGGTGGAGGGCAAAGGGAGTTTTGACTCTCAATTGCTGGCCCAACCAATGATATCTTGGGCCCACCCTTGGCCCCTCCATTCATTGTGGGCTAACGCCGCCACTGGTTAGGACAGTCAGAAAACTGTCTTCAAGGGTTCATCGAAACGAGAGCGATCCCAAGTATAATAATTCGCTTTCGAAAACAGCTTCAAATAATGTACAAAACCAACAAAATAATGTCCTGACAGAGTTGAGCATTAATAAAAATCATTCGCCAACCGTCTATATTTTTGGCGTCTGATAAGTCTATCCAAGCAAAGAAGACCCTCTGGCAAGATGAGAGAATAACTCGAGTTCGGTCAATATTGGCTCAAAAATTATCAATTGGACGTAGTTATGCAGAAAGGAACCAATCCACAAGAATAGAAAAATCGGATTTTTCAATATTTCAGTTGATAAACCCCTAGGTAACAGTTTTGGATGAAAAAAAATCACTGGAATCAACCTTATGGCTATTATGTGGGTTAGTTCCTTTCTGCAAAACAAATATCCTACTTTATGAGTTATGCAGAAAGGAACCAACCCACATAATTGCCATAGGAACCAAACTAAAATTTTTGTTTTTTTTCAGAGAAAACGAATCATATGAGGCTAATTTTTTTACTCATGAATCAATATTATAAAGAAAAGTATTCTGTCAAAATTTCCCATCTTTCTACCCCCTCTGCACCCCTCATGGAATGGGAAATTCTGTTATTAGGAACCAGACTGAAATGTTGGTTTTTTTGGGAAAATCAACTCCATACAATTTCCCCAAATGAATTATTTTTAAATTAAATGAATTAAAAGGTATATTTTAGTACTCACTTGATAGACCATAATATCAGTCTATCCGCCAAGCGCTTCTGAGATAGTGCTTTTCATTTAATCAACTGACTTACACTTACGTTAAATTTCAGAAAAATATATTATGTTTCTATCATTCAAAATGTAGGTTTTGAAAAGTTCTACAAGTTTCATAAGATACATTTCCAGTAGAATCATTCTGTAAACATTCATTTAGAAGATAATTAAAATTTCATGCAGAAATCTAGGGAATCCCGCCATTCTTCCATTCATATAACTTTTGAACCGCAGGAGCTACAATGAAATGGTGAAACATAAAATAAAGAGAATTTCATTTACTGAAAAATGATAAAAAGTTCGATTTCTCATTTCCAATAAGTGCTGAGATATAGTCAATGTAAGAAACCCTTACAAATTGAAACTTTGAGGGGTGCAGAGGGGGTAGCAAGATGGGTGGGGGTGAAAAATTTTGACAGAACACTTTTCTCCATAATATTGATCAATAAGTAAAAAAATTAGCCTCATATGATTCGTTTTCTCTGGAAAAAAACAAAAATTTTAGTTTGGTTCATGGCAATTTTGTGGGTTGATAAACACATAAAGTAGGATATGTGTTTTGCAGAAAGGAACCAACCCACATAAATGGCATAAAATGGGAAATTAATGCTTTTTTTGTATATAAATATCTAGTTTATGATATTAAGAGCACATATAAGTTCCCAAAATCAGAATATCTTAATGGATAATAAAATGGGAGGTATTATTGCAGTTTCATCTTTGGTACGCGATATCTCAAAAGTAGCTGATTGTGGGTTGGTTCCTTTCTGCATAACTCCGTACAATTTGATCTCAAATTTATTGTAGGAAACAATTTGATCCACTATTAAGACCACATTTATAATTCTTGAACAAATATTGAGTAAGCTGAAGTCAATTTCCCATCTTTCCAGAAGCTCTTCTTTGCTTGGACTGGACAGACTATACCTCTAACTACAGAAACTGTATAATACTCAAAACTGTTACCAGTGAAACAGTATACAGTCTTTGTATCTGTGGCCATCGAATTTGATTATTATGTACCATTTTCCCATTTTCAATACATCAAATAATATAATACATAAGTACTAAACATTTGGTATAAACTCGAATACGTTTGGAAATCTAATTAATATTAGTTGTTAATCAAACTAATCCCTTAAGTCCAGTTTTGTTTAGTTATGCTACATTTTATGTTAACTTTTAATTGAAATTAGGAATTCAACATACATGAATACTATAAATTTTAGTTGAAACAACAAAGAGAGAGATACTTTTGAACGAGTTTCAACATTGACATACATCTGTATGTTAATTTGTAATTACACATTGTAAGCCTGAAGATATCAACAATATCGAAAGAACATGTCTGTAGGAAACATACATATTTATGTTGCATTTCGATTTGTACTTACATCTGAGCTTGAAGTTTTCAACAGTGTCAAGAAGAACATGTCCCGCTAATACCTCACCCGCGTAATACATTTCTCTGTCGAGACGAATGTCGAATTCGCGAATGTAATCCATCGTTACATCCATTAACAAAACAACTGTCACATCATTGTTTACCAACTCTATACACACTCTAATATCACTAACATAAGTTCTTCACTGTACATTCCACCAACCAACAGATATTAATTTTATAATAAGATAGTAAAGTGAAAAAAATTAGGTTCTTCAATTTACATTTTCAGAAACTGATGAAAAACAAGAAATGGGATGTTAACTATTTATTAGTGGGTATCAGTGAACTTAAGAAGCTGATTGATTGAAAAAACTCAACAATTGTCATTGGCTACAACGTGAGAACAAAGATTGAACATGATGTATCACTGAAATAAGAAAGGGGGTGTATCAAAATTTGTTTCAATAACTCTGATGTTCTATCAATGAATTTATCAAAATCTGTTAGAGATTTTAAAAACTCAGTTGATTATGGGATATTTTTCCAATGAAGACTCTAATAACCAATATTACTGAATTGAATCTTCAACAGTATTCATTCAGATTTAAATTTTCTGATAAATATTTCACGAATCAACATTACTGAATTGAATCTTGAACAGCATTCATACAGATTGATGTTCAAATTTATTTGAATACTTGGCTACACAGGGATTGTTGTGTTAAGATTCAATAAGAAACTAGATATACAGCGAGAATGGTAACAATGATTAATTTACTGATTCTCAACGTCACTCCCTAAACGTACCATTCTGCCGATCATATAGTCTTTATCAATGGAATCATCAGCTTCTAATGAAAAATATCCTACCCCTAACGATTCTATTTGGTTTTGGGATAGTTTAGTCCTCTAATTTAAAGTAATTCATGAAACTTAATATAACGTCACTAAGAAAATATTTGACACCACCACGATCACTGTACCGGGTACGAACGTGAGTGAGAAGCCTCGTGATGCAAAATGTCGCGTCAGTCAGCTCACGAGCTCGCACTCAGAATCACAATCATGAAACACAGAGCGAAAGGACCTGACTCCGGTCAGAATGGGAAAGCTGCGCAAACAGAGATGCGCACTGGTAGTTGTCTCCATCTCGCGTTTTCACTCCCTGAATCCCTCCTCTTATCACACCCTACACCCCATTTTCCCTCTCACCCACTCCCTATCATCCCTCTGAAACATGTTCTGTCTCTAGTTCTCACTGTGTTTGGGAATTCATTCTCCAAATTCTCACTCACTCTCTGAATACCTTTCTCTCTATCATCCCCAACTCTCTTATCATCCCCAAAATCCCTCTGGAACACGTTTCATCACTGGTTTTCCCTCCGCTAGCTGTTCTCCTCGATTCATTCTCATAATACTCTTTTCACTCCCAAGGTATTTGTCTCTCATCTTTCCTTTCTATTCCACGAGCTCCTTCCTCACCACCATACCTCTTTTACATCATACCCTTTCCACATCATCCCTCTGGAGCTTTTACTATCTCTGTTTGAAAACATCCTATTCATTCTCTGAATCTCTCCCTCCTACACTCATCTCCCTTCCTTCTCAGCCATGTTCCTTTTACGACTCACCTCTCTCTCTCTCTCTCCCTCGCCCACTCCCTCTCCTTTAAGCCCTATTATTTCTCTAATTCCTCTCCCTATTCTCTAGAGCTCTCGTTTACTCTCTTGATTTCACTCTGTCAGGGAATTCTCTCTTCGCTCCGCACGGCTCTCTAATTCCTATTCTCTTCCATTTTCCCCCCCTCTCTCTCACTCTCTCTCCCATGCTTTTCATCACTCTCTTGCATCTTGACTATTCATAGATGCCCTCTCAAACCACATATCTGTCCCACTACAACACTAATCTCCAGTTCATTCTCGCTCTTGTTTAGAATCAGAACTTCACCCTACTCTTTCAACCGATTCCTCAATCATTCTGTTTCTAAACTCACCCATCCCTTTCCAAACACTTTTCTCCACTTCTCTCCCTCCTCCCTTCACACTCATTCATCCTCTTTCTACTTCTAATTCCACTACACACAGTCTCCTCTTCCTACCTCTCTATCTTTCATCTCCTTCCTCAACCTCCTATATACATTCAACCTCTTTTCCTTCTCTTACACCAAATCATCCTACTTCCGTTTTCCCTTAATATTCAAGTTTCCACCTTCTTCACTATGCCCATTCATCTCCTACTTCCTTTATTTTAAAAATGTCTCTATATCTCTTGTCCTAATTTTTCTCACCTCACTCTTCAACTACCCCACTCCTCTCTGCATATCCACTCCTCTTAATCCCCTTCATCCACTTATTTTTTTTCTAACCCCTCTCTCTTTTTCTCTTTCCTGAACAAGCACTGTTCTTGATATGCTTTGCCTTTCATTCAGGCAATTGATACTTCAAGTTCATACGACAAAATAATAATTGCTGAAAACTTTTTATTACTTGAATAATATTTTTATAAATTGAGCTCTCATTACATCAACTTGGAAAAAATATTATAAGAAGTTTCTAGTTCGTCTAATTTATAGAATAATCAGTCCCATTTGTTATATTGTAATCTAGAACCCAATATGAAATATGTTGGTATTCATTTGAATAGAGAAATCCAATCTTACCTTCCTTCTACATCTACATCCCTTTCTTTCCAAATCTTCTCCATTTCCTCTTCATCATTCCATCCTTTCCACTCCTCCCACTCTTTCACTTCCCCCCACTCCTTCGTTTCCAAGTTCTCTCCTCTTCATCTACACACCCTCACATCCCTCTACCTCCCCCCTTTTACCTTCCTCAACATTAACAACTCTTCCTCCTTCCAACTCTTCTCTTTTCCTATCCTTCCTTCCTTCCTTATCCTCTACACCTACTCACCCTCCTTCTACCACACCTTCATTCATTTCTATCCTTTTTTCATCTTCATTCACATCCACTCATTATCGTCTTATTTTCGTCTAACCCCCTGTTTCTCATTCCTCAATATTTCACCCCTCCCCTTCTCAACAAAACTCTCACTACATTTTTATCCCCCCCCCCTCTCATCCTTTAAATCCTCTCCACTATCACGAAACTTTACAAGGAGTACTCTACATCACTCTCTGTCCTTTTCAGAGAGCATTGCCTGTATCAACCCTTTCACTCTGGTGCTCCACAGAGGTTTCAAGACTTTTCCCTGTTGAGAAAGGACTGCAGTTATTCACGCACTCTTTCTCTTTCCAAATACCTTTCTTCTTCTCGATTATCTTCTCCATCTATGTCCTTCTACCGCTCCTACTTGCTTTTCTCATTCTGATTGCTCCTTTCCTAATTCTCCTTATTCCTTTCACTGTTCCTCTTTTGTCATTTCTTTCCTCAAGCTCTTCTGCTAGTCTTCCGCTAATCATTCTAATTTTATCTCTACTTCTTCGTCTTATTCTTCCACATAACTATTTGGGCTAATCTTCACCCTCTCTTACTTTGTAACTCTTTTTCTCTTCTATTGTTTTCGATCTCGCTTCCACTTATGATAATTAAAACCATTCATATACACCAAAATCTCATTCTCATTCAACTTTTTCTAATTTGCCATTTTCTACTTGCTTTTCATTCCTTTTTGACTGATTTTTTCGTCTTCTCTCTTGTAGTAATTACTTATTTTACCTGCTTTCACATCGCAATCTATATGGGTTCTTTCTCCCACCACTTCTCTCCATAACTTTCATCCTCTCTTTCTCTAGTTCACAAAAAACTTTTCAGTTTAAACAAAACCGACTTTAAACAGAAAGGTCGGCTGTAGCATTGAAGCAAGCAAACTTCTCCTGAATATTTTGGAAAACATAAAATCAATGAACCAACATCTAACATGTTTGTTACTATCAATAAAAAAATTAATTTATCACTATTATCTCCTAGTGATAGGAAATTGATAAATATCCTCCCAAACAATTCTTCAGAAGCAACAAGCTAGAATATAAAAATTAAATAAAAGCTACTTAATGCTAACTTCAAGCTAACTTATTAAAAGCTAAGATGAACAATTCTGGAAATGTGATTTTGAACAAAAATATTACTGCAAAGAATAATGAAATTTATTGTGTCCTAATAGTATATCTAAAATTATATAATTCAAGCTAGAAAAGTACAAAAATAACGCAGAATAATAGTGTTCACTATCTGTGTGAGATTTCTCAACATTGTAAACTATCTAAAACAAGTGGAAGTGAACACACAGATTGTGGAACTTCCATTTATAGAATCAATCGATTTAGATGAGAGGACACACACTGAGCGTCACATTTCCGACAGCCGAGAACGCATTGTAGGTTTCACCCTTGTTGTTGACCTCAATGTAGTTCAGGCAGCCGACAAACTGTTCAGTGGTGAGGACTCCGTGGAGCGACTTGGGGTTCGGATGACCTCCAATATAAATAGGCATGGAGGTGTCGGTAGATGAGGGTCCGCGACCAAACTCCACGCTGTCACTCTTGTCAACAGATAGGGTCACCACTGTTTTCGTTTTCACAGCTGCAATTAACAGACAAAAAATATTAACAAATGTAATAAAAGTTTGGTAAAATAAATTGTAGGGACATTTAGAAAGAAATAGATGCAAAAGTCAAGTGGACTCAAAAGTGTAGGGTAATAAATTTGAGGGGAATTTGGAAATAAATTAACGCGAAAGTGAAATGGTCTCAACTGTATTGAATCTTCATTCAAACTTCGTTATTTAATATGAAGAGATTTCACTCATCATTATATTATAGATCAGCGTGTTCTATCCACATTCATTGAATTCAAGGCAAATAAGTGAGACCAGTATTGTTGTCGATTCCACAAAAATTACTAGTAGTACGGGGGCAAGTGTTACAAAAAAGGCTTCCCGTGAGCCTATTGAGTAAAGAAGTTTGGGAGTGATATCAATCTCTTCGTTTTGACCTGGAGAAAAATAATATCGGTGGTCATAAGCTCTCCGAGGGGTGCGTCACCTGTAATCCAAGATGGCGTCCGAGAATTTCAGAGTTTCACTGTTTCGGCCATAACTCAGTCATTTTTGAAGATATCCTTTCAATTTTTCTCTCAAATTGTTCCTTATAAAATTATCTACATGAGCTATATAAAACATAACTCCCAAAACGTATAAATAATAAGTTATACATTTTTTAATATGAAAAATGATAGAATTTCTTATGAAAATTTTCGTTTTTCTGTCTTTAGTTTTTTTTATGCATCAGATAGACAAAAATGTTAAACCTATAAGTTGTAGATCTATTTTTTAGCTTTACAACCATGTGGTTTTGAAGGCTTTTTCTGCCTCGATGAAGGGTACAGCGAGACCCAAAGAGGGGCATGCGCGGAGTAAGGCAACTAACATGTTATATAAAAACTATTTTCCTTCATGTCTCCTTGATGTTAGAGACTTGAAAATGGTATAAATCTCTTCCTTTTTCTCTTTAGATTCAGAATATCTATAATTATGCACTAAAAAATGCTTCTCTTCTCGAGAAAACAAGATGGCGGCCATTAAATGCCGATTTTTGTTATATCCTTAACCATTTGATATTTTTTCGTGATATCTCAAGTTTTTTCTCTTAAAATGTTCTTCATGAACAGTTCTACGATATTTATACAGGAGAAATGTGCTCAAGACCCATAATAGATAAGTTCAGATTGTTTTAAAGATGAGAAAAATTTTATCACATGCAAAATCTTACGTTAACTCTAATAAATTCATTGTCCAGCTTGAAAAATCAAATGTGAATAATGCATTGAATAGAGAAATATTTCAGCTTTCTAATGATGTATTTACAAAGCTTGTAGGTACGCTAATGATGTATAGAGCTTCAGCGAAAGAATCGCTCGCGCAAGTCACATTGCCAAAATATCAACTTTTTAGATTATCTACCTCACTATGTTGTAGAACAGTTCTTTAGCTACAAAATGTATATTTTGTAACTGTAAGTTGACTTTTAGTGGCGCAATTAGCGTTGAATAAAAGATCCGGCACACAGCGCGCCAACACACTCACGGCATGAGCTATCTTGGAATCAAACTGTGTGAGGTTTCAGAAGTTCGCATCTTAACAAATAAAATATGAAAAATGAGACAAAAATTTTTTATTGAGAAAAATCATTTTTCTGATTCTTCTAATTCAAATAACTATTCAACAATGCGACTGAGAGAGTTGTGAATGGATGGAGGTTGTAGCATAGATTGAAGAGAACATTTTGCTTGAAAAAAAGTTAAATAAGTCGAACTTTTCTCAATTTACAACGAATATAGTGAAACACTGCTTTTTTCGGCCGCCATCTTAGTTTTTTTGTAGTAGAAATGATATTCAAGGATCTTTTCATCAATGATCCAATCGAGACAGTTATTATGAAGAGATTGACACCAGTTTCATGCTTTTATCACAAAGGAATCCCGAAAAAAATATTCTTTTCCTCTTTGATGCAGTAAAAAGTGGATATTTTGGCAATGTGACTTGCGCGAGCGCTTCTTTCGCTGAAGCTCTATACATCATTAGCGTACCTACAAGCTTTGTAAATACATCATTAGAAAGCTGAAATATTTCTCTATTCAATGCATTATTCACATTTGATTTTTCAAGCTGGACAATGAATTTATTAGAGTTAACGTAAGATTTTGCATGTGATAAAATTTTTCTCATCTTTAAAACAATCTGAACTTATCTATTATGGGTCTTGAGCACATTTCTCCTGTATAAATATCGTAGAACTGTTCATGAAGAACATTTTAAGAGAAAAAACTTGAGATATCACGAAAAAATATCAAATGGTTAAGGATATAACAAAAATCGGCATTTAATGGCCGCCATCTTGTTTTCTTGAGAAGAGAAGCATTTTTTAGTGCATAATTATAGATATTCTGAATCTAAAGAGAAAAAGGAAGAGATTTATACCATTTTCAAGTCTCTACCATCAAGGAGACATGAAGGAAAATAGTTTTTATATAACATGTTAGTTGCCTTACTCCGCGCATGCCCCTCTTTGGGTCTCGCTGTACCCTTCATCGAGGCAGAAAAAGCCTTCAAAACCACATGGTTGTAAAGCTAAAAAATAGATCTACAACTTATAGGTTTAACATTTTTGTCTATCTGATGCATAAAAAAAACTAAAGACAGAAAAACGAAAATTTTCATAAGAAATTCTATCATTTTTCATATTAAAAAATGTATAACTTATTATTTATACGTTTTGGGAGTTATGTTTTATATAGCTCATGTAGATAATTTTATAAGGAACAATTTGAGAGAAAAATTGAAAGGATATCTTCAAAAATGACTGAGTTATGGCCGAAACAGTGAAACTCTGAAATTCTCGGACGCCATCTTGGATTACAGGTGACGCACCCCTCGGAGAGCTTATGACCACCGATATTATTTTTCTCCAGGTCAAAACGAAGAGATTGATACCACTCCCAAACTTCTTTACTCAAAACGCACACGGGATTACACTTGCCCCCGTACTCTAGTAAAAATTATATAGGCTAAATTACACAAAAATTACTAGTAGTTTTTTTATAACCATATTCGAACATCATATTAAGTGGTTAAGTGGTAGAGTGCACATAAATGTCCAAACTTCGCCACGTCATTAAAATAAAGAAGTCATTCTAATATCATACTGGCATCATCGTCAATGGAAACATATTATCTGTGTTCTCGCTCATTTACTTCATTATGGAGAAGTTTCACATTATATTATCTGAAGGAAGTGTAGATTTTGTTAATTTCATCAATTTTTAATGCCATAAAAAGGCTAAGATTATTCATTTACAGATGATCAGTTGATCTTGTAAGGTTCTTGAATTAACAATCAATTTCTATAGTGAAATATAACACTATAAAAAATTACTACAGTGAAAAAGTATTAATCGAGTATCTAAGACATATTCCAATGAATAATTCAGAATAGTCAAACCTTGAATAGTGTATTAACAACGAACTACAACAGTCCAATTCTATCATTTTCAATAATTAAATTCCAAATAAACAACAAACCTTCAATGGTATGCCACTGTCCATCACAGAAGTAGTGTGGCGTGGGAGGAACGAAAGCAGCGGAGGTTTCACCCTTGCCATTCTCCACGCTGAATCGAATGGTGCCGTTGATCATTTGAAGCACCAGATAGTCTTTCCTGCCATGCACTGAGAATAGCAGTCCGTTCATGTTACGCGGCTTCATGTGCAGTTTGATGTTCAAGTCGACTCCCACTTTGTAATTTTGTTCTGTAACATGAGATACAACGTATTATTTTCAAATCATCTCACAAAGACTTCAAACCCTTTATACATTTTGATAGAATATTTGAACTATCAATTACTTATCATTCTGTGGAGACACCTACAGAAAAACCTTGATAGGTTTAGTGGGAACATTTTTTTACCTTAGAAAATAAAATTATTAATGATTATGACTTATGACTCCATACTATTGTCAGATGACATGGGGTTGAATCGATGATTGGGTTTAAATACAGCTGAAATAATTTAATATTCGAAGAAAGCGCCGGATGCTGTCGGTAGAATGGCTCCAATATCAATCCCACGCCGCCAATATCATAGACAAAGAAAATAAAAATGATTCTCATTCAAACAGTAGGTGCAAAAATTCGCAAATATAATTTTATTTACGAATTTAAGAACCCCTCGCATTGTCAGCAATTGATATTAATTGAGTCCTGTGGCCGTTGGTGTGCGATTTCAAGTCCTCCGTGGATAATATCTCCAAAGCCAGCTGCTGCAAGTTATAGGTGGGCCAGTGTGTCGCTCTGTGACTATAATTCAATACATTTTAGCAGGGATCAGATCGAAAATATTCTACTTTAATTTTAGACCATGATAGGGTTGCAAAGAAAATAAGAATGGTAATAAATAAGCAATACAATATCCTATTCCTGCTCAAATGAATTGAGAAACAGTAAGCCACAGAGTCGCAACCAGCATGTAGCAAACAGAGCCTTTAAATAATTATAATAATATAAGAAATAAATATTATAAATAAATCCACACTGTGGCTTTGAATCCAGCAGTTCAAAATCATAAGGCCGTCCACAGCAGCAAAGGATCTGAATTTCCAATTCAGAATTCAGCAAGACTCAATTATTATAGACAAGTCCTTCTGGATCGTCGTCAAATTCAATATATCAGATGGCATGTAGTTAATAAAGTACCGTATTATACGGTACGGTATGTAAGTTTGAGCGGAAATAGAATAAATTCACTAGATTACAATAATACGGAAATTTATTGATACAATTAAAGAACGATATTTGATGAAATAACAGGATAATGAAATATGCAGGTTGAAACCCAATGGTAATACAGAAGAAAAATTTGAATAATAATTAATAATTGGGAAAGTTCTTGTCAAAATTTGAATGTTGGGCTTTCGCCTAACGTATGCAGTGAATTTAAGGAATGTTCCTGCGTCCTCTTCACAATTAAACAATAATATTGTTAATCAAATATCGTTGTAAGTTATTTCACTTGATATAATTGATACGGCTCACCCTTTTATCGTCGTGCTGAGCTCAGCAAATCACTTTTTATTCCACTGTATCACTGGCGATACATGGCGACGACTATATTGGAATTTCCACATCAGGTATTTCGTATTTCTCACGACTTTATATTTGACTAGAATATTTAATTAGAGTGCGCAGAAACAGAGGCTGCTACTGAATTTTACAGGGACATTTAGATTAATGTTTGAATAACAGATAATTTACATTTAATACATTTAACAAATAGACCATGGAATCGGTGGTCTTTTAGGCTAGCTAGCTCAATTCCAAGTAGTCTTCAATTTCTCTTCCGGTAATGGGAAGTTGAAATTAATGAAGATTCTAGAAAATTCGGCTCACATGACCTTCATCTGACCAATCAGATTTTAATGATCGGACACCGAATCAATTACAGATATCACCTTCCTAGATCAACCCTAACGTCTTTGAATAGTAACCTCTTCCTACTTGCTCATCTGATATATCGTAACCTACCGCAAACAATCTTAGATGCAGAGGAACTTGGTGCTGCAGCCTATAAAAACAGAGTGAGTATCTGGCTCCGCTCAATTGGCCGGGTAGCCGCTGCAGCCCTGCTGCAATCGCCATATTGGTGACACAATAAAATGTAAACCAACTTTTCTTTTTCAAATCAAATCAAAATTATTTCTTCAATTCATCATATACACTCATTGCGGTGGTTGTGAGCTCGTGGTCCAAGTCCTCCATGTCCCTCCTCGGATTTTATTTCCTCGTTATTTTTTAGATTGCTATTCTGGTTGCTAATTCAATAGTCATTTCATAGTCTGGTAAAACATGAAGTATTCTGAATCTGATACTTGTGTTGTGAAATTTTCTGTCTCAATTAATTTTTAATTAATTTCAATTTGTATTTATTTTTATTACTTACCTTATATCAACTTAGCTATTTTTATTGTTTACAACATTATTACCCCCTGTAGATGTGGACTCTTTCCCCGCTCACGGATCAGTAGTCCATGCGGGGAAATAACTATTCCATATATATTTTCAATTATTATGTACCATGTTTTGCTTATTTGGAATAAATAAATCGAATTGAATTGAATCACATCCCAGTGCCAAAGATTTCCACCAATAGGAAAATTTTCATGCGGGTTTAGGCTCAGGGATGTAATTGGCAGGTGAACGAAATTAAACAGTAAGGCAAAAATTAATTTAAATTATTGGTCATGTGAGCAGGAAAGCAAAATGTTAAATTAATAGGCAGTAGTAAGGGTAATGAGCAGATTTCAAAATAACACAGATTATGACAAAATAGAACATTAACCGGTAGATAAAGGGTATACCTGCAATCAGCTGGTGACTGATAACGCCAAAATAATTTAGGCGGGATAAAGGCACCCTAACCAATAAATAAAAATCTAGGCTGCAATGTACTATTGAGCAATGTATTTGACAAATTAATAAAATTGTGATTTTATGATTCAATTTTGATTAATATGTCATCAATAAATTTGAGTATTAAGCGTCAGTGGCTTGTTAATTATTCCAATAATTACAATAATTAATTTTAAGTTCAAGAAGTGGGTTTTGCGTCACCACACTATCAATGTCAATTATTTAGTTATGTTAGAATATTGAATTATCACACACTAAAAATATCAATGAGCATTTTAGATGTTTGGTGAAAAGCCTAAACTAAAAGTTTGTAGTTACCGGTGCGATAAAATTGTTGATAATGAACGATGATCGTTCTTGCTATTCAAAAACAAGAGTCTTGATTGGCCACAACTGATCGACTACAACGATCATCGTTCACGATCAACAATCGTGACAACATACCTTTACTGGTGCGATGATCGTTGTGGTCGATTAGCTGTGGCCAATCACAACTCTTGTTTTTGAATAGCAAGAACAATCATGATCAACGATTATCGCATCAGTAACAACATACCTCAAGAGCACTGAGTTGCAAGTCCATTAGTTCTAAAGAGAATATTCAAGTATTGAAATATTGATACAAGTGAAACTATGATCAATAGGTATGAGAGAATCAATTACAGTAATATCTATTTTTTGTAACTATGATAAATAAATTATTCATCAAAATAAATGAATAAATTACAAGGAAGCTTTCAAACGAGAATGGGATCAACTATAATAAATAGATTATTATACTGTATAAATACAGCAATAGAATTAAACTGATCATTAAGCAATATAGGAGCATACAGACTACCATATTCAACTTATAAGTGACCGAAACAATGATTGAAGAATAGAAGTTTATTAAATTCAATGAAAATGAAATTATTTCTAAATGCATTTGCTATTCATTCGAAAAATTCAACAAACTGGATGGGAAACGATACAGTGGGTGAGCCTATATTAGCTGTAATACTTCATGGTTTATTGCGAGTTTGATAGTATACTGGTACATCGATTAAACATCAAAGTGAACAATTCTGTTGAAATTCAATATTTCTGGGGATTAAAAAGAGAGCATTATGATTCTGGAGAATACCGTATGCATGTTATGAATTTGAAAGTTCACAACGACAAAGATAAGGCCAAAGATATTCCACTAATAATGATTATTATTGTAGCTATTTTATCTAAATCCTATTATTATTTTATTTTACGTAAGTATACATGATTTTTCTATGTTTATGATTAATTTTTCTGAACTATGATTATTGGAATGGGCTATCACATTTGAAATACTCACTTCCTTTGAGGTAACCACCGTCAGCTGAGAAGAAAACTCCACTTTCGACATTTTCAGAGCAAGGTATCACTCCAACAGCGTTGTCTGGCTCTCCAAATGGATTTTCGCCTCTTCTCAAGTTACGTAAACATCCTTCGAATGTGTTATTTATTCCCTAGGCAAAAAAAAACATAAAATTTAGTATTTTTGTTACCGTACCAACATATCCAGGAGGATCTACTCCACCAAACAAACTTAATCTAATCATCAAATTGAAGATTGGTGTAAGAACATATTCAAATAGCCCTGGAAGCCTCATGCCTGGTTTTTCCAAGCACACTTGAACTTGAGGGACCCTCAAATTTTGATAGAAGAGCTGACATTTTCTATGCTTAGTATAGAAAATATAAACTGTTAAATGTGAACATAAGGGTACCTCAAGTTTGAGTGTGCTTGGAAAAACCCGGCATCATTATTGAAATTTATCTGATTCTGTAGCGGTGACATGATTGAGGTAACTTAAAACATTTGTCACATGTAAAATTTGATATCACAACAACGTTGTAAGTTCCATGTTCCATGTCATATAAAATAGAATTCTATGCAAAATTAAATACCTAGCAAAATCTTTGTCTGTTTTGTACAGACAGTTTTGAACAGAACTGAATTATCAATGTATATCTATTGAAAGCTCTTCATGATGAAAAAATTGTATTATTTTGGTATTTTCCTGTACGGTTATGGGTATGGTACTACTGTATTCAATTTGTTATTAAGAGCTACCACTGATTACTGATGCAATTTCAAATGTTTTATTCATTCATTACATTTTTTTATTTTCATTATCAAGAGCAATAAAATCAAACAACGTTGAATTAATATTAAGAAGATAATATGATAGTAATAATAAGATAATATGAATTGCGGTAATGTTTATGTATGACTAGTAGTTTGTCCAAGCAAAGAAGACCCTCTGGCAAGATGAGAAAATGACTCAAGCTCGGTCAATATTGGTTCAAAAAATATCGATTCGGTCTCAAATTGTAGATCAGAATGTTTCCTACGATTGAGGCCAAATCAATAATTTTTGTACCAATATTGACCGAGCTGGAGTTATTTTCTCATCCTGCCAGAGGGTCTTCATTGCTTGGACAGACTATAATATTATTCATACGATTTAGCTTTCAAACTTCAAAATTCAGGCTAATTATAAATGTGGTTGTTCACGTTAAATTGAATTATAAATATATTATTTTTTAAATACTATTTCATCTCTTATTAATTTTTCTGTGCTGCATAAATTTGAATTATTTCTCAACAATGAAGATTGACTCCAAAACAATGGATTTTTTTCAGAATTCATATCAATATAATCACATAAATCTATAAAATGTTCAGCAAAATGTGATTTTTCAACTGTAGGCTACGTATTTCTGAATTTCTAAGCCTGGATAATGTAAATGATGTTCTTGTGCAGGGCGAAATTCAAGAAATAAAATTATTGATTTAAAATGAATCTCGTACGAAATACGAAATATGGATGTTGGAAAATTTGATATAGGTGAAACTTCTTACGTCTAGATTCTACTTTATTCCAGGTACTTTTGCACTAGTCTGGGTGCCAAATGCGAAATAAGGGGGTAACCTTATTTGATGTACCGGTATGTCATTGAATTTTTGATTGATTATAATAGATTTTGATGTGTAGATTCCGAATCCGAATAACTTTTGTGGCATCACTCATTCAAGATAGTTACATCAACTTGAATAAGTACTGAAAATCGATGCAATCATTTTTCCAATGGCTTGTGAGATAATCAATGCTCTAAATCAAGTTTCGTTGATGTTGAATAGATTCATGACAGAAATGTAGGTACATTAAGAACAAGTATAATAATAATAATAATATTCGTGTGACCTGGCTGGCTCAGGTCTGGTGTCAGAGTTTTCAGGTCGCTCCTGATCAATTTCAGGGCCTCTGACATGACTTAACGACTGTTTTTAGGCAGCCGGGACCGACGGCTTAACGTGCCCATCCGAAACACGGGAGAGTGGCCTGAGAAAAATCCCTGGTCTGACCTGGGTTTGAACCCGGTCAGTGAGTTTATGAAGAACAAGTCATTGCCTACAATTTGCCGAGAATTCAGTTCGGTGAGTGGCTTATCTGCTAGAATTTGACCTAAAAGACATTATCACAAGGGAAAATTTCAATACAAGCTTGTATAAATTTTTTGGAGACCATTTCCCCCAAAATTAGGTTTTTTGAAATACAAGGATATCTTTCCACTGCCCTAGTTCAAAAAGTATACAAGATAGAAATGTCTACTTGGTCTCAAATTGTAGAGGACAAAATTATACTCAGAGGGATTTTGAGTCACGATTCAAATGTATACGTCAGAAGATCTAAGCGAACAAAACTGAAAATTCTTGAATTCTCGTTTCTTTTCTTAAATTCACCTTTTTTTGAAAAATCATAACTCGGTTTCTAATAGAGATAGAAAAATAAATTTGGCACCATTCTCTTGGAAATTTAATTTACTGATAAAAGATAAGAATAATTTTTCTGTCCGAGGCTTAGTTTTGACGGAAATCGTGGTAGACTAAAAATGGGACCGAAATTTTGGCCGCCATCCTGAATTACAAAAAATACTTGACTTTTACAGCTTGGCATCACTCGGATTTGGAATCTACACATCAAAATCTATCATAATCAATAAAAAATCAACGACATATGACAAAAAAGGTTACCCTCATTGGCACCCAGACTACACTGACTCCTACTCACCATGATATTGTTGTTCATCTTGTTGTGCTCGGCGAGGTTTGGTTCGGCGGCGCCGATGTAGAGCGTCTGCTCATTGACGTTGATGGACTTGGCGCCAGTGACCGACGAATTGGTGGCGACCAACTTGTGGTCGACGTGCAGTTTGCCGCTGGTGCCGTTGCGGCTGAAGGCGATCGTGTGCCACTCGCCGTTGTTGATCGGCATGTCGCTAACGAGCAGCGCCGGACCCGAGCCGCAGTTGAAGCCGTACATTATCTGTTGCAAACACAACAAGCAGTAAATTAGGCTATATAACAATAATTTATGAAGAATAAACAATTTATGATCCATTAACAAGTGGAAAATATAGTTCATAAACATGAACAATCACTCAAACAATAATTATTAGAAAACTAACAATAGTTTATAAGCAGTAATGGACAATAGTTTATTAACAATGAACAATTAACAAGAGTCAAGATCAATTTTTCAATTTTATAAAAATTCAATTTCTTTATTGAATTTTTGAATGATGGAATATATTTATTTTTTCTATTATATTATAAACATAGCAAACACAAACATAACGACAAAAAATAGGAATCTTGTGATTCTAGTGTGTCGTAGTTGTTCAGTTAAGTTCAGAATAAGAGGAAGAGCGCAAGAGCCTAAATAGACAAAAATTGCCTGGGAGTAGGCTAAGCTCTAGATGAGTTGAAGTAGGCAAATATTATCGTATCAACTGGTACAAATCATTTAAGATAAAATCCAAGAGAAGCAAAGAAGAAATACAGAAAATTAGTCTACCAGTACAAAAAGCAGTACCTAATAATAGAGAAAAGGCAAAGTAAAATAAAATCATTGAAAGTTGAGAAGATGAATACAAAAAATGTTGGATTTTCAATTATTAATATGTAGGCCACTCACATATCCATCCTTCATGTAAAGAGCGATGAAGTCAACATGCAGCTTATCACTGATGTAGAATATCAGCCCATCTGGAGAAATGGTTTTCACATCGATTGAGAATTTGTGACGGTTCTTATTCAGCTGGTTACCAATTCCCTTGAACTCTAACCGGCTGTTTTTCTTGGTACCTTGAACATAAATAAATTCGAGTGAGCACAAGGAGGTTCAACCTCCTTGAGTGAACATGATACTATATTGTTCGTTTATCGAATAGAATTTAACGTACGTACCACCAATAATTATTATAGATTGCAGATAGATTGAATAATATTAAACTTATAATTTTTGAAAAATAACCTGTTGGTCCTATCATAATCCTGAGAAATTTGTATAATAGCAGAAATTGAATGCATTTTGGTAGCTCCAAACAGGAATTTAATTGAATAAAGTCTCAAATGACTTCATCGATTTTAACTTCTTCATCGATTACCCAAACGCCTATGCGTTTGTTGTTGAAATTATAGTTGATAATTTTCATCAAATCAAAGTATTTCAAGCATGATATCAACAATCTACGTATGAGCTCAGCAATTTTCTTCAATATTATGAAAGGAATGAGATCATTCACATAATATCATGAAATCCCCAAGTACTATTTAAATTTTTAGAAAAGGTGTTCCTACTTCTAAAAATCTTGAAACTATGTCACGTATAGGACGGCATAAGCGAATCAACTTGTTGCAACGACCGAAATGTCGTAACAGCCACAACAATAGAAATTGTTGACAAGAAAATACAGAGAATTTTTCTACTGAAGTATGAAACTTTTTATATTGATTGTTTAGGAAGTATAGTAACTACTATTCTATGTTTCCAATAATAGAAATTGAAAATTTAAAATTCTAGACAATCCAGTATGTTTATAAATAGACAGTCAAACAAAATGGAAGCAGAAATTGGTTAATTAAATTTCTTTCAGAAGCGAAAAACAATAGAGCTCCTACCATAGCTTATATTGATAGTACCTATGACGGAAGATTATAATATTGACTTGAATTCTTACCAAATCTCCAACCACTCTTTGAAACAATGGCGCTAGCATCCTTTGCAGGGTAAAGTGGAAGGGAGCAGCCTGGCAGAGGAGTAGGGGGAGCTACAGTGTACACATCGTCGATGATTTCTAGTTCGTCAGGTAATTTGGTAACATCTTCTATATCTGTGAAAATCAAGAAAATAAATTCAAACACGATTTGAATAATTATCTTGTCAATAACCAAGAAATGAATGAATGCTATAAGGACTTGTACGTTAGATACATTGTAAAAAGATACATTGTATATCTTTCATAATCTTAATTAGTTTTTGAGTGTCAAGATGGATTTAAGTTTTGATAATGAAGACATTGATTTTATTTTGAAAGATTAAAAATTCTTACCCGGTGAATCGGACACTTCATCTGGTTCTAGGTTTTCTTCTGAATCAGTGATGAGAGGTGGAGCCGGTGGCCTTCTATCTTCAGTTTTCTCTGTAAAATATAAATGAAATGGTGAATTACGATAAATTCTATTTCACATACCAAATTTTCATCGTTTTCATGACACGTTTCCAAAGTTTAATGATTGATTGAAATTCTTATGAGAATTTTCCATTCGTTTTGATATGTATTTTTTGACAAAAGAACTTCTGTAGGGTTCCAAACCAACACCAATGGATGCATATAGTACGTTAGAACTTGTGTAAATACTAGCGCTGGTCTCGTAGTACAATGAATAATATGCACATTGCTCAATTTGACTTTAATAAACTGGAAGGGTGCTCAAACACACTTTGAAACATTGCTTCAATTTTAACTTATTTTCCAACAGTGTTATAATGCAAGTAAATTCCAAAAGCGAAGCTCTAGTTTTTTAAACTCATTCATTTTTCAAATTGCACTGCAGAGTCGTCAGTAATATATTTCATGTGAGATAATTTTATAATTTTCAATCATGTGTTGAAAATGGATGTCAAGTCCAAAAGCGTTTGATGTTACAGAGTAGACTAATCGTTTCTAAAACATTCATATTTTAAAACTCATTCATTTTTCAAATTGCACTGCAGAGTCGTCAGAAATATTTTTCAGATGAGATAAATGTATCATTTTCAATACAATGTTGAAAATGGGTCTTAAGTTAAGTCTTATCACAGAGGAGCTGAATCTGGATTTAGCTCCTCTGTGGTCTTATGTAACAGAATAGACCACTAGTTTTTGAAACTGATATTACACTGCAGAGTCATCAATAATATTTTTAGATGAGATTTCTCTTTATAGTTGAAGATAGTTAAAGATATTTTTTTAGTTTTATTATTTCAATTTTCCAGTGTTCAACTCACCGTCAGGCTTGTGTAGAGTGGGGGGCGGGGGCGGCGGTTTCGGTATGAAGAAGATGGGCGTCTCAAGCACGCACTTGCCGACGGTGGTCGCTGGCGTCTCAACTAAGTCGCTGAAATTGATGACATCACCGTTGACTGTGGCGTCACCGATGCAGCCGTTGAACTGCGGCGAAATGGCTGCAGCTGCGTCCTCACTGGACGCAATGCCACCCAAGTAGACGTGCGGGTGCAGCAGGCGGATGGGTTTCGGCTGCGTGTCTGAACTGGGAAAATTTACATAAAATTAAATTAATTTATTTATAGATATGGTTAACTGGTCTGATTAAGTCTAATTTGAATTACTCTATTTTTGCAAGTGAATATATTTTCCTCTCAATTTATCATTATTGATTTTTCAAATAGTTTATATACAAAATGGCATGAAATTTCATTCATTTATTTAGTTAGTTATTTGATTACAATAATACAATATGTAGGTAACTTTAAAAGAAATTCTCCTAGTCCAATTTGGATTATTAAAATGTCCGAATCCAGGTTATGTCCCTTATCCAATACTCACACAATTCAAACTCAGTTTAAACTAATACTTAGATTCTTACAATTGTAATTCAATATTCAACGTATCATGACCATTTACATAATTTGATTTCAATCACCTCTCATTATTTTCTTCAAGTTTCTTCATGAGCCTACCTCCGAGAAGCTTCCCAACTTGAAAGCCACAAATAAAATGCACTTTTTTATTGTTTTCTCGGCAAATACTCACACAAACACATTGTCCTAATCATCAATAAAAGCGTGAGCTAATATAAAAAGTTTGTTCAAGCAAATAATACCCTCTGGCCAGATGGGAAAATGACTCAATTTCGGTCAATATTGGTTCAAAAAATTATCAATTTGATCTCAAATTGTAGGAAACAATTTGATCTACTATTAAGACCACATTATTAATTCTTGAACAAATATTGACCAAGCTGGAGTCATTTTTCCATCATGCCAGAGGGTCTTTTTTTCTTGGACAGACTTTACCATGATGGACATACTGCATCATGCGTGGCCACTATACCACAAGTTTGTGAGAGCACGTGAATTGACCGATCTCAAACGCTTGAAATACGATGAAATCTCATTCACAAAAATCCTTATAGTTCCACACGAATCCTTGTAATAGTATCATAGAGGAATGATGTAATTTATATCATCCATCAATGATAGAATCCATATAGTTTTTTAACTGAAATTTGATTTTCAATGTCGCATTTCATAGTGTTTCTAGGTAAATACTCACACAAACTTGTCATATAGTAATCTTTAATTTTTCCAACTGAAATTTGATGTTCAATATCGAGTTTTATTGCGTTTTCGGCAAATACTCACATGAACTTGTCATAGTCATCAATATCGAGCGTGAGCTTCGTGTCGTCGTGGGTGGCGACTACCACATGCCACTGTCCGTCGGCGTAGTTGATCTCCTGGCTGGTGGCCACCTGAGCGCCTCCGCTCTGGAACACCAGCACGCCATGCTCCATCCTCAGCACGGCACTGGCCGGGCCGTCGGTCGCAAACGCAATCAGACCGTCGCTGGTCAACGTCTTCAGGCGCAGGATGATCTGGATCACCAGGTCGCCCGCCTTCACACTCGGTATCTTCGCGTAGCTGCGGGCACGCGCGTCGAACGAGATTACGCCCGAAAACTGAAATTATACATGTTTTTCAAGATTAAAAGTGACAAGTTAGGTTACAATATATTGAATGGAATGCTAGAACTATCAAACTAGTGATATTATAAAACTACACTGATCAGCTGATATGCTACTATAACTGTACTTATTTGTAGAGGAGATTGAACTTGAACACTTCCAACATAATCTTTACATGGCTTTTATGGTGTTGTGTGTATCCATTCTTTTTTCCACTTTTGAATTTAAACTTAATAAAGATCACTTCTAAGTTCTAAGTGGAAATAAACTTAGGCCTACTGACATAGTAGTAACTAGTTTCGACCTGTTGTGGTGGTCATCTTCAGACTCAATGGCTTTTATTTTGAAGATCGGGAAAACTGAGGGGAGAGGTAGAGTTTGTTTGAGAGGATTTAAAATTACATCAATGCCTCTCTGTGCCAGAGTTTAACAAAGTAAGCAAAACCCATGAATATTCAATGGAGAATGACTCTATGACAGTTGGCTCTATTTTACTTTTAATCCGCTCAATTCAAAATTGATATTTCCTCATATTAATAAATATTATTAAAATTGTACAAAGAAGATTATTTAGCAAAGTTATAGATATCATCCATTACAACCTTCTTTGGACAGCCTTGCTTCATGTCATGTGCATTTTTAATGCTTGAAACCATGTCGACTCCTGTACTATCAATTTGCAGTTCATCAAGACATCCATCAAAGTCCATTTCTGTCACATCAGGAATCTTGTGGAAGCCTGGATAGCCTCCAACAAAGATATCCTCGGAAATCTGAAACAAGAATCATATACGAGATTATGATAGGAATGATTTGGTTAATATAGAATTAGAAGCATATTATTATTCTCAAGTTGAGAATTTTGAAATGTATCACAATAAAATTAAATTGATCAAAGAAGTTAATATTGATTAACCAAAAAAGTTAATTGATCAAAGAAGTTAATAAAAAATGAATACACAGAATACCTACATGAGAATTCAAGTAGCCTAAACTCTAAATTCAATAGGTAAATATGTTCAAGTTTATGTTATTTTTAAAGTTTTATAAACGGTCTGTAACAATAATTTCATGTGAACTATAATTTACAATCATTTTAATCAGATCAAAAACAATTGATAGCTCACCTCAAGGTTATCACTATATCCAGGAGATTGATTCTTGGTGACAACATCCCCATCAATTTTCAGAACTCCATCCTTGTGGAATCGGCTGGCTTCCAAAGAATGCCATTCGTCATCGTTGAACGTCTTGTCAGAAGCTAAAGTCAACAATCCGTCTCCCAAGTTGTACTGGAAGTAATGAAAAAATAACAAAAATATTAATCAACTTGAAAAATGCATAAACAACTTTCACTTTAACAAAAGTTGAAGTATTTATTGAGTTACAAGTTAACTATTATCTATTGAGAAATAAAAGTTAACTATCATCAACAGTTAAAGTATTTATTTCATTATAATAAGTTAACTATCATTAACAGTTCAAGTAGGATGAATAAAAAAGAAGAGACTTAAAATATATTGATCTGCCCCTGAAGCACACATAGAATGATGTATCATACTATAGAATAGTGAGCTGAAAAGCTGAAATACTGTATATTCCTAGAATACCGTTTTTTACCGATTTATTAAATACTGGAAATTTTATTAGTAATAATATTACCAAGAATATAGCATACCGGTACTGTGTAATGAAGATTCCTTAAGAAGAAAAGATTTTAGTATAACGGAGAAAAAAGGATGGTCGTATAATTAATTATTACAGAATTGCCAGTGGAAATGTCCACAAAGCATAATGTGATGAAAATCTGATCCAATACATTTACTATTAATTAATTTTATCAGTTTCCTTTAATATTTAAAGGTAGACTGAAGATAGGAGATCACCAAATTAAATTAAGATTTTTAAAAATAGGTAATAATAATAAAGGCACATTGCGGTTATTCTTTGCTTCAATTACAACTGAAACCACATTAATGTTTATTTTTCAATTTTAAATTGAGGAGATTTAAGGAAGAATGACCAATTGTACCTGATATAGAACTCTGCCTTCCCTCAGTTCAATAGAAAGGAAATTGCTTGTGTCCTTATAGGCCAAAAACATTAATCCCTCTTTAGCAGCTGTTTTGAATTTGAATCCAATGTGAGCTCGCTCTCTCATAATGTAAGAACGGCTGTCTATTGTGATATAGCCTTCTCCACCCAGCCGAACCGATGTCAGTGAGCTCTTTGTTGCTAATTCGCCCCTGAAATACAAAATAAAGCTATATTTAAACCTGTAATACGTAAAAAGATCATGTAACTTTCATTGAATAATGTAGGCCTACGCTATTTCTTCCAACGTGGCCAGGCTTTTCTATAAATATTAGAAGTGAGCATTTCAAGGTGCAGCATTTGACAATTTATTTCAAATGATGAGCTATTGTCGGAACACTGATTTATTAAATAATCGAGATAGGTCTACCGGTTATCGAGAACTCAGAGTTTACAAGAGATTGATAATGGTGTAGCAACCGAAACCGGAATCTCAATTTTTCAAATGAATCAGTGGTTTGACAATATCTTTTTTTCGTTCGACATACCAACTACCACAATAACTCGATAAATATGGATATTTACTCAAAAAGACACAGTTTACATTCTGAAAAACATAGACATCAAATTCATATTCATATAATAATATAGACCTACATCACAGGGAAAATACATCAATTTAAAGAAAACATTCAATTTCTTGAATGATTCTATCGTCTTTCCAAGCAGCAAAGACATTCTGGTAAGATGGAAAAATGACTCCAGCTCGGTCAATATGAGTTCAAACATTATCGATTTATTGGTCTGAAATTGTAGAAAACATTTTGATCTACAATTTGAGACCAAATTTATGATTTTCGAACCAATATTAACCGAGCTGGAGTCGATATGATTCTTCAATCATACCAGAATGTCTTCTTTACTTGGAAAGACGATAGAATCATTCAAGAAATTGAATGTTTTCTTTAAATTGATGTATTTTCCCTGTGATGTAGGTCTATATTATTATATGAATATGAATTTGATGTCTATGTTTTTCAGAATGTAAACTGTGTCTTTTTGAGTAAATATCCATATTTATCTATATTTATTTTTCAGACTATATACCTGAAACTGTGTATTTGCTGTCAACCAACCTCTCATAAGCTCCCTGAAGTTCTATTGCATCGACGAAATTCCACAATCCGACCGGCGTGTCCCCAATAACAAACTCCTCCATCTCTCCCTGGAAGTAGGAGTACTTGACATCCGGCTGGATCTCGAATGTGGGAGGATAGCCACCGACAAACAAGTTCGAGTGGTCTTTGTCCAGATTCAAAATAACTGAGCTGCCTTCCAGCACTTCTTCTTTGACGGTTTCCTTCACGGCCCAATTCTTCTTCTTGCCCAGGTCTTCTCGGATGGTGAATTTCACTGATTTTCCGACTCTGTGGAGATAATTGTTACAGAAATTATAACAAGGTAATGAAAATCATATATTCATCTAACATCCACTACAATATTGTGTAATATTATTATTAATGTCTCAGCCATGAAGAGCATGGACTACTCTCTTGGAGAAGGGCCCTCATTACATGGACATAAAAGTTTACAACACCCTATCATAGATAGGCAAAGAGGATGCTACTCCTGGTATATTTGAAAAGAAATTAAAAACTATTCTCATAAAGATTTGTTGAAAAAAATTACATACCGGTATCTTGATAATATCAGTAGGCTATATGTTTACAATTAGTATTCAATTCATATAATAATATAGGGTGAAATGGATTGGGATAAGACAAATAGGGGGTCATGACTCGCATTCGTTATTATTTTTCTCTTTTTTCATTGCTTCCATTTACAATAGTTGACTGACATTTCATAGTTCATACAACACATACAACATTCTCTGCTTTGTGGTTTTATGTGAAACTGTAAAATGAATACTAAAACTGAATAATTAATAGGAAAATATGAAAAGCATATATAGTGTCAAGTGCTGAATGCATTTTCTAAGATAATATTTTGTAGAAACCAAACAATAAATGACGAAAAAATTATCGAAGGATCAAAAAATCTAACTATTATTCGTTTCTAGATTCTAGTCTTTTCGGGAAGAGGAGATGCAATGGCGGTTCCAGGCATGGGCTGGGTGGGTAGCTCCCCCCCCTCCCAGTTTTCATGGATTTTTTTTTCAATATTGTTCTCTTAAACCTACCGTACTTTATTGAGACACAACTATATTGAAGTGGACTCAATCTATGATTTATTTTATTTCAAGATAGAATAGATGTCAGGACTTTATATATTTATTGAATACAGTACATGTACCTTACGGTACTGTCCATAAAGACTTATAAAGCCAAGTAAATAATTATAATTTGGTATTTTAGCTGAAGAACCTGCCTGATTTCTACCATGAATAAGGTCCAAACCTTCTAGAAATAATATAGTTTCTTGTAAATTATCCAAGATGAAACCCACGGGCACCCTTTTTATGAGAAATTAATATATTGACATAATTATTCTTCAGTCTATAATAATGTTTGATTGCATATTGTATGAGAATAAAAAATGAAATGAATTTCAACTTTAATGAAACACAGTAGTTTTTTCAAACTTCATAAAAAGTAATTTTAAGTGGAAATAGACTTTACTTACATAGTAGTAACTAGTTTCAACACAACACCACAGTCTTTTTCATACTTTATTCTCAATACTACGGGATTGCAAAGACATCAAGAATATCAACTTTAAAAAATAATTGATACCACTGATATACATGTATTTTTTCTAAAGAATGACCCCTTAAAACTGAAGGAAGGGAGGAGGGAGCCACACGTACAGATGGGAAAATGACTCAAGCTTGGTCATTGTTGGTTCAAAAATTACCAATTTGATCTCAAATTGTGGGAATAGTATATTACATAATGAGTTTGGAAAAGGCATTTTTACAAACGAATAATTATGTTCTCCAAACGAGCGGTATGTGAGTTTGGAAAATAATTATGAGTTTGCAAACTTTTCCACACGAATTATGTACATTTTTTTCGTCATACTAGACTGAGAAGAATTTATTAAAACCTCAAACAACTGAAAACATTAACTGAAGCCAACATAACCTCAACACAACACTAGTACAAACGCAAACACTGAACTGTCATGGCGGATCGTTCGACTCGTTTATTCATATGTTGAAGTTCGGAAAAAGCATCTGGGCCCTGGCTTATAAACATTTTACAATCCACATTACTCATAATTCGTGGATTTTATGGGCGTTTCTGTCTCATAAACGTTTCCAATAAAAATCAAATTCTACAGTTTCAGCTGATTAAAAACATGACATGAAACGAATTTACATCAAGTACATAGAATATCGAAATAGTCCAATGCTATTCCTTTAAAACCAAAACTTCGCTCCTAATTTAATAATTTTGATATATAAATCGATTTATTATTATGAATATATATTTAATAATAAATATCAATCATTATTTTCATAGTGAGATCTGAACAGGAATCATTTTTGTCGCTAAAATATTATCATAACCTACAAAGAAAATCGTAAACAAACCAAGTCAGAAGACCCTAGCCTTGTTATCTAAAATGGCCGCGATGATTTGAGTTTGAACAGCGATATCGTGAATTTTTTGTCTGAAGCAATTTACATAGACATATAACCTACATCTTAAACCTTCATCATTTGTCATCACTGATTCATCCTTTGCTTAAAATACTTGGAAACCAAGTCGCGATTGTAAAGAAAGAATAAAGTATACATGGGATTTCCTATTCCACTCGAACCATCGCGGCCATTTTGGATTTGAATGGTAGGGTCTTCTAGTGAATTTTGGCTGATCGTTGATTCAACAGCTGATCCTTTACAAAATTTGGAACATTGTAAATCGAGAGTTTTATTGGTGAATCTACAATCCCACTCACTTGTTTTTCATCAGAAAAACAAGCTGTAAAGCTTTATAAGCCAGGGCCCTGGGCTAGATTTTCAGTGACGTAATTATCATCGTGATGATGAAAAGTGCTGTAATAATCATCAAAATGATTATTCCCGCATTCAGAACAGCTGATCTTTGATTCTCCTGTAAACGGCAATTTTCCAAACGCAAATCTAGCTTGGAAAGTTGTGTATTACATACGAGTATGGCGAAAACAATTTGATCTACTATTAAGACGACATTTCTAATACTTGAACAAATTTCGACCAAGCTGGAGTCATTTCCCCATCTAGCCAGATGGTCTTCTTTGCTTGGACAGACTATATTTTATAAACTCTCACCCCTCCCCTTCACAAAGTCAACTAAAAAGTACCACTGTATCTGAGTCCTTGCCTCTCCACTTTTTTGGGTCTGGAACCGCCACTGAGGAGATGGTTGAAGGGCTCTTTTAGAGGGACATAATCCCCTTATATATTAACTGGTATCCAATATCAGGATTTCCTTAATACGAGCTAAGAAGGTCCTGCCAATACCTCAATGAAAAGAGAGTTTCGAATCAATGGCATGAATTTTGCGATGAAAAACATGGACTGGTTGTTTGAGCATTGGTGAAACTTCGATTGGCGATTACTTCTCATTTTAGACCTATTATTTAACGCATGTATTGATTCCAAGTACAAATAAACCGTGAAATCGAAGTGAATTATAAATAATTTTTTTCCATATTGCTCATTCTATTCCTTCACTTATTTATACCTCAACTTATACTGAATCTTACCTTCCGATAATAGCTTGATACCAGTGATTGTCTGACACTTTTCTGTCGTTGACCACGGATGAGACACCTGAGCCGAGGTCTATCGTCAGCGTCGGATAACCGTTGATTATTTCCAAAGCCATAAAATCATCCTGAAAAAGTTATTAGAGAAATAATTCATTATTATCAATAATTGATATGAGTAAAAAAATCCGTAGTAAACAAAAATGAAATAATCTTTCGAGTAGAATGAATAATCCCCGTCTTTCGGAGGAGACGATAAGCCGTCGGTCCCGACTACATAAAAAAAAAGTAGTCGTCATCTATCATCCATTTCATTACCCACGCACAAGCCTAAGAGCTCATGTGGGCTTCACCCTCATAAACAAATAAACAAAGTATTCAATTTTTCAATTATGCACGTCTTCACTCCCGTATAGACTATAATTTTCAAGAAGTAAATATGTAGACAAAAATCTCAGATTTTAAGTACCAATTTCCTCTTTCTATTCTTGGTTACCTAAATAAATTTAATAGCGTAACATTTCTCTAGCTGAATATTTGCTCATGTTGGATATTTCCATTCTAATGATATTTTTAAGTTTTCGTAAATAATGTTCATGTAAGTAAACATAGTACAGTTACAGAGATCATATCAAATATTTCTCACAGAGCTTATTGTCTAAGAAGATTATTAAATTTGATCTGTTGTGAAGCACATCTTTGAAAACAAGACATGGGTAGATATGAGAAGACTGAGACATAATACCATAGCATTTCTTGACTATCCACATTTTATGGAAATTTACATATACAAAATGCATATCAATACCTATTACAGCCTATACCTATCACAATTTTTGATCCAATTTTATACGAATTTGATCAGGGGCTCTTAAAAAATTGTATTCGAATATTTCTAGATATCTCTAGTTCAATAAGTTAAAGTATTTGAAGCATTAATCACCAGATCAATCACCCTCATTATCAATTACCCACGCACAAGCTGAAATGCTTATTTGGGCATCATCCGCAATAAAAAACAAGCATTAAAATCCAGTCTTACCGTCTTGGATCTCATCCTTCGATTGGCAGTAACAGACCGAGATGAGCGGCTGGTTCCCATTTCATTTCCCAGATAGAAGATCAGTCCATTAGGCTCGGGTGTTCTAAAGTAAATCGATACCTGAGAGTTAAGTCCTTGTTGCGACAAATTGTCAGGGTTTTTCAACTCCAGAGTGCTGTTGCGCTGGAATGCTACTCCAAGGCCGATTCTGTATTGGATAGAATTTGAATGAATTGATTAGACATTCATAATAAACACGTTAATGAGTAAGTTAAGGGAGGTCAAGACCCTGTGGAGCCAAGGCGTAAGTGAGTAAGACACTCATAAGGTTACAGCAAGTCATATTTTTACTGTATTGAGTTTAATCAGAGGAGAGTGTTCATTCAGGAAGAAATAATTATCTACAATAGGCTATAGATTGATAAGTAACTATCTGATACCACATTTCCGTGAGAAATACAATAAATAGTACACAGAAATAGAATGCTTTGAATCATTCAATAATAAAAAAGTATGTATCAAAAGTGATAAATTCAACGTACTACCCAGACTCGTAGTAGTAAAGTAACATAAGTATATAATACCAATCCTAGCCTAGTATTTTGAATATTATTTCAGTAAAATCACCCGTGTAGCCTACGTTCATGTCATGAAAAAATGATGTTCAATTAGAATTTTTAAATGGATAGTACAGAATAACCATGGATTGCGTCTCAGAAAAATTATATAATTTTAATAATTGAATATGAATATAAATAATGGAATATACAGGGTGTTTCAGGAGGAATGTGCAATACTTCTAGAGGTTGATTCTTTACACCAAGTAGACAAAAGAAGTTCCATGGGACCAACCCCTGAAAACGCTTTGTTACCGAGATAACAATGGCCGAAAATTGAGATTTTAGAAGAAATATTAATTTTTCTAATTTTTTAGAGGCTTTAGTGAGGTTCTAAAATAATCAATTCTTATGTAAAATTAGCTAAGAAATTTAATAAAATCAGTTCCAAGTTTGTAACTTCAACTGTTATTGAGATAATTGGAAAAATATGCTGAAAAACGCCATTTTTCAACAACAAGGGCTATAACTGGATAAGGAATGATAAAATTGTATTTTTCATTAATGGAAGTTGAAGTGAGTCGGATTCTAAAGAAAAAGTTAGATGGCGGCGATTGTGTAAATCCTACCCAAATCTCAGAAATAGTGATCAAAAATTGCAAAATTTATGAAACATAGCACAAGTGATAAATTCGTGTTTAGTAGCGATTTTGCGATTTTTGATCGCTATTTCTGAGATTAATGAAAAATACAATTTTATGATTCCTTATCCAGTTATAACCCTTATTGTTGAAAAATGGCGTTTTTCAGCATTTTTTCCAATTATCTCAATAACCGTTAAAGTTACAAACTTGGAACTGGTTTCATTGAATTTCTCAGCTAATCTTACATAGGAATTGATTATTTTAGAACCTCACTAAAGCCTCTAAAAAATTAGAAAAATTAATATTTCTTCTAAAATCTCAATTTTCGGCCATTGTTATCTCGGTAACAAAGCGTTTTTGGGGGTTGGTCCCACGGAACTTTTTTGTCTACTTGGTGTAAGGAATCAGCCTGAGAAGTATTGCACATTCCTCCTGAAATACCCTGTATAATAAAAAATTGATTTACAAATCAATTAAATAGTTCACTCTCAATAATTAATTATTGGTCACAAGATGAAGATGAGGTAGCATAATATATTTCCAGCATTCGATTTCAGAGATTATCAAGTTTATTTTGATTAATAGATGGATAACCATCCCAATTCCTCAGATGAATAATTATTGATGATATCATCTCTTCTAAAAAATTCTGTAGGATAGGTGAATACTTACCATCCCTCATATTTTCTATTTTGTCCAATAATCCAAGATGTGTCTCTTCCCATAGATTTACCATTGTTATGAGAATTATCAATTATGTTTCTTGGTTGAGATTCAATTTTATACCCAGCTTAAGTAAGTTTGTTGATACTGTTGATACTATAGCTATTTAAGGGTGATTTAGTTAATATTTTCAACGACTTATTCTGTTTCTAACATTTATTAATAAAGTTTTTCGATTAATAACATGTGAGTTATTCTACCCAAAATAGCTAGTTAAGGGTGATATAAGTTAATATTTTCAACGACTTATTCTGTTTCTAATATTACAAACGTTATTCGATTAATAACATGTATTCTACCCAAAATTTCACCATAAGTTTTCGAAAGCTCACAAGACAAAACATTTGCATCTTATTTCATCTCTGAGCTTTCATTCTATTTCTCAACCAGAGCCTGTATACATTAAGCTTATGGACTAGTGCTGCCATGTGAGAGAGCGAGCTGAAGAGAGCGCGGAGGTCGATTTCATATAATTTCCGAGCAATTATAATTGAAAAAATATCCACATGAGAAAATGCATTGGCATAAAACTTCATTATTGAGCTGCATTCTGAGGTATGCCTCAATCTGCACTTTATATTCCTGTATCCTTATGGTATGAGCTAAAAATTGAATTAAATAAGCTGCGTTAGGCTGATAAAATAAAGCGTTAGGATATATAGGCTGCTTGGAAGTTGTGAGAAGTTGGTGAACAGAAAAAAAGAAAGAGTTTAGAGCAAGGGAGATTGAATATTACACCAAAGCCAGTTTTGAAGGAAGGAAAATTGAGATTACATGACAAAATTCAGTGTGTCTCTATTATGAAAACCTACTAACATAAAAAATCTACCATACTCGTTTATAATTTCTATGATAAAATATCTAAACCATCAATTTAGCTACATGATAGATATTTTTAAAAGACAGAAAACCCAAGAAAATTTGAAAATTTCTAAAAAGAACACTGAGTTTTGACACATAACACATTTGTTAGTAGGAGAAAGCGAGTTAAAAGCAAGCCACCAGTTAGAGAGATTTTACCAATTTATTAATAACTGTACAATGATTTAAAACTTTTTAAAATATTTATTAATAAGCATCCGACAACTTCGCCAGCTGCAGGGAAAGCTCTGCGCTTTATCTGAAACTGGGATAAATTTTAAAAATTACTGACTGAATATTCAAATTTAATGAATTGGTAACTAACTGATAGCATGCTTGTTATGCAGCAGTATATAAGCCTATTTATGGGCGTAAAGCTATTTTGAATTAAATTCAAGAGAGGAAAATATTTCTTCGTTCTAATTATACAATACAGCACTATATTCATGTTAGAGATTGTATATTTGGAGGAAGCAGATTTTCTTCCAAACCGAAAAAGGGGACGTAACTATTATTCTGTAGTCTAATCAGTATTTTGTGTTTTCAGTATCTAGTGTAGTCCTTGAAAAATCAGACTGGCAACAATTCAAATGAAGATATTATCAAAATAATGGTGCTAATTTCCACGATAGACCAACAGACTATACCACCCACAATAATAAATTACCATTTAGGCTACGTGGTGGATTACTGAGTATACTACAGCCTATAATAAAGCATTATTTTCTATGAGAGAAATTAAAAAGTTATGTTCGAGTTATGACAAATTATCTTACCTGTTGGTGATATCACGGGTGAGAGCAATTTTCTCCTTCAGCTGATCGATGCTCGATTTAATACTGTCGCGGAGTTTGCTCAAATCAGCCGGACGAGACTGGAGCTGTTCAGTAAGACTAGTCAGATTTGGAAGGACATTGTTCACTTTGTCCACTGCAAAAATAAGGACAAACAGTTACGATTAATAATGTGTAAAAATTTACTACAATGTGTAAAATTTTGGAAAGTAGTGTTTCCCTTTAGAAGTTTGTAAACATGAAGTATATTCTGTCCAAGCTAAGAAGCCCCTCTGGCAAGATGAGAAAATGACTCCAGCTCGGTTAATATTGGTTCAAAAAATAGAGATTAGGTCTCAAATTCTAGATCAGAATTTTCCTACGGTTGAGACAAAATAATGACCCGATATTGATCGAGCTGGAGTCATTTTCTCATCTTGCCAGAGGATCTTCTCTGCTTGGACAGACTATAAATATTTAGAAAGAAATATTATTACAGCTCACAATTATTGTTATGATGTTCACAGTAATTTAAAAAAGTTATTAGAGCTATTGGAATATATAAAGAATGAATGAGGGGTATATTAATATTTTGTATACCATTTTTAAATTAATTTTTATGGAAAGGCCTAATATTGAAAAGTGAATTATAGAAAATATAATAATATCTACGACTGAATCATACACAGTACCACAGACCAGGACAAGACTCTCATGGTCAGTGACATCATATCTAATTGAAATAAACTACTCGAGCAACACATTAGTCAATCACATTAAAATACAAATTCAATAAGAAGTAGGCTCAATGTTTAATTGGAGTATTCTATCGATTTTTAATTAGATTCATTGTCAACAAGTGTAGAAATTTAACTCAACTGCTCTGTTAATAATAGGGAATATAAGAAATAGATCATTAAATTAGACACATTTTATATGGGAAAAACTACCAGAGATATTATCTATCTATATTTACTCACATTCTATAGCAGCCGAGTGTACAGCCGTTTTGGTGTTTCCTCTGTCACGATACAACTTTTCGGACTCTTCCTTAGTTTTTGGAATGGATTTGACAATTGGATCAATAGTTTTGACTATCTGCGAAGCGCTTCTATCAATCTCTTCAGCTTCACGACCAGTCTCCTCCAAATTATCTTCGATTGACTTCTTCAGCAATGGTTCAAGTTCACTAAAAGTTGAAACAATACCTCTTATTATCACCGTGATTTAAATTATAATCAATCTATCAATCTGAATTTCTCATTTATTTGATGTAGTTAATTGATATCCAAAATATAATTAATAAGCGAACTGAATGGAATACGACAAAATTCATCAACTTCAAGGACAAGTATCCAAATTTTTATTAATTTCATTAATTAATGCAAGTGTAATAATTGATCAATGGAATAGAATTAAATTCAATTCATTGATTTGCTCTATTTAGATTTCTGCACAATCAATGTGAATAATTGTAATCCAGATAGATGCAATGCCGTAAAAAATATATTTCTTTGTGGATTAAGAGTTTATTAATTTCTCATTTGATCAAATCGATAAGTATAAGTGTATTGATTTCGAATGCATGGACCTTGTTGTGTGTTTAAACTTACTTGTTAATTTTCTCATCAGCCAAAGCAGCCTGTCCATTGAGAGCTTCGATGAATTTGACATTTTCGGTGGCATGTCTCATTGCGGGCTCCAGTTCTTGTCTGACTTTCCTGAGAGAGTCTTGAGCTGCATCGCTCAATCTTCGAGACTGCGAACTTGTTTCAATAGTTGTGCTGTCGAGTCCTTCCGACTGGCAAACAAAAGAATAAATTAGAATAGGTATGTGGGCTACCCAGACAATAGACATACAGTTTCGCACTTCTATAAAATGTAATGTTGAAAATATATTTTATGAACTAATATATATTTATGATAATTTACCATGTCCCATTTATAGATTTTCCATAAAAATTTTGTCTTTGCCGTAAAGTTACTGGGCTGAGTAATCAGGTTTACAGGTTGGCTCAATCGGTCAAAAATGTTCCTGGTTTACTAATTCAATATTAATAGTTTAGAATAATTTCAAATGAATAACTGAAAAAATTTCCATACTATTGATGAGTAGAACAAATCCATTATAGAGTTGTTTTCATGAGGTGCAGAAGAGCAAATGATGAAGTAAAAGTTAAAGATTTCTAGAATTAAATACCAGAAAAATTAATAGAATTCTTACTAAATCAATAGCGGTTTGTGCGGCTTTATCAGCTTCTGTTGATGCATTCAGGGCTTCTTGTATAGCATCCGCCATATTCTTGTATGCATTGGCTGCTTCAACTGCTCCTCCCGATTGACCTATTGTCGATTTCAAGAGTTGTTCTAGCTGTTTGGCCTGGAAAAGGATAAAAATATCAAATTCTGTTAAACTGATATTGCACGGATGGATAATAGCTAATCATAATGAATAACTAATCTTAGTGGAGCTTTGAAAATGGATTTTCTGATATTGGTTGTCGAGTATAAGCCTGGTTTGAAAAATCAGCAATTGCTGGTATTCAATGAAGTGAAAAAATTGATTGTAATCATTTCACCCTGAGTACCGTTGGAACGCCATAAATTTTCGTACGTCACAGCAGCAAACCTAGTTCAAGGTGAACGAACCTTATTGAAACGTGATATTGAAGTTTCGTTTTGAAACTTTTCTAGTGATAAAAAGGAGAAATTTGCTTATAGGTGATCATATTGAGTTTCTTATTATGCATTCAATATTTGGCGAAAAAGTTTACAGCATTCCAATGATAGAAAAGTATCTTGGATTCTTCCATCTAAAAACAAGCGAAGATAGTAATAAAATAATACACTACTGTCCTATTTGACCAAACATAATTTTCAATTTGCTGGTATCCCACTTTAAATCCGGCATAATTTTTATAATACGAATCAGAATATTGAATTGTCGGCCTGTAGGAAAAAGTGTAAGAAAAGACAATTTTTTATTTTTAAATTTTCTGAATAGAAGTTTCATAAATTCTTGAATTGAATAGCATCACACCCAAAAATTAATTTTCCAAGTTTCCTGACCACGATTTAAAAGAAATAGCCTGAAAATTTTAATATGTTGATTTTTCACAATCTGTTTGAAATCAGTTATGAAACCCACGTATTCGATTGTAATAAAACTGTATTCGGCTCAAATTAAAAAGTCAAAAGCATAGAACTATCTACTCAAATTCAGCATATGCAATCCTACATTGATATGATTTATTCATTACAATAATGGAGGCAACAGGCAACAATGATGAGGTGAAAGAAGTAGGACGAGGCAGCAATCAACCACTCTACTATTTAAATAGTTAATGAGTGATGAATTATTTTCGTACCTGATATTCCAACTGGTTAGCATAATCCTTGGCCTTCTCCACCTCCTGCCTCACCGCCTGATACTCATTCTGGCTTTTATCAGAAACAAGCGGCTCCAAATTCTGCATGGCCGTATTCAGTCTGGCCCGTTCCTTATTTAAAACCTCAAACGCCCTGTCGGCGTCATTGTAGTTTTTCGACGCATTAGCCAACAACTGTTTAGCTCTATCAAAATTGTGCGAGGTCACATTTGACAAACTATTCAAACCAGAAATACGGTTATTCAACAAAGCCTGGCGGTTTTTCACGTTAAGAGCACCCGCTTCGAAAGCCTTCTTCTGGGCACTGATCGAATGATTTTTGACATCTTCCAAACGATTATCGAAAGTCTGAATACGTTTCCTGATCTCGTTCAGTGCTTCCGAAATATTTGTTACCGGTGCAGAAAACTCTTTCATCTGTTCGTGCAGCTCTTTCGCCTTTTGGAGACCTATACCAGCTTCCTCATCTAAGCTTCCAATGGTCGAAGTTGATGCATTGATGTTATCCAATATAAACTTTGCTTCATTTAGTGCGTCATCAATACGTGGCCCAGCTGCATGTTCTAGATTATAGACCAAGTCACTGACATCTTCAACAGTTATTTGGGAGTTGATTTGTGCGTTCGAGATTAGAGCCTCAACAGCTATCGCTTCTTTTAGAAGGGTTGCTCCTGGTGCGTTGCTGGAATCTTCCACAGCTTTCCTAGCTCCTCGGTTAAGACTTCTTGTATCTTCACTCACAGCATCTACTTTGGCAATCAAAGGACTCAAATCTACTTGATTGGAGTTCATAATTGTTACATTGGGTGCCAACTGATCAACGTTTCCACTGATGAAAGCTAGACGTTGAGTTGTGAAGTAAGTTGCGGCAACCGATTGGAATTCGTCTATAACTGGGTGTAAACGAGTTCTAAGCTCATCGGTGGTGTCTAGAAGGCTGTGTGTACATGTATCGCACTCGAAACACCCTCGCTCAGGGTCCAAAACCCATCTATGTGGACAATGTGAGCACTTCTCTCCAATAACCCCGGGTAAACATTCACATTGACCCGTCATCGGGTTACAACCAACACCTACTGAGTAATCTGTGTTACAACCGCAGGATGTACAACCTTGAGGGCCGTAATTCCAGTAACCTGATGCACATCTGTCACAATTACGACCAGTCACACCAGGTTTACATCTACATTGACCTGTACTGTCTTCACATTGGAGACTTTCTGAAGCTATCTGACAATCACATGCCTCACAACCTTGACACGTTGAGAAGTGGTAGTAGTTTTCCAAGCACCGGTCGCACTTTTCACCGACAACATTCTGCTTACACTGACAGAGTCCTGTGGTGTGGTCGCATTTGTCAACGCCACATTTGTCGCAATCACAGCTTTGACAGTTTTTCAATCCAATAGCGTCACCATAGAACCCGGGCGCACAATACTGGCACATGCCTCCCGAAGTGTTGTTCAAACATTTTATGCACTCTCCTGTTATCGAGTCACAGGATCCGGGGTCTTCAGGGTTTATGTTACCAGAACATTGACATGGTTTACAGTATTCGCCAGGGATACGAGGTCGTCCGTAGTAGCCGTTAGCGCAGGATTCGCAGAGTGCTCCGTAGTAGCCTTCAGTGCACTGACAGCTGATCTCTTCTCCGTCGGAGCTAACGTCACAGCCAGTAGCAAAGTTGTTGGAGGGAATGGGCAGCGGGCATGCACAGATCAGACAGTCGTAGGGTGCGCCGAAAGTCGCGTTGCCGTGGTAGCCTTGCGAGCACAGCTCACAGTGGTCGCCAGTTGTGTTGTGTTTGCAGTCCTAAAACAGAACATGAAAAATTAATTTTAGATCTATATGTTGTATAGGAGAAGACTCATTTAGAATTTATTTATTCCAGAAACTGACTAGCCTATTCAAATTTTTTTAGAAACGACAAAAATCAGCTTATATAAGAACCGACAAAATAACCGAAAATCATCACATTCTACATAATAGACAATGTTTAAGTTGAATTATTCATCAGAATAATTCATTATGAACTATCAGCCTATCTAAACTCATGCAATTTTCATGATTGCAGTGCAAGGGATATTGAATAAACTACACATTGCAAAAATGTAAAACATTGAATAAGTGTGAGTGTATGTATAAGCATCATACATTCAATGAGTGAATAACTTTTTTGCACATGTGCTGAGTGCTCTATTTTGTAAAATTTTGTTCAATTCTTATTATACTACTTGTGTAATGATTATCGTTGTTGCAGCCCATTAGCCAGTTCCCCTTGAACTTCAAGGCGAAAATGGTCAAGTAATAGATGGGGACTGTCATAATTCTGCACATATTTATCCTCTTATTAGGTTTATACCAAATACCATTAGTTTGAATTGGTTTATTTTAGTTAGTGATGTAACTTACTTTGATTTATACTATTTTGCGATTTAATTGTATCAAATTCAATTGATATTGTCTCGTACTTTGTTAATGACGTGGCTAAGTGGACATTACTGTCCAAACTTCGCCACGTCATTAAAATAAAGAAGTCATTCTATTATGATTCTATAATTCGATTTGAAGCTGGTTCGACATGTTAATTCGCGTAGAATGATGATTGATGTTGGCTTACCAAACATATACCAGTAACTTTGTCACAGGTGGTTGCGTGGCCGTTGCACTGACAGGGTATGCAGTAGCCGCCGTAGGGCCCTGTTTGCGCGCGATAGTAGCCGTCGGCGCACTGCTCGCAGGACAGGCCCTGGTAGTTGGGCGGACAGTGGCACTGTTCCACGCCCAGCGCGATCTCGGCACCCAGTGTGTAGGCAGTCGATGCCGAATCCAAGCTCACGCTTATCAGCCTGTGTCAGTACCAACGAAATAACTATCAATATTTTTAAACTTTATTGTATAATTTCTTGAATAAATAAATATTATTACCGTAGGGATCGGAGAGGGCGGAGAAATGTTCCGGTATGTTCATGGTAAAGAAATGAGTAGAAGGAAGTGAATTCATGATGATGTTAGTGGAGAAGATGAGAGGAAAAGGTTAAATAGCGTAGACTATATTTCAAGTTGAATAAATAAAACTTTACGTTTCAGAGAGTCAACAGCTACTTTTCCCCTGTTTTAGGCATTTTCGAATGAGCCAACCTCACTTTGCATATTGTTTACGGTTTGTTGGTGTTTATTCACATTCGTATCAGAGTTCGAAATTCGTGGGTCGTAAGTTTCATGACTCATTTTATTTCTTCAAAAACACAAGTCTGTAAAAATCGTTTATGAGTAGGAGTGGATGAATGTATAAAAATAAATAATAATACTGGACTCACAATAATGCTGATAATGATGAAGAGAAAGAATGAGAAGAGAGAGAAGAGAATGATACGGATGTCGAAAAAGAAAAAAGCAGAGAGAGAAAGAAATAATATAAGAATAGATTTATTAAGCGTATAGCAAGAAACTAAGAACATTAGAATATAAACTGAATAAGAGGAGTGGAGAACGTGCGATCTAAGAAGGAAACAGAACTGTGTGAAACAATTAAATTATGAAAAGAGTTCCCAAACGTTTCATAAAGCTTGATCAATGAAGAATATGTTCATGAAGAAGAATCTATCGAGAATAAAAGTTTATTGGAAAATGATTATTGAAAATAATGAGACAAATATAAAGGAAAATGGTGGATAAGAGTGTAAGAACCTGATAAATTGTGAAAAAGATTAATAATACCCTGAAGAAGTTGGATGAAGCATTTAGTATAAAAAAAGCTTATAGAGAAATACAAGTATGCATTTACTACAGAGAACCCAAGTATTTGTATCATTGAGAAGAGGAATATGAGAATACCGTCAGCTACATTACCGTGTAGTAACACTTTCAGTCCAGTAGGTGGCTCTGATGTAAATGCCTCTCAAATTCTCCAAGACCTGCATCAGCTGTTCCCTGGTGGCTTGCATTCCATTGGGCAGCAAAAAGTTTGACTCGTAGATCTCCAGTTGAGTGGTGTGATACAGGTTGACGGCTGGCTGGTCCACGGCATAGTGCAGAATGTGCAGATTGGCTCCATGCAAAATTACATCGGCTCCGCTCACAGCAATCGCTAGAAATAAGAATTCAAATCATTCACCAACCAATTCAATGACATAAGCAAACTATAATATAATTGAGAAACAGGAGATTACTTTTGGATTGGATGATAAGGTGATGTGTTCAAAATGAATGCAATATGAGCACAATAATATATTATAATCTGTAATCTCAATAGAAACCACTCCAAACGAGAATAATACTTTATTACATTTTGAAAATATAAATATTGAATGATTTTGAGATTTCAATGAGGAGACTAAAGTCCAACATACAAAATAAATAAAGTAAATATACTATTCTATTTGATATATATATATCTCAGTAGTCAGTACCCTTTTTGAAATGATAGTTATTTAACCATCACATGTTTCAACTCTTTAGAGTCATTTCCAAATTTAATTGAACAAACAAACAACATTCTAAGGTACTAAAGTAAGGTATAGTCTATCCAAGAGAAGAAGACCCTCTGGCAAGATGAGAAAATGACTCTAGCTTGGTCTATATTTGTTCAAGAATTATAAATGTCGTCTTAATAGTAGATCAAATTGTTTCCTACAATTTGAGATCAAATTGATCATTTTTAAACCAATATTGACCGAGCTTGAGTCACTTTCCCATCTTGCCAGAGAGTTTTCTTTGCTTGGATGGACTCTAATCTACTTGAATTTGCGAATTCTATAATATAAGTTCTGAAATTTGAGTGCTAATCCAGAAATTCATTTGAGTTCGAACATTTCAGTAACAGTATTTATTCAATTATATAAGAACTGGAACTACCAACTCTTGATATTTACCGTCCTTGAACTCATAAACAATCTTACATGAGTCTTACGATAACATGAATGAAAATTGATCATTAATCACTCCCGGATCATTCCTGTGAGTGGGAAATCTTTGGCTTGAACGAAAAATTGTAGTTGACCTATAAACATTGGGACTAAATTTTAATGAAAATTGTGTTAAAAATACTGTAAGGGCTATGCCTCTTCTTTCTTCCATCATGTATTCTTTACAATAGATTAATAAATAGAATAACTTACAAGAATCCTTTGTTGTGCCAAATATCGAATAGTTCAGAACTCCGCCGAAAGATGTCAGCCGATTGCCCAAATAATACTCAGGTGCCACAAAGTATGCGATTTTGCCACTCTCCTCTGTGAGATCTACTAGTACTGCATCTTGCATCTTGTCAATAAGAGTGTAGACTGGCTCGATCAGCACTGATTTGGTTATATTCACTGTTGCCAATGTCCAGTCATGCATGCCGTTTATCTGTCATAAAAGAAAATTTATTTTTATTCATGCTATCTTCAATTGATACTATAATTCAGATTATAATGAACTCAGAAAATAATCAAGGAAGCCAATAAGTGTTGTTATATTAAAAGACTGAATTTCAATCAAGTAATAAATTATTTTCCCAAAGACGAATTCTTGTGTAAAAATGTGTGTTTCTTGTGAGTTATATTTTATATATTCACAATACAGAACACTCTCTGACTGTGTCTCAGCATTTTGTAACCTGTATTCAAATCAATTTCCAGTAGAGTTCAAGAAGCAAATATAATTACAACAATCAGATCCCCCTAGTAAAAAGTGTACCTTGGTTCTGTAGAGTGATGAACTGGAACACCGTGTTGTCCGTCCAAAGCAGAAACATTTCGTGCATCCATCCGGGTTGATCTCTTGGATATTGAATGTGCCTTCCTTGCACAAATCACAAGCTTGTCCGTGAACGTTCTCCTTGCAGAAACAAGCTGATGTATCCTGAAAAGTTCCAGAAATTTAAAATTATGTTTAGTAATAGAGTTTGTCATAGGGTGAATCAAGAGGGAGTGTAAGTAGACAATCTTTGAATAGATTACTATATTTTTACAATTTTTAAAGATTTTAAATCGTAGCGGCCCAGTGTTTTGGGTCCGTTTTATGAGCTCGTCATGTTATCAATGATTCTATAGATAATATTATTACAATTATATTATAAATGATAAATGTCTCAAATAAATTACCTGATCACAAACTTCGGCTTCGGTGCCTCTGAGATCGCACTCGCAAGGTTGACAATGAGGAAAAGCCCAGTGGCCTGACTGACAGCGATCACATTTCCTTCCAACCACATTTGCAAAACAACTGAAAACAAAAATTCAAAGACAACCTTTTAAAAGAAACATAATGGTACTCGAGAAGTAGTTAAAAATAAGCAGTTCTATCTATTTGCAAGAATTCACTTCCAAGTCAACTATTCAGGTTGATGTCACTCCAGCATCCAGGCCGGACATGAACGTATACGAGGGTAGTCCGATAAGTACTTAGCCTCACCGCCCATGCCATCGGCATGTCAAACCTTCGTGAGATAAATTAATTTTCGTTTAGTACATTATTTAAGACAGCCTTTGAGAAAATTTCAACAACATTGAACTTCTAGTTTTGTTTTGACTGCGTGATAAACGCGCGATGGGTGCCGCGTTTTCTCACTCCAGACAACAAACGCATCCGAGTGACAACTTCAAGGCAATGTTTAACACTCTTTAAGCGCAATCCAAATGAGTTTCTGCGTTGTTACATCACCGTGGAAAAAACATGGATACACTTTTACACACCGGAGACCAAAGAACAGTCAAAACAGTCGACTTTCCCCGACGAATGTGCTCCAAAGAAGGCAAAGACTGTCTCATCGGCCTGAAAGGTTATGGCTACCGTTTCCTGGAATTCAAAACGTGTAATCCACATTGACTACCTATAGAAGGACAAAACAGTCACAGGGCTCTACTATGCCGAACTATTGGGCCGATTCGATGCCGAATTGCGGAAGAAACGGCCACATTTGGTGAGGAAAAAAGTGCTCTTCCACCATGACAACGCACCGGCTCACGCCTCCGCCGTTGTCACGGCAAAATTGGAAGCATTAAGCTACCCCATCCACTGTATTCTCCAGATTTGGCCCCATGTAACTTCTTTTTGTTTCCAAATTCGAAAAAGTCACTCTCTGGACGGAAATTTGGGTCAAATGAGGAGGTTATCGCCGCCACGGATGCCTACTTTGCAGAGCTCCAAAAAACTTACTTCTCAGACGGGTTAAAAAACTTGGAGCGTCGCTGGATCAAGTGAATAGAGTTGAAAGAAGACTATGTTGAAAAATGAATCTTCACTTATCCGAAATTTTCGTTTTTCTTTTGTAGGCTGAGTACTTATCGGACTACCCTCGTACAATGAAGGCATAAAAATTGGAGTTGATAAGACCATGTCGCACCAGACCAATCCGGAAATTTTGTAAATGCGCAGTGCATTTTTTGTCCGTTTGCGTCAAATCCTGTTGAGTCCGTACTGGTGTGACATTGACCAAAGAAACAGAAAAGACCAAGAAACGCCACATTATGTGATTTTTTATTATTGATGGAAGTAGCCTAGTAACACGCACTATTTATTCTTATACATGCACAGAGAACTCTACGAGAAATAACCTATGCTCATGGGGAGATAAAAATATTATGGATATTGGAACATAAAAATAGCAATTTGAGATAAACGATTCCCAAACGTATACAGGTACAATAGTACTTGGGAAAAGTGTTGCTACTAAGATATATTTATGGCCTCACTATAAACACTTTTACATTATACAATTTTTAATACGGGCAGGTTAAAAACGTTTTGTTCAAATTCCTGTGGATTAAAATACATACCAGTAACTTGATAAATTTCTAGAGAACAGCCTGAAAATTATAATTTAGTCAATGTTCGGCATTATTCAAATTGAAGAAAAAGAAGGACTATGTGCCATTACAAAAATTACAAAACCAGCAATTACAGCATTGGAAACTTACTCGCATGTCCCATTGTTAAAGTCGCACTGAAGGTTTCCATTTCTCACTCCTAGAGGATTGCAATTACATTGTTCACAACCGATTATCAGATCGAATCCGAATGTTTCTGGTTCACATTTGTCGCAATTGGGACCACTTACTCGATCCGGGCATTTGCATTCACCTAGAATAAGATAAAAACGTTACTTTGAACACGATAAAATCAGGGGTTTTCCTACAAATATGAGCACTCTACGTAAATCATAGAATGGTTTGTAAATATTACTGATGTCATCCAAATAATGTGATGGATACAATAATTAAGGATTTAATAGAACTTCTCTGGCCAAGAGAAGGGCTTAAAAAAGAACCAACTCAACAATAATGTAGCCTATTACAGCAAACTAGAAAACGAACTCGTTTTCTATGAATGAGATACAGTAATATACAGAGAATGTTAATTATGAGAAATTAAAAAAGAGTTGTAAACACACTATACTCCTTTGGGAGATTGACTTGTCGTTAGTCGTTTTCCGTTTCTGGAGGGATAGGTTGTAGTTGTTGCATGCATTACACTCCAACTGATTAACTGGATGTTATTCAGAGGTGTTATGTGCCGTCACTTGATTAAGGTGGCTATTATAGCTTTTGGTTGAGAGGATCAACGTGCTAACAACACGTTACCTCTATCATGGCTGATGGTTATTCACCTCTAGTGAGTGAGTGAATATGAAACTGGCAACCAGCTGGTGGGCCAAAGCCCCTCATGAGCTGCTCAGCCATTGAAACAGTAAACACCACTGAACTACACAATCAAGTAGAGTAATGCGCACTGGACTACAAGCAGTGTACTAGACTACACAATCGTTAATTATGAGAAATTGAACAAGGATAGAATTTACCACTATACCAAACAATCAAGTAGTGTGCTGTGTACCAAACTACAAGCAATAATGTACTAAACTACACAATCAAGTGTTTATCGTGAGAAATTGAAGAAGACAAAGAAACTAAACAATCACTAACAGTACTAAAATACAGGCAGTGTATTGGGCAACAGAACTTGGCTCTTCAAAACTGATCCTGGATCTTCATTTCATGTTTACATGACAGAGTTTTCGAAAATTGTAATAGTTATAACAAAAATTTCAATTTTTATTTGTGGTTGAGTAGAATTTACATTCTTATCAGAGATGTTGTAGAACTTATCCATGATTAAGGTAAGTGAAAACAAAAGTTTTCAGATCCACAAAGTTTATTAAAAATACCATACTTGAGTTTCAATGCTCAGGGCATCATCATCAGTGGAAAAAAGTTTGGGTTTGGAATACAGTTTTCCACTGATGATGATGCCATGAGCATGAGTCATGTTTCTGGTTTCTCAGACCATGAGAAATTAAGAATTGTATTTTAAATAAACTTTGTGGATTTAAAAAACCTTTGTTTCCACTTACCTAAATTGTGGTTGAATATATTAGAGAATAAAAATATTCCAAAGTGAAAGACTAGGAAAAAATATAAAAAAGAATCGTAGGACACAAGTACACTTTTTGTACACCCAGAGCGTTTCCCGCGTTGCTTCAGCTGCCCAATTAAACACACAATCAAGTGTTAATAGTAAGAAATGGAACAAGAGTCGTAAAAATCACTAAACTACACAATAAAGTAGTGTATTAAAAACTTTGAAATCAAGTGTTAATTGTTAGGAATATGAAGGATACCTGTGACCGGATCGCACTGCGCCCTGGGCGGGCACCGGCAAGGAATACAGTTGGGAAAGCCATAGAATCCGTTGCGGCAGGCGTCGCACCTGCGCCCGATCACATTGGGTTTACACGAGCACTGGCCGCCGAACCAGTTGCACGCGAACGTCAGCGAGCCCTCCACGTCGCAATGGCATGCCTCTGCCCCGTTGTTGTAGTCGCTCGTCAGAGAGAAGATCGACTCCTTGCAGAAACCTACGCACAGCAGATGAACACATATGATCCAGATGAATACATATCACCAGACATAGTGTTAATAGTGAGGAGCATTTAAAAATTATTGATTAGAAAAATTGATAACATAAAACAAATGCAGAAAACTATGAGGGAGGGATGAAAAATTATTTGGCTCCAGGGCGAACCCAGAGGGGGTTGAATGTAGGCTACCTAGGAATTATTGAACATAATGGAGTAGTAGGTGTACATACAGTACTACCTATATATTATTTAATAAACAAATGTTGTATAACCTAAGGCTTTTCAAAAAGAGGCAAAGGAAGTACCAGACACGAAATTAGAAAAAAATAGTGCAGCTTCTTTGCAGTAGTTTTCTAAAATAAAATTACTGATGATTAATTGGAAATAAATTGCAGAAGCCAAAGGGGCGGATAGCAGATTTTTAATGGATAATCAACTCCTGGCAGAAAAAATATATATTATGATAGAAGAGACCTAGAATTTATTTACTCTAGGATATTAGAATGAATTTATTATTAACTTATTTACTACTATAGAATACATTTATGTAAGCTATCATGGAATAATTAGGCTTATTAGAATAAAGAACTTTAAAACTTAGGGCTGTTTAAAATAATTGAAAAATAAATAAAAATCAAACACCCTTTTTTTGAAAACTTTAAAATTATAAAAAACACATACATGTTTCGGGAGCTAAGCCCATTCTCAATGTGGATAAAAATAGTTATCAAAATAGTTATCAAACTATTTTTATCCACATTGAGAATGGGCTTAGCTCCCGAAACATGTATGTGTTTTTTATAATTTTAAAGTTTTCAAAAAAAGGGTGTTTGATTTTTATTTATTTTTCAATTAGGCTTATTAACTTGAATTTTAGATTTTACAATAAATATACTTCAATTATCAGATAATTGTAAATGAATCAGGAATCAACTATTCAATGTGAAGATGGACCACAAAATGCCTATGATTATGAAGCTGTAACATAAATATCTACATGAAATCAATAAATAAGTCTACATGACATGAATAAATGAATCTATACACCTAAACAGACATAATGTCCATTCTTGCAAGAGGATTTATCCAATGATAGGATAAAGGCTCAATAGGATAGAATAAATTCAATGTATAATTAAATAAATAATGTATAATTTTCAGTTGGGACTTTATATTTTTTTCGGAAATATACCACAAATCATTATTTCCTAATTCATTCTATTTCATTTATGCAATTTTTTTCCAATTCTGATCTCATAAGCTTACAACCATCAATATTATCAAAATATAAATTTTATGAGAAATAATAATAATGTGGTTGAAACACAATAACTATGAAATTGATTCAATTATTGGAGCCCATATTGAATTCAAGATTTGATTACGGGCCGTTAACATGCAATACCCATTAATTACGCGAAAAATGTTTAAAATATTAGGGGGGTTCGGATAACCCATTTTAATGAAATTGTAAAGTTTTAATTTAAAAATAAATATCTTATCTTGATTAAGTATACCTTCAACAGACGTATCCACATAGAAATGATTGCTGCCACACTGCGTTATGAAGTTGCTAGTTTGATCGAAGGGGAGTTCTTCAGTGACACTTTCCTGATACTCTCCAACTGGAATTGCCAGGGCATAATCCAACCATACGCTTTTATGATTTGGTTCCTGAAACCAAAAACCACAAAAAATTAATTCTTTACTATTTTGCCTGATTTATAATTTTTCTACATCTTTTCTTCATTTATCATATGGTATCTATATTCTTGAATAAATAGCCTGATTGATATTATAAATGGTTTAATTTTGTCAATTATTAGGCTAGCCCAATTTGTCACATAGAGCACAGACTAAGAAGCAGTTTTTCAGCGACAAATACAGACTTTACAAATATAGTACTTTACTATAAAAATGCAATACAAAAACAGATAAAATTACTTATTGGCTTGAATGGTTCTTACTGAGAGTAAGGTCACTCACTATCTATTTCAATAATAAGCTGAAATTCAAAGTGTCGGATTAAAATTATTCAAATTGATGGAATTATTTACCATGATTGAACAGGTAAGAGCAATTACCTTCAAAGTGAGTACGTAGTTTTCAGTGAGAGAGAATCTTTCGTTGCCATCAGCTTGCTTTATGACTGATCTACATCCACTGGTGCTTGGACAATAGGGCACTTTCAGTTTGGCTTCATAAAATTGTCCGTTTTGCAGGAGTACGTCCATGTCGAATTCTACAATCAATTTGAATGGATCAAAAATATAGAAAGATAATAATTTTAATTAGAAAAAGTAATAGAAAAAACCATACCTGGTATATATTTTCGTATGAGAAAGTATATTATCAGCTCAATATTACAATAATTTCAGAATCTTACTACAATAATATTCAATATAAGATAATCAAAAAGTCTTATTTTTCGTGATCGAGTTATGAGTATTTTTCATTACTTAACAGCTCAAGTAAAACAATACAAAATATTCAACATGTCATAATAGAATGCTAAAAATTGGAATTTCAAATATTCTTAATTGATAAATTTCTTATTTCATACAATAGATTACTTGAATGAGTACGAAATACGATCCCATTTTTAAAGGATCCCTCAGTTTGAGGGTGCTTGGAAAACCCGGGTAGTCACACGTAAATCGAATTCTTCATTAGATGAATAAAAGCTCCAAGTTCTGGATTGATTCTCATTATAAACCATTTAAAGATGAATTAAAATATAGGCATTTAGGAATTTATCAGTGACCTTTATTACATATGAAAGTGATCATTCTCTTCAATTTAGTAATCCAGATTCGATTTTTCTCTGTAGCTGAATCTCAAGAATTATGACTGTAATTGATTATAATATACTCATAATTCGCTTCACTGGTGGTTTCTCATTCTCCATTCTCTCATTCCTCATTCTCATTCTCCTGGTAATCATAGTCTGAACCAGGAACAGTAACAGTGAACTGTAAAGGTACCGTACTCTATTGAAAACTATTGATACAAAATTCTAATTCAAGACTATTTCTTCGTTGGATTTTTACTCACCTGGAAAATGCGGCTGATAGTAATGTACCACAATTACATAATGTCCTGGATACGGTACTTTTCCTTTAACATCCACCATGGGATCAACATGGTCCAAATAGATTAGACCTGTGGACTTGTCATGGATTCCAGGCGGTAATACAGTAGATGTGCGTTCTTCATTGCCAAGTTCAAATTCCACCTGGAATTTGGGAAAAAATTTAGCTAGAAAAAAGTAATTATCACTATGATCACAGTAATTAATCTTATCAAACAGAATTATTTTTCATATTTTTTATGAAAAATAATTCTTATCACTGATTCTTATCAATTATTCATGAATTTATTTTCTTATTCCTATAGCTGACATCCAACCACCAACCACCAATGCGGCTTTATTCCACATAAGGAAAATTTCACTTGATATTTTTAGGATAACTTTCAACTGTGGTCCATAAAACTATGGTGATACTAAAGCTCAACATTTTGCACGTGTTATTAAGTCTTTTAAATCGGATTTATAGAATTTTATGCACCTTTCTACAATACAGAATAAAGTATATCTTAAAATTTGAAGGATGATCAGCTATGATAGTGGAAATTTATTCTTCATGCTCATAAATGCAATGTTTCATTTCATTGTATCATATGCATTTATAATTCTAATTCCATGCTTCATTGTATCAACTGTATCCACCGTAGTGCTGAAATTCGTCAACACATTTTCATTTGTCAGAAGTAAGATAACAAAGTCCACAGAATCAACAAATCAAGTTCACTTCTTTCTTCACTTTATTGTATAACGTGATGGAATTTTCTATTGTATTATTTGCTATTTCTATTGTATTGTATATTTGGGAAAAATATGTTACTACCTTTTTTGATTCAGGTGGGAATCGGTAGGATGATTCAATGCACTTTCCATCAAGCTGCACACATGCGGGTTTCGGCTGGATGAAGTCGAGCGACCAGTTCTCCAGAGGAATAGCGACCACTGATTCGATGCCTGTTGTTGAAGGACTTCCACCCTAAGGAATTGGATTAAATTCAAATATAGATTTCTTGAAATACATTAAAGTGCAGAAGTTATGTTCAGCGAGTTATGTACATTTTGGGCAATACAAATTATTAATGCATTTTTTATAGTAGATGACCTTAGCTCTTAGCAGTATATTATGTCTACATCAACCTGGGTGAGACGTGATGACAGTTCGTAATTTTTCAATCAATTCTAGATTTCGATAACTAAAAATGCTATCATGCAACAAGTATTTCTGTACCAACATAACGGTTTTAAACGAATATTGATTTATTATATAACCTATTCTTAAAATGACCGACTCTTATGAATGACTCATATAATAATGATAATAATTCTCCACTGTTGAGTTCTCAAAAATGGAGATAATTCAAATAATTCATACATACAATGTAGGCTTCCTATTCTAAAGAAAATAGAAAACCTCACCTTCAAAGTCAGACTAATTGAATAATTGGAGTCAAAGTTGAACACATTTCTGACAGTAGAACTATTATGAAACACTCCTGCAGGTATGTATGTATGTATGTCTGGCTCAACAGCCCATGAAGGGCCAAGGCCTATACCAACTGGTTGCCAGTTTCAAATTCACTCTACTATACAGCCCGTCCAAGCCAAGAAGACACCCCGACACGACGGGGAAACGGCCCCAGCCCAGCCAATACCGACTCAAAAGCCATAAATTCTCAATCAGAACTCACAGTCCCTTAACCGACACTAGCCGAGCCGAAACCCCCCTCCACCCAGCCAGAACTCCCCATAAATACGGCCGGACAGAAAAGCAAATAATCATCAACCAGGATAGAGGTAACGTTCTAAAGAAAATAGAAAACCTCACCTTCAAAGTCAGACTTATTGAATTGGAGTCAAAGTTTAACACAACTCTGACAGAAGAACTATTATGAAACACTACTGTAGGTAATTCACTAGAAATGAATAAAGAAATAGTGATAATTCGAGTAATCCAAAAATATACTGTACCGTTTTTAATATATGGTACAGGCAATATTTGGCCATGTAGGCTCTTTCTCTTATTATTTAATAAAGCAATTTAAAAAAATTTATGATTATTTTAGATTATTATTCATGAGATAATAATCAACTATAAGATATAATAATTCAAGTTTGATTTTTGTTATAAATACTGTACCTATTCATTTTGTACATTGTTGATATTTGATGTATTAGAGTTTTGTATTTCGAGACAAAAATAAATGATTTATTGATTTTATACTACAGTAGCCTATATATAAAATTGAAAGCCTCACCTTCAAAGTTAGACTAATCGAGTTGGTGTCAAAGTTGAACACACCAACTTTATCGCTACGATCTATGGCCACCTGGCGACAAACTGAGCTGTAGGTGCACGGATAGAAAACGATACGGCCTCTCTCCTGGCTGCTCTGCGTCTTCACGTCCAAGTCGAGGTGCGTGGTGTGCGCGTCTGCGGGAGTTACGTAGTTGAAGACGAGCACATGCGGCCCGGGGCGCGTGACACGCAGATCGAGGCGCAGCTCGGGTTGGTTGGCGCTTATCGCTGGCACTCGCGACGTGTTTAAGCCGTGCAGTTGCTAGGAAATTATGGAAATTAATTGTAGATTTACATTGAAAAATATTTATATTAGAAGTTATACATGTTATACATGAAAAATATTCATATGGGTTTAACAGGGCCTTGTATTAATTGATAGTAGTCTATTTTGTATTAGACACTTCTCGAATGTATATTCTTTGAGAAATTAATATTATGCTGTGATAATAACATTATTATAAATAAGTGAATAATTGATGAATTTATTGGATACATTTTATAATTTTTGCAACAATCCTACTAATTTCACTTTATTCACTTAGCAGCATGGTTTGGATGGCAATAATTGACTCAGTTAAGCAAAAGCTCAAAGACAGGTGAGCTGTAGAAGCTCAAAGTATGTAGGTACTTACTCATGAAAATTTGTCTTCCACAAAATTATTCAATTGATCATAGATCCTAATTATGAATTATTTGAAGTATTCACTAATATTTATAAAAGCTTTACAAATCCATTAGGCCTATTTCTATAGCTGATCTGTATCTGAGATCAAGAATGAGATATTCATTTTCTGACATTCAAGCTTATACATTGAAATCTTACAAAAATTTTATTAAATTCGTTCATCATAGATAAATTAAAAACAATTAGTATTGAAAAAATTAGAATCTCACGAAAGGAACGTTCATGAATTGGCACGTTAATTTTTCACATTTTCATTCAAATTGAGATTTTCAGTACGGTAATATAATTATAATGTTTGTTAAATTATCGATAATATTGTTGTAATTTATCGTTGACAGAGAAAAACTAGAGATAACAGTTGCCAGAGACGATCACAGTCTATCATCGCACACAGTATGGATGAGGACCTATTCAATTTAATGATCACAAACAATAATAGCCTAAATATATTTCATAGATTTGTACATTGACTTAAATATTTGTCCATTCAATACTCAAATTAGGGGGTTTTCACAAACAACTAGGCCTACTTAGAAGAGTAATTATTCATCATAACCAACAATATAAATTTATTGTTTTCATATATAGTCTGACCAAGCAAAGAAGAGCCTCTGGCAAGATGAGAAAATGACTCCAGCATGGTCAATATTGGTTCAAAAATTATTGATTTGGTCTCTATTGTAGGAAACATTCTGATCTACAACTTCAGACCAAATCAATAATTTTTGAACCAATATTGACCGAGCTGGAGTCATTTTCTCATCTTGTCAGAGGCTCTTCTTTGCTTGGTCAGACTATACTATTACGTGAATTTCAAATCTAAAAGACTATTTCTAGGTATAGTTTTACAACATACCTTGACATTATCAATGTACTCGTAGATCGGTCTCCTTTCATCGTTATATGCTGTGTATCCACCCTCACCTCTCACCGTATCATAGCTTGATACAGTCGGGTACTGGAAATGTCTGCAGAGCGTTTCCGAGCCATCCACTGTGCATGGTCTCATTACGTTATTGGACAAAACAGACGCTTCGTAGTATGCTGATGGTAGAAGAACGAAGTAGTCCTGGAAAAATATCATATTCAAGACTTGAATACATTATTGCAATGAAAGTACATCATGAGATTAAAATTGAAATTGATTTATTTTCTTCTTGATGATTACAGAATACAAAAATACAGAATATAAGTGTGAATGAGATTACTATGATATTGATTATTAGAGTATGAAAGTGAGTTTTGAATAAGAGCGATCTCAAAGAACCAACTGATGGAGTTCGAACACTTATGCCAGGTTTTTCCAAGCACACTCAAAGTTAAGGGACCCTCAAATTTTGATGAACAGCTGACATTTTCTATGATAAGTATAGGAAGTGTAGTAAACTTGAGGGTCCCTCAAATTTGAGGGTGCTTGGAAAAACCGGGCATGAATCACTCAACAAAAATTCAAATACAATAATGATGCATTACTTGATTATACTTCATGATTAGGATTCTTGTAGAATAGCAAAATGGTGAACTCAAAGAAGCTGACAGTACAGCAATAAATTTCTATTTTGATTTGTCCAAGCAGTCTCTTGATCAATTTTTTCAATACAGCTAATCAGTAAGTTATGTTCATTAATTGTGAGTTCGCCAACTTCATGTTTTACAAGGCTTCTAGGTTCTATAGAACTTATAGCCCCTAGACCTATAGGTTCTATAAACCCCTGCAATGGATCAAAAAACTTAATTTTTTTTTAATTTGAATATTCACATATTTGGAAAATATGGAAATAAATTTTCAAATACAGTAGAATCCCGGTTTTACATTAGATCACTCAAGCAACTAAGAAACAATTTTTTATCAAGATATACGGTAAAAGAATTCATAAAAATGGCGTTGCAATATGTAGGCTACTGCATTGAATATTTTATGCGTTTCAAGATTATAAATTAAGTATCTAGTATCTTTTTTACTAGGGCTACTTATCAGTGTATATTTTTGAATAAAAATCTCAATCATAGTACCCTTTAGTGGTACTTGAAAATGGCTCTAAAGACCGGAAACATGTTGGGTTGAAATAAAAAATCATTCAAAGGGTATTGTGATTGATATTTCTATAAAATATACAAATGGACTAGATACGTTAGTCCGGTATTGTTTTTTTGTGATAAGCAAATCGTATGAAATGAAAAGAAAATTTGAAATCATATTTTTAATTTTATGGAACTATTACTGCAGCGTTTAACATAACGCACATAATTCGATAAAGCAAGGTTCGCTGAAGGTGTGTTGAATAGATAGCCTACTTACTACAAGTAGACTCTTTCCACTTTTGATGGAGACAGTCCATGTGCCAGGGTTCATAACCAAAGGAGATGGGATGCCTCCGGACGCCCCCGATACAGTCACAAAAGTCGGCTTCTGGCTCGGTTTGAACGAAACTAGGAAATTCTGCTCGGCATCGACGGGGTTTTCTGGTGTTATCACTATTTTTCCAACAACTGGTTCTGGGTTGAGATTGACGTAGCGCAGTACCATCCGATAGACAGATGGTTTGTGAATTGTGATGTCTTGGATGATTTCGTCCTGTAAAAAGTGAGTAAGTAAGAATAAATCTTGAATACAGGCTACATCATTCCAGTACTACATTTTCCAATTAAACTTTGATAAAACACTTTATCAAATTAAAAAGTTTAGGACTTTTGGCAACGGACAAAACTTGGAAATAGATAACGGTGAATATAATGGCTCTTATAAAGATTGACCAACTATTCTAATGGATCAAATTGATAGGATACTCAACTTAAATCTCTGAATCAATCTTGCAAAAAATCTTAGTAGGCTACAACTGAGTTTAAAGGATACACAGTATATGTCTACACTTGTCGATGTCTTTTTCAACTAAGTGTTATTAAGTTTTGATGGGGTTCACTGTCTATCAGAGTGAAACAAAATTTGGGCCCCTATATGTACACAAATACTGAAAGAAAAGGAAACTGTATAATTGTAATAAACAATCCATATACATCACATTTTCTGATTATATCTTCAGATTAATCCGAATGTGCACAGATTGAACTCCATTCCACAGAGCAGTATTACAAGAATTGATTGTACAAAAATTACAGTATATCCATGAATCATATCAACTAAATTAAATGAACATCATTCTTTGAAAATTTTATTACTTCAAGTTTTATCAAATTTTAAACAATAACTGCAGGAGAAAACCGCATAACCTTCATCTATGAATAGTCGGGAAACAGTATATCCTTGCATGACAAATAATTTATTGTTTCATTTCACAATGGAAAAAGTGAGTAGCCTACCTTTCAACTAAAAATATTCGCACTCAAGAACATGTCTTCATTCATCTTAGAATGTGTTTTGGTTATTATAACACTGACCAAAAGTCCACAAATCATCATCACATCTACCACAATATGCACAAATCTTATAAAATCTTACAGACTCATATAAACAACATCCTCAGATATTTAGAGTTCATTTATTAATAATTATAAGACAAAGATACCTTGGGAAGGAAGAACAGGTATTCTAAGGGTTACAAAGCCCAACCCATTAAAAAAAAAAGGTATTTTTACCACTATTTTAATTAAACTATTGTCCAAATTTTTAGTTTATGAGTGTGAATATTAGCTTTAGAGTTCTGAATATTTCCGTTTACAGTAATTGATTTTTTGAATAATTTCAAATTTTAAACTGTACAGTACCTGTAAGTAGGAGAAGACAGCATAACCCTTCCAAGAGTAGTCGGGAAACAGAGTTTCGTTGAAGCCATAGCGTATTGAGTAGCCAGACGGGTTAACGCCGGCCTCCACCTCATACAGATTGTGGTGCAGTGTGGGGAAGTAGTGGGCCACTAGTGGCTCATTACAGGTGCGACCCGCAATTCTCGGCTGACACGGACACTGTCCCGTCACTTTGTTACAGATACGGCTCACCGAACCTCCTATATCGCAGTTACACTCTGAAAAAAAGAAATTATTTCAAGTTCGGTATTTATTTAAAGATAGATATAGGTGAAAACACTGACACATGTCCAGATATAATAAATAATTATAAAAAATTGTTTATTTCCATCATGTAACAGTAATTCTTGAATCGGGTTTTTGTCCCAATTTTGATGAGAATATTAAAAAAAGGAATAAAGTAGGAGGTATTGATAAATTAAAAGCACAAATAGAAATCGTTACTGAAGAAAGTGGTTTCATATGTAGTTGATGATGAGGAGTTTACAAGAAAACTTTAGAAAACCGAGCCAAACTTTGAAAAAGCAGCTGCATTAAAAAAATGTGTAATATAGAAAAAATATGTATTCTATAAAAGATGTTATATTAGTTGATAGTGCTAGTTGAGTAAGTGCTAGTTTAAAAATTGTAAAATATTCACATTGGAAGAGTAATTTATGTATAACAGGTTTTGCCGACAGAATTCAATAACAATGACTAGTAGAGCCCACGGTAGAAGTATCCCATCCTAATGGCTTTATTATCCAACAAATTCACATTAGATGAGGCATTAACGTGGTTCAACGCTTCTCTTAATCAGTGGAAATTTTCCAAACTTTCTCGACTAGAAAACCTATTTCCGATGAGTAGGTAGGCCTACTATATGATTTTAATAATTCATCATTTGGAGATCTTTCCTGATTTATATAAGTGAATAATATTTTGTGAATGCCAACCTTTACATCCAAACAGGTTGTCCTCTTCCAGACTGTAAAATCCATCAGTACACATGTCACAACGCCGCGACTCCACTGAAGGCTTACAAACGCACTGTCCCGTTTTGCCGTCACAAACATTGATCTCTCCCATCACTCCGGGCTTATGGCAATCACAATCTAAAAATATATAAAAATTTAATTGAAAAACTTACATAGTAGCCTATAGGTACAATAATCATCGAGACAGAAAATAAAATAATATAATACTTATTGAATCATACTTCTAGCATACAGTAGCATATGTGACATGTCAAAACAAGTTATATACTGTATATAGATAATCTATATAAAAACACAAAATCAAATCCAAATAAAGCCGAATAGAATACCGAAAATAAATCCATGAATTGCAATATTCAATTTACAATGCATTCTTCTTTTATAGGTAGATATCGTATACTACGCGAATGATATCTATTAAAATATTTTATTATCAAAATCTTAGGCCAACTCTTCTTTTCAATTATCTTGTAACTTATTGTTGAAATCAACGTAATGTATGTTCCATGGGACATTGCATGATTGCAAGAACTATTATTGTATAGTGTATCTACTATTCTTTCGCCAGAATTCAACTTTTGAATCTATTGACTTTCAATTATTCCTTTTTGTCTAGGTCAACTATCAATTATTTAGTAGATGAAAATAATTATGGCATTACCCTTTTATATAGTGTCTAAATGAAAAATACAAAAATAACTTCAAACACTAATTAAAAGGGTACTGCGATTCTTATTTTTATCTGTTAACTATTAATTTTTGTAGAATTATTGGACTCATAAAATTGTATACTATATTTCAAGGAATAAAAGTACTGTAACAGTGAATAAGAATCGGCTGAAGCTCACAAGACTTTAGCCTGTACTATCTTCTTTAATTATCTAAAATATCTCTAGTTTAGTCTTTCATGTCTATTTTAGGGAGTGAAACAAGGAGTGGACAGATATCAATGAAAATTGTGAGTATTTATATTTAATTAAATTTGAAATATTCTATGAAATAATTTTGATTAATTTAATTATTTATTCAAATAATTATAATTGTGATAATCTATTATTATAATTTGAATAACTAGCCTAAATGAATTTTCTAATAGCCTAATTCAATTTAATCAAATAAGGAAACAAATTTCTCTTGGAATATCACTCACCATCACAACCATTGGGATTATTTGTGTTGAGATTCCAGTAGAGTGGTCTGCACTGATCACATACGCGACCGTGAACCCTGGGCTTACACTGACACAGTTCTCCCAGTGGCAGGGTGCCGCAGCCTCCAAATGTTGCCAACACTCCAGCAGGGTGGCAGTTGCATTCTGTAATTTCCGTTTGAAAAAAATGATGTTGTAATTACTGAACACTGAAATATATATTTTATTTATCTATTCACAATAAAAAATCATAATAATTTCATGAAACACGAATGTACAAAATTACAAATAAGATGAGAATATTTTCATACATTTTTCAGGAGTTATAAAGTAGATTATTTCCCCCTATAAATGAATAAATAATCAAACTTAACTTACTTACCTTGGTAGGTAATTTTTCCGGATTATTCGTTTAACATACTGTGATATGAATCATAATTATTATAATGAAAATTAAACTTTAAAACTTTGGGCTATTTAAAATGATTGATAAATTAAATGAAAATAAAATACCCTTTTAAATACTTTAAAATTATTATTCCACATACATATGTTTCGGGACTCAGCCCGAATAATTTTAGAGTTTTTAAAAGAGTATTTGATTTTCATTTAATTTATCAATTATTATAATGAATCATCATTTAAATAACAATTCACTATGATGTAATTGGGATACTATATGTCAATCTATACGGGTAAATCCTGATACAGTACGGTACCTTCACAAATGGGGAAGTTGTAGAGTCCTTCTTTGCATTTATCACACCGCTGTCCATCGAAATTGGAAGCACATTGGCAAACACCCTCGTTATCGCAAGAAACTCCAATCGATCCATGACTGTCACAATTACAAGCTGAAATCAAAATAAATAATTAGTCGCTGGAGTTTTATTACAATGTAGGTATCACAAAAATGAAGATCGAATGAATAACAGTCGAATTATCGATTAATCTAATTCAGTAATTTAGTATCTTCCTTCCAACACCTACAGTTGCCAGACAGTTTTCGTCAAATATGTTCAACAATCGATAGTCATTCAATATTTGTTTCGATCTTAAGCCATTCGATCAATCGTCAACCTGTTTTGGCCTTTGTCGTGGAAGGTGGCTGAGGTCATAATGATTCCCAAAACAGGTAAACCCCCACATGATGCAGTATCATACAGACCTATCTCCCTTATTACCAGTCATGGCAAAGATCTTTGAAAAAAGCCTGCTCTCCAGATTGAAACCCATGATAGAAAGTAGAAAACTCATCCCTGATTGCAGAAGTCAGAATGTGTAAAACTAAAAGTGTGATTAGTGTTTAAAATATTTTAGAGCATTGCTCAGTTAGAGTTGCAAAGGAGGATTGACATTGAAGATCTTCTTTAGAGTGAAATTCCCGTATTAATTTAGGATAGAACTGAACTGTTCATTAGCTCAGTCAGTTTGTCATCCCGGTTTTGGCTCAGTCAGTGATGTCTTGTCAGAATGAGACAATTGATAACACATATGAAATTCTAAACCTTCTTCTATTTGATAGTGAGTCTGTAAAAATGAGAAACATGAACAGAAACGTCATCTTGAATTGAGAACATAATTGGTATTATGAAATTCTATATTGAATAGAGAACATAACTGTTATTATGATATTATTTGGATTCTCTATTTGAATAGAGAACATAATTAGTATTATAATATTATATAGATTTATTGGTATTATTAAAGATTCAAGCAAAGTCTAAAAGGGCACCTACGTAAACACTCGGGATACTTGTAGAACCCAGGATTGCACTGTTCGCAAGTTCTCCCGGCGAAATTTGACAGACACGGACATTTTCCCGTGACGTCACAAACCGAAGAAGCGCTGCCAACCTCACTACATCCACAAGGCCGACAATCAGGGTAGCCAATATAACCAGCTATACATTGGTCGCATCTTGCTCCGCCATAACCCTTCTTGCACAGACATTGTCCCGAAGATTTGTCGCAAATTCCCGGCTCAGTTCCTTTCACGTCACATTGGCAGTCTGGAATGAAATGAAAAATAGAAATATTGGTAGGTTTCAGAAATATTGCTAACTGGTAATATATATAAAATCTTCTTCAACATCAACACATTATTACTAAAATATTGAAGAAGAACATATAGTTTTTGATATGAAATCCTTACGGGTATGTTCCAGCTTACCTTTATGGATTACAGATCCACATTTAGTGACCCATCCAGAAGCAGTTTCACTCTTTGAGTGACGAAATAATTTTGTTGTGATTGTTCGTGACCAAACCTTATGATCAATTCAATAAGTAACCATGTACTTCCATCGATAGACTAAAACACCACACAACTAAAAATAGTTGTCTGTTTTATGTATTTTGGTACTGAATAAAGTACTTACAGTTGCAAGCGGGAAAATCAAAGTATCCATCTTTACACTGGTCACACCTCCTGCCTCCGAAGTTGCTCATGCATGGACAACTACCATCCGAAGTCTCACAAACCTCCGATTGAGACCCAATCGGAATACATTCGCAAGCTGAAAACAAAAATAAATCTATTACATTAGGATTCCTAATAATTATTACTGTCATCATTATGGTACCGGTAGTTGTAATGTGAAGAGTTTCAATAATTAGTTCTAATAAAGAGATCATATGTTAATTATTCGCGGAAATGTTATGTTCCTGATAAGCAATTTATAGAATGTGGGATAGGAGTCCACATCGCCTTATTCCTGTCGAGTTCAAATTATTCAGCTAATTGCATCAAAATAATATGCCTGATTTATAATTATCATATTTTTAGGGGGAAATTTGAATAAACAATTTTTCAGCGATGAAATACCTCTCCTATTGGAATTTGCAATATTATAATTCCGCAATAAGCTTGAATTGAAAGACTAATTATCAAACCACAGATTTATTAAAAATCGAGATACCGGTTTCGGTTGCTACACCATTATCAGCAGGTTGATTTCTCCAGAAACCAATATCAAAACCGATATATTTCGATAATTAATAAATTTTTGGTTTGACCATATCTAGTCTTTTTATTCAATATGAATAATTAACTCGATCAATATCACTTACACAACTATCTAGTAGAAGCGGCAATAACGTTTCATGTAACAATAATATTGAAATATATTGACTATATCTAGTCTTTTTATTCAATATGAATAATTAACTCGATTAATACCACTTACACAACTATCTAGAAAAAGCGGCAATAACGTTTCATGTAACAATAATATTGAAATATTCAACAAACTAAAACATGAACTGATTCCAAAAATATTCTGATGTATAATAAAAGTATGTTGCTTTATGGTTTGATCGAATATCCAATAGAATAAATTATAATTTGTTTAATTTGAGAAACATTCCAACAAATGGAAAAGTCGTTAGATGGGCTATGAAGCCGACTTAATTGTCCAATTTACACAAAGTATAACTTCGAAATACAGGTATGTATATCTCTTCACCAACCCTGACTTCAACTAAACCCTGGATCCGCCATCACTTATATCATTAAGGAGCATTACAGTTTTTATCATATCTGAAAAAATCAATCCATCCATTCATGCATTCTCTCTCCATACTCACGTTTACACTCGGGGAAATTGTAGAATCCAGGGCTGCACTCTCTGCAATATTTTCCGGCAAAATTCGGTTTACAGGGACAGGCACCGTCGATCGGCTCGCACGTGTAGTCGACGGTGCTGTTAATATGGCATTCGCACGGCCTGCAGTCCGGGTAGCCGAAATGGCCGAAACTACAGCTGTCGCAGTTGGGCTCGGTGTACTCTTTGCGACACTCGCATCTGCCCGTACCCTCCTCACAGTTGCCAGTCGAAAAGAAAGTCTGGCACTCGCATTCTGCAAATCAAAATTAAAAATTGTAAAAGTATTTGGCAATTAATAGACAATATTAATTAAATTATTACAATTAAATAACGAATCTTCTAATTTTGTGAGGAATTAAGAGTGAAGCAAAAAAGGAAATTGGAATTTGATGGCGAATATTATCTAATAACTTGAATGAATGAATTATCTCAAGTCAACAAAGATTCTTGCAATTTTGGAAGAAACGAACAGTGAAGCAAAAAATGTAATTGGATTTTGGATCATTAGATTAATATATGTTGTGGATCTAATAGTTTGAAAATAGATATTTAAATTTGGATTCATACTATTTCAGAGATTTATCCAACCTGAAACAAGCTTCATAAAACAATCTTGCAGACAGACACATCAATAACTCTCCCAGCCTGGGAGAGGCTGATTTAAGAAACATATACGTGAGGCTTTTATTGGAGGGGAGACCCTCACGGTAGGTTCTACCTCGCCAACATGTAATGACATGTTGGACCCCCATCCAAGAACATTAGGCTATACATATTGTTCGTGGCTGAACCTCAAGATTACCAAGTAATCACTGTCATTGATTGGGCACACTTATGTAACATACACAAAGTATATTTCACACTGTCACTGATCTTATCAATGCAATGAGCAGTAGGACGTACAATATCATTCAACTTCATTTAAATTTTTTCCACTATAGATTTCATCAATCAACTTCAACAAATCTTACACGTTATTTTGTCATTTTTTGTGTTTTAATAAATTTAAAATTGAAATTAGTGAATCGACTTGGACCAATAACGAAACAAGTATATTTCCTATCCTATTATTCAATTAAAATAGAACAAGACATCTCGTTCCGTTGTCCTTTCATTTAATTTATTATTCATCAAATTTTGATAAAAGGCGTATTGGACGTAAGACGTATTCTGTGTTTTAAATCAATAACAGTTAATAGTGTATTATTACTATCAGTCAAATGAATCAATATTTTTTCCAATTGAGCTAAAAAGAATTTGCACTGACCCTTGCAAACATCAGGTTGGTCCAGTTTGGCTCCATACGGTTTGAAATATCCCGGCTTACACTTGTCGCAATTGATGCCCTCTGTGTTATCCCTGCAATTGTGACAGACTCCGCCTCCCTCGTATCTGCCATGAATGTCAACCGACAAGTGCTGCTCGTCGACCGTCTGATTGTAGGTACAGTGTTCCGAGTGTCCGTAACAGTTACAAGCTGGAAAAAAGACAAGAAAAAGTTAGTTTCAGTTGATGAAGACCATAATGAATTCTAGGTGCATTCCTGCGAGTAGACGTGAAGATTTGAAGCTGATTTATGAGAAAAATGAGAATGAAAATCGAATGAACTGAACGAAAACAAATCTTTCATCATTATTCGAGTGTATTGCTTTCTCTATCAAATTATTTGTATTGATATTTCGCTATCTAATAATTTGTGACTCCTTCCTGCAAACTGACAGATCATCAATGCTGGAAGGATATTAATCCGTAACATTATTGTTTTATTTTGTTGATATGATTTACCTACTTTGATTAATTTAAATTTCTAATTGAAAGCCAAGCTTATTTTCATTGAACTCATTATATTTAATAAACTGAACTGATTGCTTCTATCTATTGTTCTCAGATTTTTAATCTTGAAACCCCCGAAAAATATATAGTCTTAATTATCCAATAAATGGGAATAACAATTCAGATGCACATAGAAAATAGTGAATTATTTGTTGCATTTTAGTTGTATTTTGTTGTACAGTAATAAATGTTGTAAATAAAATAAATTTAATTTATTGTAAATATCCTAGGTTCACATGACGACTGACTACACTGCTTTCAAAGTCGGTCGTGCTAGGTTTCTATTCTATATGTTGTCCATTAATATATTAATATACTTTTATGAATTTGAATTCAATCTATTTGTAAAGCCCTTGCAAACATTTAATCTATTGTAAACATGATTTGCTTGCAAGTACTTTCGTGATACTATATCTATATAGGCTACTTTATATCTGTACTTACGTTCACAGACAAACAGTTTCTTCTCCTTAGATTGACTCCAGGCTTTTTGCTCATAGCCAGGACAGCACATTTCACAGTTATGTCCGCAGGTATTATGTTGACATCGGCAAATCAACTTATAGGGATCGGCAGGATCTATGATGTCACAGATGTCAGCGTGACCGTTGCACCGACATCTCCCTCCAATACTGATGTCTTTTATCGAGTAGAAGTACTGAAATTAATGCAAAATATCAATTATGAAATAAATGGTGGAAATATTAGAATATTATTCCAAATATTCATAGTTAGAATAGTATTTAGAATGTCATAATATTAGAATATTTGACCTCAACTAAATAATAATTGAAATTATATGAGTTAATATACGGGAGACAATATTGAGTGCTGTGTTGGAAAAACATTCTAGGCTTCTTCTGAGTGTCTGTAATTTACTATGCCTGAGATAGATTATTGCAACGATAAAGAATTCTTTACCTCTTTATTCAAGCTCTAATATTAGTCTAGGTCTTTCCATCCCATGCAAAAATAGATCAATGAAATTCAAGAAATTAATGGATAATATAACCTTATAATAAATTTGAATAGACACAATAGCATGAAGTTTAAAACTTAATTTAAAAGTTACTGGCTTATTTTATTTAAAAATATGTACGTAATATTACTGTATTTTGATGGTTTCCTTTGTTATTTTTATTGTTATAATTTGGATATTTTCATTAATTCCTCAATACTGTAACTTTATAGGATAATTAAACTAGGCCTACTGTTAGAAAGAATGGGAGGGGACATTCACAAGACGTATTGCTGCACAAGGAATGATAAAATTATAACTTGAGGCTTCGGTTTAGAATGAATCAGAGTTAATGACAACCTTATATTTACTTCATCGTGTAATAGAAAAGGATGATCAATCCCAAAATCTGCTGATTATTGAATTTTTGAATAAAAAATTATACTTTTGAATTATCAATTTGATTTATTGACTCTCAATATTATCTAAAGGATTGACCATCTACTATAATTTTAAATCAATGAGTAAGAAAATAAATTCTTAAATCATTTTAGAATTCTCAGTTGATTCTTAAATCATTTTAGAATTCTCAGTTGATTTCAAACCAAAAAATCATGTTTTACCCTTCGAGTGACAGTAGGATCTTGTCTAGCCACAGACATAAGATGTCCGAGCAGTGTTTTTGTCCGGATCAGCCGCAGTCGTACATTGGTGGCCCTTGTCCATTCTTGTAGTACGGACGAGTTGAAAAAATCATTAGATGATGGTCGGTTATGAAGTAGAGACACAACAATCTGTATAGAGACGAAAAATCAGACATAAAAATTAGTTGAAAGGCAAATGAAAAGAATTAATAGAATAATAGGTACATTTAAATTTTTTTAAATAGCCTATTCGAGAAAATACGAGTATTTGTATGTCTTAATTCAGATAATGACTTATTAAAAGGGCGGGAGACCCTTATGAGTAGGTAAAGTAGGTTCCACTTCGCCTTCTATGGTTATACCTTTTGGTATATATCTAAATATTAGTTTTCCATTGATTATCAGGAGTGACCTTATACTGCATAGAACATTCCAATCAGATTCATTATTTATTAGGTACGGTACAGTGGAGAATAATCAACATTCCATGCACACTTTTCTAATATATTTATGTGTATTCTAGATTGAGCATAAAATTATAATGACATCTTGGGGATGCTAATACAATAAAGTCTAGAGTGTAATTGTTTTAAATTATGAAACCCAATTATGCCAGTACCCATAATCATTTTGGGTGACATAGTTACTGATTATGATGAGAATATTTATTCTCAGGGAAAATATTGAAATGGTTCAAATTTATATTTCTTCAAAAGAGTGTGCAGTACTCACCTCTCCTCCTTCCAGAGGAACAATTTTCGAATACTGAGTTTCGCAAGTGACTGAATCATCCCTTGATATGGGGAGTGTGCTGTTGTATCCGAAATAGTTCTCACAATCACTGAAATGAGTAAATTATTGATTAGGTATAAAAACTATCCATAAGAAAATATTAGAAAAAAATTATCATACAACTAGGCTATTGAAAAGATCATAATAATAGCTACCACTTATAGTCGACCACAGATCATTGGAATGACCAAGGTCACGGGGTTGCTGAGCCCTGTTGCCACTGTTGTCCACCCTCACCTAAACAAAACATCACTCCTTCTCTCTCACACACACTCTCTTACTAGCTACCCCTAAGTACGAAGCGGCATCACCGGAGGGAGAAACAGGGAGTGGTAACAGGAAAAATTGAGTGGAGTGGAAACAGGGATAAATTGGTCGTCCTTGGTTATTCAAATGATCTGTGGACGACTATAATATAGTATTTGATCAGAGTTTTTCTTCAAATTTCATTCAATAAAAATATCCCTGATGATTGCTGAATATTGTGTAGCCTATAATAATAAATATTCATCTAATTCAAATAGAAAACATTGAATTGAACAAATTCACACACTGCTTGGTCATGCATACGCATTGTTATATAACTTGAAGCATCAAACTATGTTTAGTTTAGTGTGTGCACAACTGCACATTAGGACATACAATAAGTGACCTGTTCAATTCAGAGAAAATCTTATTATGGAGTGGGAGATTGGGCATCAGTCTCATAATTCAAAGGTTCCAGATTTGAATCCAGCAGACGAAACAGATTTTGACCAAAAAAAGCCACCCTCTCTCGGGCCTGTTCTCTCGGAGGAGACGATTCTGACTGCAAAAAGTAGTTGTCATATCTTATCATTAATCTCACATTACTATCACCATCTCATCTCTCATAATCATCACTATAAGATCCTCAGACGATTAATCCAGTATGTTTCGTATGATTTTAATTGAATTGAAAAAACTATTAGCCTTTGTTTTTGATAGCCTAGAGTTCTAAAATGTTTTGCAAGATGGAATAGAGTAGTGATTGTTCAGCTTACACAACAGTATCAGCAAAATATTGCCACGGTTGCCAGGTGACTCCATTATCAGCCGATCTTTCAAGGGCCCACACGCCTGGGCGAGGCGAATTTCCCATTTTGATGAACACATAGGCAACATGGAATTCCTGCAATAGAAATAAATTCGTTATTAATACATTTACTGTTAATTGAGCCTAGTTATTTTTATATAATGATCAAACTATATAAACAGCTAAATAATCACCAAAAGTTATCGTAATTATCAATTTTCATGCCAGTTGTAGTGGCAATGCATGTTTGAAATTGAAATAAGAGTTAAGTTATTCATAGCATAGTTCATAATTGTTCATCAATCATAACGAATATTGAACAGCGTAGTATTCATTCACAATGCGGCTATAATGAACAGAGATAAGATGAAGAAGGATAGGGAAGTTGGAGCAGTGGAAAAAATAATGAAAAAGCAGTAATAAACTATATTTTAGTGGAAGAAGTTACAAAGAGGAAGAACGAATGCAAAAAGAGTGGAGAAAAAGAAGACGAATTTGATGACTATGTGGGAGAAAAGCAGGAGGAGAAGTGAGTAGTGAGAAGGGGGAGAGAGAGAGAGAGTTAAAGTATGGAGAGAATTCTCGCTTCCCTTTTTTTCTTCTTGTTATTCTTCTTCGCACCCCCTCTACTTCAAAATAGAAGAAAAAGGATAACTTTGAAGTGAAAGGAGAAAAATTACAGGATACAGCAATAACACGAAGAAGGAGCAGGAGAAAAAAGAAGTAGCAGGAAGAAGCAGTAGAAGGAGCAGGAAGAAAAAGTAGAAAAATTCTCAATTTGTTTCAGTGCTTTCAAGAGATTAAATGAAAAGGGGAGCAAAACATCACAGTACCAAGTATAGTGAAGAACGGCCAATTTAAAAAACAGTTCTCCAGAATAATAGCCCAATATAACACCAATTCATAAAATTTATTTTCAAACCGAACAAAGTCGAAGATCAAAAGAAGATCGAAATAGCAGTTTTATTTACTTTGTCATCAGAATGCTGGAGATAACGCTGAGTGACAGATTCTACATGTGGGAAGCGAATTTCCTGTGTTTGAAGATAGCGCGAGGATGTATACCCCACGACTTAATTTCCTGAATAATATGGAGTTCTGAACATGTCTATCCCCTACTGTTAAAACAAATATAATTATTCTCAATATTCTCATGTCCAAATTTAGTAAATATATAAGTCTTATTTTCATCAGCTATAATGACAAATGAAAACATTCTATCTCGAATTTGCTTCACTTTGCTTCTAAACAAAGATTGACAAGTTCACAAAACAGGTGAACAAGTTGAATACAGTAAACCGAAGGGAGGTTGATCTGAGAATACCTATACAAACTTCTGAGCTGGACTCATTCAACCTTGTACAAATTGTTTGGCCTCTATTGTGTCAAAATATAATAGAATACGGTTCCTTTTCTGGTAACAACCTGCTACTCCACCGTATACTCCTACTACGCTACTGTTCCTTCGAAATTCTCCTGTTCGTATTCCAGAAGGAATTTTATTTTGAGAATAAAAGTCTTCCTATCCTTCAAAAAGTTCTCATTCGAATGATTGAATGTTGAATATCATAACTTCTAGTTATATTATGTATAAATACCAGGCTACTGATTCTCGGTGTAGCCTATATATTACACAGGTTTTGGCAAACCCATGAGACACAAAATTCAATTTTATTATACCGGTGATTTTTGTTCTATATTAATGTAGTACTATTACCTCCTATTACGAGATTCTTTTTAAAAAACACGGCTTGAAACGTTGTTGATCCCACAAACATTTTTTCTATTGACAAAACAAAAATGAAAAGAGCTTTGTTCAAAATTACATCATTGTACAGTTTACTTGACTATATATACTCTTTGTAATTCCGTCATCGGTTATCTTTTCCTGCAACTTTTATTCAGATGTCTCAAATGAGTAATGATTGATTAATTGCTGGCTTAGGTTTTTCCTAGCAAACACCATGGCCTGGTAAATTTATATAAATCAAAATCGTAGCACAATGATCAGTAATAACCACGATCAGGACTCTAAAAAAATTATTTATATTATAGATCGAGGTAGTAAATGGTAAATGATACATTTTCTGATATGCAGAATTAAGATAACAATAAAATGGTGAAACAATAAACAATTGTAGCCCTGATAAGGAGCTTATTTACTGACTAAGCTTATTACAGTATATAAGCGCTTATGCAACTGACTATCTCTATAAGGCTTGATGCGGTTTGGATGAGTATAGCCATACATTTGGTGTCCACTGTATTAAAATTGAATAATGTACCTACAATTGTCGTTATAATGAGGAATTACAAATTTTGTAATTCTAATAATGAATCTATTAATTAGTATGGATCAAAACTTGAACTTTCACTCGACGCTGCCTTCCAAGTTCACAGTAGGAGCAACAAATTCTAGCTGTCTGCTCCTCCATCCAATAATGAGTGCCAGATGTTGAAGTTTCGGTATTTTTTCTGGATGGAGACCTTTCCAAGCTTCAACTAGGAACCCTCACTCCTCCACCCTCTCACCACAACTAAAATTATCAATGGTTTCTCAGATCTCTGTTCAGATGAGCATTCCGTCAGTCTTATTTATTTTTCTTGCACAATATGTACTTCTAGACCTCCTACCATTATTTATTCAAGTTACAAACTACCGGATGATTCCTACAAACTTTTCGCAAAAAAATTGTTCAATCATTTCTAGCCTTCTCCAAATTTTATGTCTAACACTCTTGCAAAATGTGTTAAGTGAGTATTGAAAAGGTAAATTTATGAGGAAGAAATGTAATGCAAAATGGATTTACATATAAAGGCAAATGTCCTGAATTTGGACATTTTAATCAAAATTGGGATAGAAAATGTTTTCTTCAATGGAATAAATAGATGTATAGATAAAATAATATAAATGAAAACAGGTAACTTATTGCAAAACAACTATTAAATCATCTCTAGGAGAAACACTTCTTTTTATTAGAAACTTGAAAACAATTAACATTTTCTTTCCATTTTCATTCTGGGACAAATTTTTTTAGTACGAACCTAAAAACTGAGCACCATATTTCTCAAGGCTGTCCTAAAATAATACAGTTGCAAAGACGATGATCATCTTCGAGCTCCAGACTACCGCAACTAATTCAGAGTGCTAGGGTCGGGTTGAAGTAGAAGGGTCGACTGCCGTAACATGTCATTATTCTCCAATCATTTTGTGATGAGAGGAGATCACTCTCCCTTGTTTCAAACTGCTCTACCGAAATCGACACACGCACGTACACTCACAGACCAGACTACCATAATATCAGAGTTTGAAGAACCCAACAAAATGTTATTGATATTAATTTTCAGCTCTCTTGGAACGGATTCAGAGCACCAGAGCAACCAAGAACAATTTTCGATTATTGATTGGGAATTTGCAATAATCAAAAAGACTTTTCAAGCTTATTCCAAAATTCCTCGTTAATAATTCTGACAATTGATGTTCTAGATATTCATTTAGTAGGCTACCTATGGTGACAACTATAGGATTTTACCTGAAATAGTTAAAATAAAATTTTGTGTCCACTGTTCAATTTACTTTCAAGAAGATATTATACAAAACGATACATGTAAGAATCAATCGTAACAGGAATCGTGCCCAAATACACTTTTTCATAGTGATAAAGAGACTTTCCAATTGGATTGCTTTTATCGATATCCCAATAAAATTTTTGTGGATCTTTTTGAAAGGAAATCGATCCCGTGTACACACATAGCTTTAGAGATGGCAAGGTGGAAAAATAACATTTTCATATTTTTAAGTATTGTTTTTGACTGGCTATTGAGGCTATTCATTGCACCAAGTTTTCAAAATATTCAAGCTAATATTCAATTTTCTTAATCTATTCAATATACGCAAGGTGAGATCAATGCAATTGGTACGAGAATGCTTCCTATTTCAAGAAATTTCTGTTTGTAATAAATAACTTACGGTACTTTCAATTTTCAAAAACGTACTCTTTTATACGCTTTTTATATTATTCTTTGCTGATGTAGTAAAACATTGTATAAATTGCTGACAGACAAAAATTTATTCCTGTCGTAGGTGATTTCTCATAGTAAAGCATCGAATGGAATTCAGTTATTTACTACAGCATTCCAATCTTCTTGTCTAGTGCCTACTAAATGGAATTTTATGCTACAATTGAATTTGTTATGTTTCTGTTTGTTCTAGTTTTCTCTTTTCTTTCTCTACTTTGTTGGGTAATGAAATACATTAGTCGATACAGCAGAGTCTCCGTAAATTTCCCAATAAGTTTAAAATTTGAAGTTTTCAATACTACACTACACTTATACTCATTCTAATTAGGTATTTCGTTGAATTACTTGGCAACTTTTACAGCATAGTCTAAATTATGAAACTGGTGGATTCTAATGTCATGATCGTAAGAGGAGGTTGAAAATAGGTTTGGTAATTCTGGAGGGATTCAGCCATATTTTTTAAATAAATTTATTCCCAATAAGTTTAAAATTTAAAGTTTTCAATACTACACTACACTTATACTCATTCTAATTAGGTATTTCGTTGAATTACTTGGCAACTTTTACAGCATAGTCTAAATTATGAAACTGGTGGATTCTAATGTCATGATCGTAAGAGGAGGTTGAAAATAGGTTTGGTAATTCTGGAGGGATTCAGCCATATTTTTTTAATTCATAGAATTCTAAAAATTTCGAATTCATTAGATTAGCAAGCAATCTTCAAAATATCAACTGATAAATCGAGAAATCCATAAGATAGAGAAAACCAGGATAAGTAGCCTATGATTTGAAGTGATTCAGTCTTGATATTTCAATAGGGAATTCTATTAAACTACAAAGCATGCTTTGAAATAATCAAACCTGAAATTTGTATAAGTGCTAGTCGTCATAATATACACCAAAAAAATATTTATATTAGTTGCATTAATGTGGCGAATTAGGTTTTTATTATATTAGACAGACAGACCGATGAATCGTGGGCGAAGCCGACAAAAATTGAATTTCTTACAGTGTTATATGGAGAGAGTGTTGAATGAGGGCTCTTATCTTATGTAAGCGGTACATCCGCTGATCTGGTTGTCGTTCTTATCTTGTATGAGCGGCCAAAGGTCAACGGAATAGGGCTACTTTTTGTCTCAAGACGAGAAACAGTGTTACTATTGTATTAATAATAAATTGAGATTATGACTGTCGAGAAATTCTCCCATCTATCTTTTTTCTGAGAGTTTATTCTGAAAAACTCTTGTTTTTTCATCAGAAATAAAATACTGTAATATGAATTTCTTATGTGTGTGAATATTTTTGTGGGTAGAAAGAATGCTGGACATATTGGACTAGTACACTTTTATAGAACTGCGAATAGACACACAATTACTCGGGATGTGGAAACAAACATAATCAAGAATAAAAAAGGAAAAGGGAAAAGAGGAAGAAAGAATAGGACGAAAAGGAAGAAAAAAGCAACAGATAAGAAGGCCGTGGGAGAAAAAGAGAAAATAATAAAAATGAGGGCCTAGGGGAAAATAAAGAAAATAAGAGAAAATTTAGTGGATAGAAAGGAATAGAAGGGGAATTAAAAGGGTGAAGAAGGAAAAACCAATGGGAAGTCACAATAGGATTGATGACATGAATAATAGGTAGGTAAATAGAAAATAGAAGAAAAAAATCAAGAAATACAATTTGAAAGAGGAAGAAGTAGGTGAGAATAAGAATAATGGATTAAAATGAAGAGGAAGAGGATAGAAGGGAGAGGACGAAGTAGGATAAAGAGAGATAAGAAAAGAGTACGAAAGGAAAAAGATAGTAGAGGAAAGAAAGAGAGAATGGTAAGAAGAACGAGTAGAGAAAATTTGAAACCCAAAGAAGGAAAAATTATGAGAAAAATAAGATTGAAATGTAAGTTAATGAAATGGGCAACAAAAATAAACTCATTGTTCAATATATTGGACAATTTAAAAATTTTAGGACTGCTCTCTTTAAAAATTGAAAAGGAATTTTGGAAAATGACAATGTGCTGACCTGTCCAAGATCGATGGTGAGATTGACCTCGTTGTACTTGGTGCCTCTGGAGAGGGGGGGACTCTGCCACCAAGTGGCCGATCCGTCCACGGCAAACTCCGGAGGGTGCCGCTTGTCCGGACGTTCCGGATCACAGTGGTCACACACCTTAAAACAAAAAAAATCAATATAATATAATCGGATGGAAGAAACAAGATAAATAAAGAATAACAAAAATATAGAAATGAGATACCAGACCAATCCACGTCTTTAGATTAGGTACTTTACGTATTTCTTTAGCTATGGGTGCATTGTGCAATGTGCATGGCTTTATTCCCTTTCGAAAACTACATCACATGGACATGATTTATTTTACATTATTCCATATCAAATTGAAAAATCATACAAACATAATATTATTAATATATACAAAAATATAATCTGAAGTATCTTATTAAAAGAAGAAGTCCTTTCTACTCAATTGATTTTACTTGTGTATCAACTTATATGTATCCTTTTGAAAGGAAATTGAACCTAGGACTCACAGGCCTATAAGATTTTTTCTGAAAATCATAAAAAATTAAATGAATCTCGTATTATAGATTGTGAGGGGAGGACACTCCAACTATTTTGAATACATAGGTCTTATGATCTAGAATTTGAATAACATAGTAATTTCATAACTCCTAACGTAAACAATTTTATCTAAGGGTGAAGCCTACATGATCTCCTAGTCCTGTGCGTGTGTAATGAGAGGGATGATGATGATAGATCCATAGATGGCTACTTTTTAGGCAGTCGGGACTGACGGCTTATCGTATCCTCCGAAAGTGTTTCATAATCTTATAATCTTCAATTCTCTAATTATTAATTTCAATCTACTTAACTCATTCAATATCAATATTCTATAACGTATTATTTTAATTATATTTTACCAATAAAATTTTAAATTTTATTTTTTAAATAATTATATTATTTAATTAATTTAATATGATTGGAATTAACTAATAACTAATATTCTATGTTCTTTAGACGATAAAGTGAAAAATGTCACTCACCAGCCCCTGAATCAGCAATGTGTCCTCTTTTTCAGCATTCGGCACGAGTTTGCAAAACAGCTCAGGTCCCTCGGTGCCTTCTCCACATGTTGCAGTTGCAGTAATCCGTCTTCCTTCTGCCAAATTAAAATAGGGAGGGGTGAGAACTTCGGCCGACACTTGTTGAAGTTCCAGAAACACCACCGCCACCAACACACTCGCAAACCATGCGCTCACACGCACTCCCACACCCATCTCGTCTCTGAGACGGACGGACGCTCACTGAAAAAGTGAAAAGTTTCGTTGATGCGGGAAGAAGCTCATCCCAAGGATGCACCGGCCGGCGTGTGTAATTTTCCCTGTCGTTAGCGAAAAAATTCCCTTCCCTTGAAACATTTCCCTTTTTGAAAAATTATTCTATGGAGAAACGATCTCTTATGCTCGAAAATTTAACATCACTTTACAGTTTGACAGTTTTCTATTATAATTTCATCAATAAAATAGGAATGAGAATATTTTCATTTTCTGGGTATTTTATAAGGGAGGGTGATACATTTTTCTATCTGGCATGGTTCAAGGTCCTTTATAAAAATGTATAGAAGTCCATCAGATTCTAAATACAATAGATGGAACAATAGTTACGGTACGAGTATACGACTCAATAGAATGAAACTACGTTTTCCATGGGTAGGTATCTTATTTAAATAGCCTAATATATGGGTATTTATTTAAACATTATGGGAACACAATAATATTAGTGAAAAATGCATTTTACTAAAATACAGTAAATCTGTATTTCAGTAAAATTCAGATTGTGAACATTGTGTTTATATCCAAGCAGGATAAAATGATATTATATTATTAGTAAAAGAAGGATGAAAGTTCTGATTGAAGTTGAAAAAAGGATTTCAACTTCAACTGAGTTATTGTAAGTTTTCGGCCTATAATTTATTACACCAAAACATAGGCTACCTACTTTATGATCCAATGTTCATAATAATTGATAAAGATCAAAAGAAATTAGGAACATATTTATAACTTCGTTGAATTGGTGAAAACTATATAATTGGTTTAAATAGAAAAATAGTAACTTAAAGTATATTTTGTATAAAAATAGTACATCTGCTAATTAATAGTCTGTCCAAGCAGAGAAGACATTCTGGCAAAAATGAAAAGACTCCAGCGCGGACAATATTGCTTCAAAAATAATAGATTTTGTCTCAAATTGTAGATCAGAATGTTTTCTACAATTTGAGATTTAATTAAAAAATTTTGAATCAGTATTTACGAAGCTAGAGCCATTTTTTCAAATTCAATAGTAATACTTCCATAATAATTATAAGAATATAACTTACTGTAAGCTACTGTACTATTTATTTCTTTTTTTTTAACCAATTATAATTATAGTTTTTAATAATCTGATAAAATGAAATACGGTATTTACAATTTCCTCTTCAAAATGTATTTATTAAAAACGTTATCGACCACTGCTTGTAGGCCTAGAAATGGAAACCCCAATAAATTGATTATAATCACGATTAAGGCCAGGCGTATGCTGGGACGCACGTGTGCACACGCACGCAAGCCAGTCAATCACAGCTCTTGTCTTGGGAGTGCCTCATTAGCTCCAAGGATCACAAACTCCACAATGTTAATTTGGGTTGCCGATGAAATTGGACTTGAGAGGTTTCAAAAACTCCAAAATCACAAACTCCAAAATCCCGTTGCAGGCTGATACACAGTTAGCTACACCGTTGCACATCAGTTCTCGATCTAGATACAGCATGTTTTGGAGACGTTTACTACGTTGCATTATAAATACAGAATGATACAGAGCTGTTTTATTGCTAGAGGCTGTATCAGATCAGAGATATTAGATACCATAACAAAATAGGTTATGTTATGTTATGTTTAGTAGTTGAATCTCATTGATTATTTACTGTTTAATATCCAGTTAACTTAGGACCACGAATTAACATTTGGGTGAGTTTTCAGCAATATTATTCTAGTTTAATATGAGGAAAACCAAAATTTTCTCATCAATCTGCATTTAAAACTTATCTGTAACTTTTTTAGCTTTATAGTAGACCTAATACTTTCTGTAACTTTTTGAGCTGTATCTGTAGCTTTTGAAATTTGGCAACAGGAATCATTCTCTCTTGTTAGAGGCATAAAACAGTAATTGAATGCTGAATTAGTCTAACAAATTATAGGCTACATTATACTTGGTACTTGACTACGATGAGTAGGCTACTAGATTTACCTAACTTAGCAATAATTTTAAGATTATTATTACTGTAATTTTCTTCCTTGGTGAAGAGCTTAAAATATACACTGTTAAATTGGGTTCTGGCAATAGATTATCTTCAAATGCAAGAGTTGCTGCACGGTGCCTTTGTCTTTTGAAAAACTTGAAGTTTTATTCCAAGTGGATTTTGACATTTACTTGGTGGATTCTAGCATTAGGCCTACAGGTGGAATAATTTTGTCAAAATTCATGCAACTCGTACAGCAGATACTTGCTCAATATTCAATGGTTGAATATTCAAACGTTTGATCAAACTAATATCAGCTCCACAAATTCCATAAAAGGTACTATGTAGGCCTATTGCAATGATACTAGTGAATATTGATCAACATTTATTAATTATGAAAGTTTTTATGTCTTTTACGTTGTACCAATTCATTTTTGTTTTCTTGCAGAATCATTCAGCAGCAGCTACCACCACCACAGTATTCGAAATGGACAAGCAAAATTAGCCTATCCATTGCCTCTGAGTGGGAAAGATATGTAATTTTCATATTTTGTTTGATGAATAAATGTTATTGTTAGTTATTTCACTTTCATACTGAGAAGGATCAAATGAACTATACTTTTTATCCAAGTTTTCAAGTCAAATAGCATCTTTCATTATTGTTACCAAGTATTCATTCAATTGTATTTCAATTTTTGTTAAAGTGAATATGAATAAGAATAAGAATGCTTTTATTCCTTCAATGCTTACATGCAATGCTATAGGAAATGTCAGTCAACAATATAATACGAACCTTCATGTTTTAAATTATACTGTAAAATGTACGTACATGGTACAATACAGACTAAGTAATTCAATAAAGTTCAAGCTGGACTTGTTTATTGTTTGGATGTGACATAGAAAAAAGAGTATATTTACAAGTCATTGATTATTTCACTCTTCAAATCAAAATATATTGCACATAGTTGGAAGTAATATGTCCTTAAGTTCAATTCTTACCCTATTTTCAATAGTTTTATGACGAATTGTATTCAGAGTAGAGTTTTTTATTGTGCCCCAAAATCTAAGGGCGGAGAATATAGAGCTGTCTTTACCAGAACTTTGAATTATCATTCCAAACCCTAAAGACCCCTCCCAATAGTTGTCTCACATATTCAATAATTGAATACCAAAAATTGTTTGCTTCCATTCATTTAACATTTTTAGATTTTACAATCACAAAAATCCTTCATCAAAATAGTTTTTTCAGCTACTTTCATATACTTTTCAAGCTACTTTTGAATACCAGTTTTTCTGAACCATCATCCTACTGTTACATGTAACTACATTGTAAAGAAAGTTTACTATGTGAAATTGAAGCTCATATCTAAACATTATCAAATACGAACATCAAAACAGGAAAATTTAAATTTTGAAAATCTACCAGAGATATAATCTAATTTTTTTTCTCTCTCTCTCTCGTAGAGGGGATCTGGAGCTCTAAATTCGCCCTGAAAAGGGTATTCAATCAATCAATTATTTTCTAATATAACTCTAATTTTTAATTATTTTTCAAGTTTTGAGGCAGTGTCTCATACTCTTGAGGATATCATGAAGTATCATGTCTGTGTTGTGTCCGCCAGAACATATTTTGATAGCTAAAAAACACTTGTGACTCTTCTTAACTTTTATTACGATTATTATATCTAATTGAGATTCAAACCGTTTTAAATTGTGTTGTTAAAAGTCCTTTGCACGTAATTAGGCTATGTAGGCTTCTTCCATTCCTATCAAGATATAGGTGGGTAGTATCAAGATAGAGGTGAGTAGTTTGAAAACCAATACCATAGTCTAACTATACAGTATACAGCTTAGTATATCTACGCCAATACTAAGGTGGAAAAGATGAGAAAATAATTTAGAAAGAGAGAAATTGATCAAGAAGAAAGAAGATGATGTGTAGAGCATTATAAAACCAGTGATTCATTTACTCCTAGGTTATGATGTTCAAGAAACATTTAATAAGAGAGAGTCTTGTATCAATTAGATTCTTCCTGAATCATTTTTATGTTAGACAGCTCAATATCAGCGTTTTCTTATGTGGAAAAATGTAGAAGAGATACTTGAGAGAAAAAGGTGATGACAGTCATTATCATCAGTTTCAATATTATTCAGTGCTTCCTCAATATAGTATAAGCCCAAGTATAAGCATTTTATTCTTCTAAATAAGCATTCTCATGAAAAAATTGTGCAATCAAACTATAATAGTTACGTACCATGGAAAATATCACCAACAAAATAAAATTTATGAATTGGAGAATCATTCTAAAAAAGTTTAATAAGTTTGAAGACACTGAATTAATTTAATCAAGTTAATGTGTTTCAACAAAAATGAAAAGCATTGTGACCATCAACACCCAATCAATGTCTATAATGTACTATGTGAATGGAAGTTCAAAAGAAAATTTGTTATAACTTTGTTAGTCTAAAGGGAAATCATTCAAATTGAAGTCTATACTATGGTGAATAGTAACTGACGCCAATTACTTGGGCGGTTGGCGAATGACGTTTATTAATTCTCAGCTCTCTCAGGACAGTTGGCGAGCTGTCTGCGAGAATACAAAAACGTAAGTAACCACAGCTATACTAATTCGTTATCAAAGACAGATTCGGACTGTCCTAACTGCAGCTAAGCATAATAAAATTTTCCAACTGCCCAACTAATAGGCATCAGCTAGGCCTATATGATTTTTTTTTTTTTTAATTCGTTGGTATTGTTATCAATATACGTCTGAAAAACCGTCACACACCCAAATTTTCATTCAAACCTTCCACTTCGACTGGCTTTGGTGTGCCGCTTTGCCATTGGCCAATCATTGCGCCAAGGCATATGATTCGCAGGAAACGGCGGGCTTTTGAATTTGAAGGCGGCCTTATATCAGATAGACTGAAAACAGCCATTTGCTCTTCATAGTGAATGCAATCATTAGATAATTACAATATCATCATTTTTGAAATTTACGTAAAAATTTGTTTGTCCAAAAATCAATAGTGATAATTTTTGGATCAAGTTAATTTATGTTACTAGTTGAATTATATGACAATATGTTATCAACAACTGATTCACAACAATGAATGTTGTAAAAGTCTGACACTTGCTCTCTTTGTGATCCTATCTTTTCTTTATTGGAATGTTTGCTAGAATGCTTTTCTAATAATTCGAATGTTTACAATATTTTGTAGTTAGCTAGGTTCAATCAATCGGGATATTTCCCTTTGAACTTCAACATAAGTAACTATTTTACACATTATCAAAAAACCACTAGATGGGTTAAAATTCGTTAACTAATGCTATAAGATTTGGTAATAATTATGGATACAGTACAATAATATTGAGTATTAAAAATAAAAATATAGGCTTCCTGAATCAAGAATTCACTGCAAGGTCCTATTGATTCCACTGAAAATATTGCAATGTAAATATGTACTAAAAAACTAATTTTAAAAATAACTGTGATATTTGTTTTAAGTTGCTTGTACATTTTCACTGGTGAAAAATCTTTGGTACTGTTTGATCAATAAACGTTTAAAACTATTTTCCATTTCATTTTCCTTAAATCATTTTTAATATTAATATTAGATAGTTTTTAGCACTGGAAACTCTTCTATATGATTTGCATTTGATCGATAGTCTTAATTCAGGCTACGTATTATTCAATTTAATCATTGCCACTAAACAGAAATCAAACATAAAATTCAGATTTCAATATTAACATAACAAAAATTACTACCATATATATTCAGTTATTGACACAAAACATGTATGTACAAGGAATTTGTAGCAGGTTGCAAAATTAACTGTGGCTCAAATAAATTAATTTTCATCCACTTCCACACGAGCTAGAGCATAGCCACCTTTAAAAAAGACTATGTTCTTGAAACTGACAACCATGTAGAGCAGGAGTCGGTCCATTTGAAAGAATTGAAATCATTTCTCAATCAACTGTTTTATCGGAGAGTTTCTCATGTGCGTTCTCACATTTGATTAGCTACAAATCATAGCTACATTGTTAAGTTAACACTGTAGACTACTCTTGAATGGGTAACCGGTATTTGGCCAAGTACACATTGGCGAGGTGGAACTACCCGTAAGGGTCTCCCCTCCATTAAAAGTAATGAGAATATTTTTATTATCTTTTGACATAATTGTCTATTTTCAATCTTATCTGCTAATCTCTATCACAAACCATTACAGAAAACACGTAGGCTACAAGGAATTCTAAACCAATAAGGTTTCATGAAAATATTTATAATTCAATAACTTACATAATGAGATTCAAAGTTGACCAAAAATTTATTTTCTTCTTTTTAGTCGGATTTAAAAACGTCGGTTTATGAAAGTTTTTCAAATATATTCATTATAGAATAAACAAAAAAATTTTAAGTAAGTATTTGGTGATGTAATAAGAAATTGATAACTCAAAAAAATTCTTTATGAATTCATTCTTGGTTAGATTTGAATTGTGAACAATAAATGCGTGATGAAATGACAATAAGCAACAAATTATTGATTAAAATTAAAATTCAACAATAGGAGAATATAATGTAGCTATTATTTAAATAAATAAATTCATTTCAAATATAATAAATTGAAACTCATAATAGTTTCAAAAACAAAATAAATAAAAGTATCCTTCATGGAGTTGAAAGTATTTTATAAATGCACAGAAATTTTTTGGCTCTCAGAACATTTTAAATGAGTCACATTGATTATATTTATTGCGTTGGAGCATCCATAACTTAGTCATATATGAAAAATTGTTGAGAGTTGAGTCATCATAAGCCTAATTTTTAAATAAAACTGAGATAGATGTAGTTTATGTGAAATTATTCATGAAGAAATAAGTTTCCTTTCCAAAAATAAATAAATTTGAAATTCTTTAAGGGACATAGGCCTACGGTATAATAGCCTAATTAAAATTTACAAACCAAAAGTTATCTTTTCTTAAAGTTCATCACTCCAGACAGCCCGCCAACTGTCCTGAGAGAGCTGAGAATTAATAACAGTTATTCTCTAACCGCCTAACTGACGTCAGCTATTCATGATTAATTATTTTATGACTCAATGATATTAACGAGAATACTTTGGGAAAATCACTGAAATACTGAATTGTATCATTGTAGAAGGCTGTATCATTTAAATTGATGGTACAGTATCATTTCAGTACTTGATACAGTATCAAACGAGTATATGATACTGTATCCTTCTTGTTCGTGCCCCGATCTCGTTTTGGAGTTTGTGAACTTGGAGTTTTTGAAACTGTGTGGCGGTTTGGTTTTGGAGCTAATGATTCTTGGAGTTTCTGGCGTACACCCCTTGTCTTATCCTCAACAAGAGCTGTGATTGGCTGGCTTGCGTGCGTGTGCAAGAATGCGTCCCAGCATACGCCCGGCCTCAGGCGGGCGTATACGCCACGCCTCAGGCCGGGCGTAAGCTGGGACGCACGTAATGCACTCCACGCAAACTCTTTTCTTGTCATCAATATGAGCTGTGATTGGCTACTTTGCGTGGGCTGCGTCACGTGCGTCCCAGCATACGCCCGGCCTCAAACGCAGCGATTAATCGAATCTATCCAAAATCGATTAAAAATAATCGATTATTCCGATCAATCGATATCCATTCCCGCATAACATAACATAACCTCAAAACTACTCTTGGCTTCTAACCTCAAAACCCTAAACTATTTAGTTTAAAAAGGTTTTGTGTCTAAGAAAATAAAACAATGAAATTAAATTTTATTCTATTGAATATTTAGAGCGATGATTAACGGTTAAACATCACATTTAAAGCGTCAGTTGGTATTGTGAATCTCAAGGTGTTTGTTTCTATCTATGGCTCTGTGCAAAACATCGAAGGGTAAAAAAATTCTATTTGAAGATAATGGTGGTCTATGATATCTTAAAATAATCTATTCAAGTCATTTTCAAATATCTCGACATGGCTAAAACAATGTTCATCGCCCAAGAGGGGCCAGCTAATGCCCTGGCCCTAAATAAAGATAACACACAAGTTGTCATTGCCGGACGGAATGGTAAGTATAAATTGCTATCGCTATGTATTTATATGAATCTTTAAATGTACAGTTCGGTATTTTTCAATACTCATGAAATTAATTATCATCTTATTAATCAATTCACATAGTCAACTTACTTGGAACTTAATCTGTTATCAAGGTGCATTCACACCCAACCCAACTCAATACGTCAAAATGAGTTTGCTCCGAACGAGTGAGACGACTCCATCATTGGAGTAAAATAGAATAAAATGACTTCTTTGTTTTAATGGCGTGGCGAAGTTTGGACAGTAATGTCCACTCTAACTCTTAACCACGAAGTAGGTTTCATCAGTATTTGAGACCAGTTTACACAAGACTCGTCACAACTACACATTTTCGTGTATGCGGTGTGCATTGTTAGTGCACCAACTGTTTGTAGCACACAGTGCTGTTTTGTATCATATTGCCTTCACTTGGTTGTGAATTTACTCTAAAGGTATGTAGTTACGGGTGCGATGATAGTTGACCATGAACGATGATCGTTGATCATGATCGATGATAGTTCTTGCTATTCAAAAACAAGAGTTGTGATGGGCCACAGCTGATCGACTACAACGATCATCGCACCAGTAACAACATACCTGAAGTCCGACTCTTATTTAGACATAGGCTACTACAGCAATAGTCCTACTGGGTACTGGGTTCAGCAAAATCATACATTACATTTACAATTTGAAAATTTATATAAAATAAATGTCCAGTTCATTGCACATGTACACTACTACGTATTTCAAGAATCTAAATGCTAAGATCACACTAATAACTGATCGAATATGAATTTCTCGCTGTAAAATGCTGACAATCTTGAATCTTATAGGAATTCATTTTTTTATTTCCAGTCTTCAAAGTGTTCAATATTGAGGAAGAAGAGCTTGTTGAGACCTGTAATTTACGCGTGGGGAAGAATCTAAACCACTTGAATTTTTCATGTAATGATGTAGCCTGGAGTACAAATGAGGGTAAGTTACATATTTTTTGTTACCAACTATCAAATTTATGTTTAGTTCATTTTTCATTTTGTAAAATTTTCAGTGAGCTATTCCATTTATGAGAAGTAGACTTTTATATTTTTCCTGTGGATGATGCCCACGTGGATCTCTAGGCCAGTGTGTGGGTAATAAGAGAGATGATGATGAGAGATGACTACTTTTCAGGCAGTCGGGACCGACGGTTTATCGTCTCCTCCGAAAGACTGGGTGGCCGTATTTAAGTGATTGTGCTGTGGTCAAAAAACTGTGTTCTCTGGCTGAGGATCGAATCTCGGAACCTCTGGTTATCACACCAGTGCGTTATCACTTACCCCAACGAGCCACCCATATTTTTTAATAGGCCTTCTTATATAATTTCTTATAGAACTGGAAAATCTTCATCATGGATTAACTAAGCCATGAATTCTATACCATGGAATTTATCAATTTCACCAAGATATTAATTAAGGAACCAATTGACTATTTCATTAATTTTCACTTCATGCACCTTTTCGATATTTTTCAGCTGTTCAAATAAAATAAGTTACTTACTTCAATTTTCAGATCATGTACTTGCTACTGCGGCTACCAACGGTGCTGTGATTGTGTGGAACTTGAACAGACAATCTCGTTCTAAGCAGGAACATGTTTTCGTTGATCACAAGAGAACTGTGAACAAAGTCAGCTTCCACAGTATTGAGCCCACTCGTTTGATATCAGGCTCTCAAGATGGAACAATGAAAACTTTTGATCTGCGAATAAAAGAAGCCACAAGAACATTTTTCAGGTAATCAGGTAATCCTTGAATATTTGGTGAAATTTTGTATTCTGAATTGTGTGCGCAATTATTATATTAATATTAAGCTTATAGAACATCACTGGTTTTTAACAATATCTTGTAAATTTCTTCTGTGGTTTATGGTTATAGGAGAATCAAGTGTATTATTTTTTCGTGAAGTAGAGATTGAAGATTTTTTAGGTTTAATTTTCTCTGTGTAATGTACGTATCCATTATTCTCCACTAGTAATTTGAATGAAACTCAGAATACAAGAGTCAATTGTTCCTCAGTCTGACCAACTCCAGGTCGAAACGATCGTCACTACAATATAAGTGTTTTTTCTGCTATGAAAGTGTTTCACTTTTTCAATCCATGTAAATTTTCTGATTACAGCAACACAGAAAGTGTCCGTGACGTCCAGTTCAGTCCTCATTCGCACCACAACTTCGCGGCCGTGTCGGAGAACGGCAGCGTGCAGCTGTGGGACGTGCGGAGACCTGACCGCTGCTACCATCAGTTCACAGCTCACAGCGGCCCTATATTCGCATGTGACTGGCATCCTGAACAATCGTGGTTGGCCACTGCTTCACGCGATAAAACTATCAAGGTACTCTAGCTTCTCACTCTAATTTTCCACAATACGATTAACAGGATAATTGATGTGTAGTGAATTATGTCATTTGTTGAGATGTCCATAATCTAACATGAGGTTGAGAATGCGAATAGTTTAAAAAAATAAGGCCTCAATTTGAATCCTCAACCATCAAACTCAAAAAACTATAATAATAATATTTCTTATTATATGAAGACACAATAGTTATTAATAAATGTTAAGGAATCAGATGAAGAGAAAGATCATTGAGACCGATAATTTCGATAGCATTTCCAGTATTTAAAGTTCAATAGTATAGTATAATCTACAAAATACTGTTAATTTGATGTAAATTTAAAGTGTGGTCGTTCACTATACAGATCAGCTAGAATTTCCATTCACCAAACATTTCATCAGTTTTTAATAATGCGGAGACTACTCAAATTCATTCGCCATTCTATGAGTCTTATAATAGACTACTGTTCTTCACTATAAATGGCAACTTCCAAATTAAGTCTTTGCCATTTTCAAATCTCAAATGTACAATATCATCTCTTAGAAGTCCGAAAACTGTTGAATCAATTATTATTATTCACCATAAGCAGCATACATGGCTACTATCAAATTTCAAATTAACTAAGTAATTAAATCATCGCAATCTTAACTTCATGCTCAAGTCTAATAAAAGAACAATAAAAGTATTGTAATCAATTATTCATCAAAAACATCATAGATGGCTATTATCAAATCTCAAATTAGTTAGTGAATCTTGCAAAGTGCTAATTGCAAATCTTAACTTCATGCTCAAGTCTCCAGTTCATGTAAGAACCATACTCTGAATAAATGACCCAATTTTTAAACAACTTCTTCATTTCTTGAGTTCGTCATTCCTGCCTACTCCACTGCACCCTGTCCAACGTCTCCTCTTTCCTCCAACCATTCTTTCACAAGTCAGTGTCTATTCTGTCTCTCCATTTCATCTTTGGTCTTCCACATCCTCTCTCACCATCCAAAATCGAATACTGAACTCTCAATCCCAATAATCTTCCTCCCTAATTTAATTATTAAAAAAAAACTGAAACCAATGAATTGATCGAACTTGGAAAGTACTTTGCAGGTTGGGATCTTTAAAGCAAGTCATAGGCTTAAACTTTAGTCAAATAAAACGAATAAACTGAATTTTACAGGTTTGGGATATAGAAAGCAAGCCATTACTCTTAGACAACTAAAACTAACAAACCTATAAAAAATTCTACAGGTCAAGTGAGCAAGCCATAATTTTCAGGAAACTAAAAGTATAAACTGATCATATGATTTCAAAGGTTTGGGATATAGTAAGCAAGCCATAACTTTTAAACAAGGAAAACCAATAAAAAGTTTTACAGTTAAGCAAGCCACATAATATTCAGCAAACTAAACCCAATGAACGGATCAAATAATTTCAGTGAGGGACCTAGTGAGCAAGCAATTATTTTAAGCCAAATAAAACAATGAACTGATCAATCCTATCTATCTAATTTTCCTATTAGATACCTATGTTCTCAGGAGCTTCCATATCTCAACCAAAGCCATGGCAGCTCTCTTGGCGCTTCCTTTGCGTTCCCTTTCACCCATTCCTGATTATTAATTTTCGATTCAGGGTAACTGTTTTCTTGGTCTTATTATTATTTTTTTCTCACATAATGCTAACCAGACGTGTTCGTAACGATCTGTCTCAATTGACTTCTGAGGAAGGTATGCAACTGAGTGATGGAATAATGCATGAAGAGGTAATAGATTTAGCGGTACAATTCCATAGTGCACTGAGTGTCATTACATCTAAGCACTCCAGTGACGATATTATAGATATAGTTCCATATCTTATCAATACTTTGAACCGTCTGGATGCATGTCTAATAGTGAATAAAGATCTCCAAACCAATTTAATAGATATGTCAGAAGAAAACTCTCAGTTGAAAGGGAGATTAGATGAAGAGAGACGGAGAAGAGCTCTGAGTTTTGAGGAATCGTTGAATATGGAGGAGGAAGCTCAGAGTGAAATAAACAACTTGAGAGCTCAGGTTGGAAATTTAAACAAACGTGAAATTGAACTTAGAAAAGAACTCGTAGAAAAGAATGCGATAATATCATTATTGAAATCCGACTGTGCTGATATGAATGCAGAACTCGTAAATTTCATTGGAAATCGAGAAAGCTTGAGGACAGATACTTTTAAAGAATGTCAATATTCACATGAAATTTCATCGGTTGGAAATTGTCAGTTCGACCTTACTGTGGATAGAGAAGAGAATTTTCCGCAGCTATCAGTTGAGCCCAATGAAAAAATAACGGTACAAGCACTGGTGCACAGATCTCACGCTTCTTCTCAAGCAAATATGATTAGTCCACCAATTCCAATGAATTCTGGTAGAATAAATCACAATGAGCCACCGTCTTCACCTCTGGCTCAGAAACGAAGAGTTGTAATTCTGACAGATAGTCAAGTAAAAAACCTATCTCAGTATCTAAATAACCTTGGTCTGGAAAATTTCAATTTTTTTGTGTCGTCGAGATCTGGAGCTAAGCTAAAATACGTGACTCAGAATAGTGAAACACTCGTAAAAGGTTTATCTAAAAAGGATTTTGTCATCATATTGGCTGGATCGAATGACATGCATAGAAACGAACCGTATCAGCTCACTCTAAGACAAGGTATAGATGCGCTGTCAAGTTTTTCTATTGAAGCAAACATAATATTTCACACCATTCCATACAGGTATGATGAACCAAACCTGAATTATGATATATTCATTGCAAACATGTTGATGAAGAGTTTATTGAGTTCGTCAAAATACAGCAGAACAATGACAGTGAATGTAAAGGATGTTAATCAATTCTTGAAAAGGAAATGTTTTACTCGTCATGGTCTACATTACAACCGGTTGGGTAAGAGTGTTATTAGTGAATCGATCGGCAATATGTTGAGAAAATTATCTGTGAAACCAAGAGAACACTCTTCGCAATCACCAGCTTCGCGGTACTGTAGTCGTGGTGAGAGTTCGAAGATTGTCAATGATATCAACTTTGGAGCATCTCTTACGAGTAAAAGCCGTGAAGAGACTGAATCCTCTATTTTTCAATGTATAGAATCTTTCCGTATCACACCTAATCCGTCGGATTCTCCTGTAAGTGATGTCGTAGTCTCTGCATTACCAAGCCCTAACATCAATGCAACGTTTCATCATTCCCTTGAAGAGACTGATTTTTTAGATACTTCCAAATCAGGCATGATCTTGAACGAGACAGTGTGAATAACACTGACAGCAGAATAGAAGTTATGAACTCTAAAAGCACTGATGATTACAATTGTGGTAGAAATAGTTATATCAACAGTAATATAAATAGTTTTAAGAACAATGAGAATAAGAAAAATATTAGTTATAGTGATTTAAATTCATCAAAGAAATCAGTAATATGTGATTCGAGGAAAAAATTAAAATATTACACCAAAATATCAGACATCTTCCTTCAGCTATTGAATCTCTAGAAATCACCTTAAATGACATAAAACCTGACATACTTGTTCTCACTGAGCACAAAGTTTATTCTCATCAGATACCTCATATAAATATTCTCAATTATGTTTTAAAGACTTCTTACACCAGGGAAAACTACCAAGGTGGAGGTGTAATGATACTCACAAACAAAAACTTACGGAATGTTAAACCTGTAAAAATTAAAAATATCTTAGATCTTACTGAAGATAAAATATTGGAAATATGTATGTTGGAATGCACTCATGGTGGAAGGAATATGCTGATATTGGGACTGTATAGATCTCCAATAGCTACAAACGAAAGTCTTTTTATCCAAAAACTAAACACTTTGTTAGATAACGCAAGTCAGAAGTATAATGATGTAATACTGATTGGTGATTTTAATATAGACATGTCAAAAAATACTCGCTCTAGTAGGGAAATAATTAATGTTCTTGCTTCTTATAATTTCTGGTACATGGTTGATTTTCCTACTCGTATCACCGAAACTACAGAATCAGTCATTGATAATATATTTACTAACATTGACAGCTCAATAATCAGTGTTTCTGGAGTAAATACTCAATCATCTGACCACGATGCACAACTTGTTGAAATAAAAACAGAAGATGTAAAAAACAGTAGAGATTGTATTAGATTTATATTTAAATATCGTAGAAGCTTCTCTGACGACAACGTTTTTATGTTTAATTCAGCTTTAAGTCGGGAAACTTGGTTAGATGTATTTAACTCAGACGTAAATTGTAAATATGATACTTTTAATAGAACCTTTTTCCCATTATTTCAATACATATTTCCCAAAGAAGCTAGTGAAACAGGATATTAACCAAAAGTCATGGATTACACCAGAGTTGAAGGCTGATAAGAAGGAACTCATCGCTCAAACCAACATAGCGAGATTATTAAGAGATAAAACTATAAATACTAATATTAGAGAAAGATCAAGGGAACTAAGGGCTAAACTAATCCAAAGCAAAAAAAACTTCTATAGTAACAAAATAAAAACTTCTAAAAATGTTATAAAAGAGACTTGGAATATAATAAACACAGAGGTTGGAAATAAAAATAAACAAATTGAAAATCTAACTTTGAAAACTGGGGAGCAGATTTGTTCTAATCCTAAAAGAAGAAGTGAACTTTTCCTGAATTACTTTGCAAAGGGAGAAATAGGGATTGGAGACTCTCAATACTCTAAACATAGTGATAATTTCAAAAATATGAATGATCAAGATTTAGATTTAAAACTATTGATTACGAAACACTTGATAAAATTATCTCTAGTTTAAAATGCAAGTACAGTGCAGGGTACGATGATATACCTATTGCCATCATAAAAACGGTCAAGAATGTTTTACTGAAGCCACTCCTATACCTGATAAATTCTTCTCTTATTACCAGGAATATTTCCTCAGCAGTTAAAAATTTCAAAAATTATCCCAGTTCATGAAAAGAATGATAAACAAGATATAAACAATTACCGTCCAATTTCTTTATTGCCGGCAATTTCCAAAATTTATGAACATGTAGTTTCTGACCAGTTTCTTGATTATTTGGAGAAAAACGAACTAATCGATTCCTTCCCAGCATGGGTTTCGTAAAGGAAAGTCAGTCAAGACAGCAGCGACAAAATTTATCGAATCGATCATTGACTCAATAGATAAATCGGATGAAGCAGTCGGTATTTTTGGATCTCACTCAAGCTTTTGATAGTATCTCGCACAGGATTTTGCTTGAACGCCTGAAAAGCTTAGGAGTGTCTGGGGTAGCTTACAAGTGGTTTGAATCCTACATCACAAACAGGAAAATGTTCGTTCAAATAAATCATACTAATCACAAGGGATTTAGGAACACCTTCAATTCAGGAATGAGAACAAGTAGATGCGGCGTGCCCTAAGGTTCAATTATGGGACCAATTCTCTTTATTTGTTACTTAAAAGGTATCCCACATCTTGAAGGCGATAGTGAACTAGTTTTGTATGCTGATGACGCAAACCTAAAAATTTCAGCAAAATCCCAAAAAGAAATTGAGAAAATAGCAGTAACAAACCTCTCCACTTTGGCAGGACATTTAATGGACAAAAAACTAATAATAAACCCAAGTAAAACAAATTTATTGACATTTTCAACACAGCAGGCAAAAACATTTCACCCTTTAATAAATTTAGACAACCAAGTTATCTCCCAGTCTACCTCTTCCAAGTTCTTGGGCTTAACAGTTGATCAAAACTTGAATTGGACAGAACATGTCGCAAGGATATTGTCACGAATATCGAGTGGACTATATGCTCTTAGAAAGATGTCTCCCATTTGTAAAATAGAAATGCGAAAAACCATTTATTTTGCATATGTACACTCAATAATATCTTTTGGAATAAGTCTTTATGGATCTACCTCAAACCAGAACATGGATTCAATTCTAAAAGTACAAAAACAGGCAATAAGAATAATCCTACAGCTAGACGCAAAAGCATCAGTCAAAGAACATTTTGCTCCCTTGAATATCATAACAGTCTACAGCCTTTACATCTTTGAGACAGTTACGTGTGTAAAAGAAAACCCTGAAAATATTTTGATTTTGGGACATAATCATGGATACAGTACTAGGAACGGAGATAAACTTTCACACTTGCAAAGCCATAGACTAGAGTTCTATAAGAAGAAGCCCACATACATAGGTGCCAAGTTTCATAACAGGCTGCCATCTAGAATCCAAGAGGAGACAAATCCCAATAAATTTAAAGTAGAATTAAAAAGATACCTCACAGAAAGAGCTCTCTACAGTATAGAAGAATTCTTATCTTGATAAATGAGGGCAATATGTATAATAGGTGACAAGTTGAATGTGTATCATATATTTATTGTTTGATCAAAGATAGGATATTATTTTTATATTTGACTGTAGTTCTCAACCATGCTACTTTTTACTAACCTATTTTAGTGATAGAATCATAATGAATAAAAGTGACACTATTCATTGTATGTATCGTACAATTTTGTGAATAAAGAAATTATGAAATGAAATGAAAAATCAATTTTACAGGTTTGGGACCTAGTGAGCAAACCAACTCTGGAGTTCACAATCAACACAATAGCGTCGGTTGGCAGAGTGAAGTGGAGACCGCAGAGGAAGTTCCACATTGCATCAGTGGCGTTGGTGGTCGACTGCAGTGTCAACGTGTGGGATGTACGCAGACCTTACATTCCATTCGGATGTACGCAGACCTTACATTCCATTCGCCTCTTTCAACGAGCACAAAGATGTAGCGACCGGTATCGCATGGAGGGGAGATCCGCATACGTTTCTGTCTACTAGCAGGGTAAGCCAAATCAAATCTATAATATCCATAGTTAGTAGATTTTATCGAAAAAACAAACTAAATTGAGATTCTCTTGATCTTTTTTTCTAAACCTTTTCCAGACTATTTGAGAAAGTTCAAATTGTAATTGAATAAGAAAGTCAAATTTATTGTGAAGTATAACTCGATACAACAAAATATTTAGAAATTGAATCAAATACCTCAAGGAAATGTGTAGCAGGTATTCGAAGGTAGGTATAAATCAATTCAATATAATATTCAGAACATGCATGAACACAACATAACTGTATTAACTTAAAAAAGCCAGATTAGTAACTAAAAATGATTTGTAGCAACTACCAGATTAAGTCACGAGACTAGATTAGACAACCAGACTAGGCAAAGTATCGAATCAAATCAAAATATCGAATAGGAAAATGGATAGTTGAAGAATGAAGAATTGAGATTCTTGCTATGTTTTACCAGTAGAAGGTTGGGTTTCAAAAGCAGATATAATAGTAGGGCAAGACAATCATGAACTAGAACTAAAAATAAGGAACCAAATTGAGATTGACACAGTTTTCACCAGTGGTCATTCCAGAGCACAAGCAGGGAAAGCCAAATACATAGCTTGAATGGAAAATTAATGAACTACTCGTTAAGACTCAAGATTTTTATATCTGTAGGAGTTCCAAAGCAGGCATACAAGCAGGATAAGCCGAACATAGATTGAATTAAAATTAAAATACTGAATTAAGATTCTCACGGTTTTTATCAATGGTAATTCCTTTAAAATAATTATTGGGCGATCAGTTCACTAACATGAGGAGTGTTCACAAAACTGAGAAAAGAAAAATAGGAAATAGTGAAGTACTAACTTAACTAACATTTAACTAACTTGGTTATTTTTCTGAAAATTAACTCATCAATCATTTCAATTAGTTATTTTCAGCTAGTTATTCTTCTTCAAACGACTCAAATTTCGATCAACGATTTCAAAATTTATCGATAGTCATACATTATAGTATGCACTTTTATTCTCATATAAAATATAAATTTTTAATATTTTTCATTCAATTAGGTTTATAAAATATTGATCCAGTGAAATTATTCCAATTTCACTTGGAAAACTTGAAGCTAGTTATCATCAATTTCTCAATATGAATAATTACTGTATATTAATCTTTTCATAACTGCACAAGTACAATTGCTTTGAAAAAATATGTTTTTGGATATATTTCACAATTTCTAATTGAAATTTTCAACAGGACTGTACACTGTACCACCATCTCTTCAAAGACGCGACTCGACCTGCCAGTAAGGCGAATCCACAGGGAGTGGCTTTCAATAGCAGAGGCGACCTGGCTTATGCTTGCAAAGCCAATAACAATCTGCTCATGAAGTCAAGTAAAACTCCAGGCAATTCAAAGTTAGTTTCACTTTCTCAATAAATTTTTGTTAATTGCATGTTACTCTTCCTGAACCTGTAAGTGTAAAATCAATGGTTTGGATCTCACATCACCGAATTCTGATATCACAGGTATTTGATTCTCCATGACCTCTTGAAATCTGGCGATAGTGATCAAGATTCTTGATTATAGTCGGTAGTCTGGCTAATTGTCATTCTATTTTACTTCATGAAAAGTTCAAATTATTCTTCAACACTGTTTCTCTCCAATTTGTATTACTGTAATTTCTCGTGTCACTGGTCAGTATTTTTTTCAAATTGAGTCATTGTATGAAATGAGGTAGAATGGAAAAGTTTCAATGTGAAATGATTGTTTTGAACGGATCAATTCCCTTTCAAGAAACAAACATGATAGATTGAATACTGTATATCGAATGAAAGAATCGAAATCATTATTGTATTTAGAAGTACATTTGTTTTCAATTGTTTAATTTGATACATGTATCATATTGTGTATCTTCTTGACAAGGCATGAAACGAGGACATGAAGCTCTAAGAATTTTTTTTAATAACCAAATTTGCACTGTAATACTTTTATTACTTACCAATACTTACACTGTAAACTTGTAGCATTATTTGATTTTCAGCTTACGTTGATACATTTCTTCTTACAGACGGTCCGACCAGTCTAGCGACGATTTTGTCCAAGCTTCTAGTCACATGCACTGGTACAATAAGAAAATGAACCTTGAGAATGTTTGGTTTCTGGGTTGTGCCTCACAGTACATGCTCAGTGGTCGTCCACTGCCTGATCTTTGTGATCATAATGCTTCAGTCGCTGAAAATTTGGGGAGAACTACGGTAAGTTGTGATAATTCATTGAAAAAATATTTCTCAATCCTTGTAAACAACATGTTGTGTTGAAATAAAAATTATTCAATATTGTGATTTATATTTAATTCATTTATTTCATTTATGTACAAATATACAAGACGAGGAAAGAAAAAACAGGCTATTGCCCAAAACTTCTTCTATTCCTAATTTAGTCACATTATGAATTGTCCAAATTTTCAGGTTATGTTAAAATTTTTGTTTTATATTTCATATATAATCATTTTAAAGATTATTCAATATTGATATTTTATTTCTTCGGCACTGTACTTTAAAACTCAGATGATTTACATTCCGAAACAGTTACAAGAATTTAGAATGTTGATACAATAAATAAATGAAATTCACTGATTAGTGGATAAGTAAAATTAAATAATTAGTTTATAACTAGAAGATATTTCTAAACAGGTGAGCCTGGTATGGCGCATGATAAAAATTCTGTACGCGCCTCGTCTCGGAGATTTTGGTCTGCAGCTGGGTAACAAAGACGACCAGGCGGGAGGAAACCTCAAGGACAAGGATGGAGAAGCGGACAAGAAAGCGGACGACAGAGAGGGAGAAGGCAGCTCGGAAGAGAACGGCAAGAAATCCAAGAGACAGTTGAGGCTGGAGGACCTGAAGGCGGGAACCGATTCGTTGGGCGATTTCTTTTTCGGTGATGGAGAAATGGATCCATTGAGCATGGATTTTGAACGAGGCAATAGTGTGGGACTGTGTGTTGACATCATCACGCATGATTGGACGCTGCCGATTGAGGCGTTTCCTCTCAGACACGAAATTCAAGACAGTTCGCCGCCTCCTGACCAGTTGAACAACGATTCTCCGGAGCCATCTGACGGTAATAGTTTCTTTCAAATTTTATTCTTTTTATTTCTTCTTTCGCAATTATTCTTTTTAAACAGTACATTCAATCAGTTGCTCAAAAAATTGAATTGGCCCCGTTGCACACACCACGATTTTTGTGCGTTCGAATTTTTGCCGTCCTTAAAAAAATCGACTAGATTGAACAGAACTTGGCAACCCCATGATTTGCATCTGCACACATCATATGTTTGTCAAGTTTGGTTCCATCTCGGAGAATTCATAAAATCGGCAAAAATTGGACGTATAAAAATCGTGGTATGTGTTTCTCGCATTAGAGTATAACCTTTAAACCTACCCCACTAAGGGACTTCAATCTATGGCTAACAACCGAAACCGGTATCTTTATATTCAATTAAATCTATCTTTATACTCATTTTTTAGTCTTATCATTCGAGATGGATGATCACCAAAATAATATATCATGAATTACTGCATAAGTAATCTATTATTGTTTCTTGTCATTGATTCAACCAAGGCATTTGCACATAGGTGCTGTTGACTGATATTTTTCTATTTATTCCATTCTATGTGACTCAATTATTATGTAGTATTCATATGTGCAAGGTGGGGCAGAGCCGACTGAAGAGTTTGTAAGGATTATAAAAATGAACCGAACGACTTTGAAAATAATTGTTTGGCTCATTCAATTCAGTGTGGAATATAGTTTTTATTGTTAATATTTTTGAAGATTTCATGGCGGCCATCAGCAGCGGTGCACTAATATAGCCGATTTTTGAAGTTTTCAAACTTATTTTGGCACAGTGCGATTGGTAGGGTCTGGATTTCTTCTCTGTATTTCTCTTCCAATTCTTCCAAGGTGTGAAGGCAAGGTTTTTAAATTTCATCTTTAATGTAGTCCCATAGAAAAAAATCGCATACACTTCGCATCGGGTGAGCGTACCGGCTACCTCACGTCTTCCGTCATTGTCATCACCGTCATTATCACCTCCGAGCGCCCCAGAAAGAACTTGCTGAGGAACAAGACTTGGGAAAAATATGATTTCAGCAGGAAGGGGCTGCAGCCCACACAGTGCGCATTTCGATGGATGTGTTGAGAGAAATTTTGCCAGGGCAATTCTCAGTGAGGGGGGACGTGAGATGGCCGGTACGCTCAATCGATGCGAAGTTTATGCGAATTTTCTATGGGACTATCATAAAGTTTTCAAATCTTGCCCAAACACCTTAGAAGAACTGCGAGAGAAATTCAGAGAAGAGAACCAGGCCCTACCAATTGCACTGTGCCAAAATGGGTTTGAAAACTTGAAAAATCTGCTACATTAGTTGTTAGTAATGTATCGCTGCTGATGGCCGCCATTCAACTGATATAATTTTTAAAAAATATTATCAATAAAAAATATATTTCACACTGAATTAAATGAGCTGAATCAATTTTTTTCCAAGTCATTCGGTTCATTATTCATAATAACTCGTCAGTCGGCTCTGCCCACCCTGTATTAAACCTTTCGAAGGTTGTTCTTTTTTTACTTGTCTTCTGTCTGATCACAAGATGTTTTGGTGAATTTGTGTTGCGCAAAGTGCAATAAAATAATACTGAGTTTGCCAATCTGTCTTTACAACGACACGAGAAGTTATTGTAAAACTATTATTCACATTTCAGAAAGTCAATTTCTGACAATCGAAGACCCTCCCTCGTCACTGCTAACAGTGAACTGGGTGACGCGAGCACCAATGTGGGACTCGAGCGTGGTCATTGGCAACGCGCTCAAACACCACGCCAACGCCGGCGACGTGCAGACGTGTGCTTCGGTGCTAATCGCCCTCGGCGAGAAAAGACGCAACTTGAACCATGTACTCGACGAAGCTACTCAAGAACACTGGCTTACCGCCTACGTCGACATTCTAACTCGCTACAAACTGTGGGATGTGGCTACACAGGTAACGCTGATTTCAAAATTCAAGGTTTAGTCTTATATCTCATATCAAATTCACTGAGCTCCAATTTAGGGACTTCAAGCAAAATTCTACAGCCAATCCTTTGTTGTCTATACCGCATTTACGATGAAGTGAGACGAAGTCGTGGTTATAAACCGTTGTTGAGGTGGAGCAGCCTCTAATCGGAGTACATTAGAAAAAAATGATTAATTAAAACCTCCAATGATAACTATATAAATAGAACAAATGACTTCTGCTACTGCAAATATTGACCAATGTAGTAAACAGCAGGCGAGATTCGTTGAATAAGACTTCAAAAAACTCTTCCATTCCATTGTTAAAAAATTCTTCCATCTACATTACGGAAGACCCACCGAATTGAAAATGTATTCTGATACGCGGTCCTATATAACGCACATCGCATATACAAAAAGTTCCGAGCCATTCCGTATCATAATGGTGTCGGTGTGCGTTGGTCTCACCTATTTCAATGTTGAACCTTTCGCACTAGTTTGAAACGAAATATCATTCTAGTTTCATTCATTGTGAATAGATTACCACATGTCCACATTCAGTTGAATTGTTAAGTTATTAAAAAACTACGATTTGTTGTAGGTTATTCAAAAACATTACTGTATATTGCAAAGAAACAGTACAAGTTAGAACAAAAATTAATGTCAATACTACAAGACTACAGAGATGTAAGTTCCGAAGTAAGTTCCAAACTGAACGAATTTTTAGACCTGTTAAATTATTATTGAATACAAATTGATCATTATGAAATTATTATTTGTCCCCACAGGTAATACAACTGTCCTGGATTTCATCGGTCTACCAATTGAACCAACAGTCAACATCGGTGAATGTGTGTTGCACAAAATGCAATAAAACACTACTGCGCAGTGGTTGGCTGTGTGATAGTTGTCGAAGTGTCGAGTGTGCTGTTTGCAGTGTATGCCATAAGGTATCTATGATAAAATATTATCGTTGAAAGAGAAATTCATTGATATTGGAATATTCTAATCTTTATTTATTACTAGTCGACATTTCCTAAATGTTCATAATTTTTCAACGTTGCTACTTAACCAACACTGCATTGACAATAACTAAATTCATTTATCCATTTAAAAAAAGTAGAATCCTTTGCATCTCAAGTCAAACTTAGCTGAATCCTAAATTTTAGCATGATCACCTTTTTATTACTTTATACCTCCTGAATTCAAGTAATTGAATTTAAGTTGATAAATATTTATTTTGACCTCATTAAAATCATAGCTTCTTTATTGAAGGTGATAATATATAGATTGAAAACATTTTCTTGTGTGGTAATCTTACAAAATCCCAATTTATTATTATAATCTTATGTTAAAATTCTATGTTTCACGCTCTAGTATCCGTGCATTCCATTATTTTTGTAATATGAAGTACATGAGTTTGAAGTATAAGTAAGGCCTACAGAAAACATTCCTTTCAAAAACATGCGTTGAGACGAATCAGCACCCTATAAGCTATCGCCAGAGATTTCCTATCTTCCATGTGCTTTCGACTGAAATGCAAAACATGAACAAAATAAATAAGCTCAGTTAGAAAACTTCTGGCCGAATGACAAACTTCCAAACAGGATATTAAATATGTCTTAGATAGAGGGAGCAAAAGAATAGATCCTGGAATATTCCATCGTGAAAGTGAAACCAATACCTCGTATGAGAGATCATTCCTAGAGAAAAGGTGATCAAATTCCAAAATCTGACGAATTCTATGTACAGTAATGAATTAATTTCTATTGTCTGTAATGCTCAATAAATTGTGTTGTTTTTTCGTTTTTTTCTGTCCTAGAAATGCAAGTTTTGTTGGTTGTTTGCAGGTTGTCAAAGGCCTGTACTCCTGGTGTCAGGGATGTGCCCATGGAGGTCACATGAAGCACATACAAGAGTGGCTGGAAAATAACGTCGAATGCCCAGCAGGCTGTGGCCATCAATGTGAATATACATAATAGTTTTCATTAGATAAATCGTAGTTATCATTATTTGATCTGTGATGTTTGTACAGTATTCAATAATAAAAAGGTATAATTTATAATAAAAGCCGCCTGATTCTAGTATTTTTACCCCTTGACTATCGAATAATATTAAAAAATTGTTTGCATTTGATTAATTTATAGCCTATTGAATCAAGAAACGAAAGAAACAACTGAACTCTAAACCTCATTCACGATGATCAAACATGGCTGCTACTGTTGCGATGACGCATCGCCTGGTGTCCCTGTCCCGACAAAAAAACGACACACGCGCATGCATTCGCATTGCTAATGTGTCTATGCGACGTCGATTATTGGTTATGGTTTGTTGTGGCTAAGGTAGCCACCCAATACTTACACGGACACACACGCAAAAAGTTTGTTTATTTCTAGTCTCGTGAATAAGGCATGATAGAATTAGCATGATTTGGAGAATCAATCAAATTTCAATATGTGAGAAAACTGCATGTTCTTTACAGCGTATCGATTCAACCGACAAGTGAATTCTGCAAGGTTCATTCAATAGGTATTGAGACTGGTTGTCTGTAGTCTCAACAGAAGAGTGGAGGGTGTCCGACTGGTCGGGCTCAATATATGAATGCGTCCAGGAGCATTGTGGTTCAGATTTCCAAGTACATTCGTTGGGACAAGAAGTCGATTTTCGCGCCGTGTGTTTTAAAAGCGTGTCACAGCTATTTGAAAAGCCAAAGTCAAACCCCTGCACTTGCAGCGACCTTTTATGCACTTGATGCCAAGCTAATTAGAATAGAGAGGTAACAGTCAACAAAACCGTGAGTTCTGACGTCATCGGAACCACAGCTGCTAAGCAAACCTAGCTGGCGCTAAAAGTTAGGAAATTCACAGCTGTGGTTCCGATGACATCAGAACTCACGGTTTTGATGACTGTTACCTCTCTATTCTAATTACCTTGCTTGATACGACCTCAAACCATATGTTTTCCAATTTAAAAATTTCAACTATCCGCTAAATTGAGTACCTAATTCCTAATCTAGAAAGCCTAATCAAAGAAGTTGGATATCGACATATAGTCCAGTCATTTTAGGTTACGCACGAGAAAAAATTCAGGACACTGCCATATTTTCGTGTGATGTTCCTTGGTCCTTGGACAACTTAAATCCAAAAAGTTGACCTTGTAAACCTTGTGCTTAATACAGGTTGCCCCAAAAACCACTAAATTTCGGTTCCGCTTCTAGTTTTCTGCGATTTCCGCGGAAATGAAGCGTCGGACAGGAACATTTAAACCATAATTCTTTTAGCTTATAAAATTTCCAAGCGATTGGTATCAAATTCAACCTTCTATGTTGAATAATGACCGAGTTATGATTTTTCAAAAAAGTAGTATTTTTTCAAGGATAATAAAAATTTGATACTTCTCAGTATTTGATTGTTTATAACTTTCGCCTGATGTATTGGAAATGTGTAATTCAAAATCCCTCTGGGGATAATTTTGTTCTCTACAATTAAAGACCAAATTGACCTCTATATCTTGAATAGTTTTCAAGCTACACCAGTAAACAAATATCCTTGCATTTCCAGAAATTCACTTTTTCTTGCTATTTATTCGAAAATCAATCTTTACGTACCTATATTGATGTTTCCTGTCAGAATATTTTTAATTTGATCATTTTCCATCGAATGACCCACCAACCAAACACAATCGAGGTCATTTTCTAGCATAAAGAGTCCTTAAAGGTTCCTTAAGGATCATACGCTAAGGACGCCTCTAACTTTGGTGGGGGTGGACGAATGTTAACAAATCATAGCTCATTCTTCTCAGCTCATCAAGGCGGTTCAAATTCATATATCACAAGTCAAATTCGGTTAAAATTAAAACATTTCATTCCTGTGGTGACTTCAACTTTTATCTCTGTGTAATGAGTATGGGCTATTTTTTGCATTCAAATGCTCATATCTCAATAGTACTTGATGATAGAGGATCTTACTTGGTCACAAATTATAGATTATAACGTTTTCTTTTATTTTCCGTAGATATAGTTTGAAATATCTGTTCCACAATGTCAAATATTCTTGTTTATATAAAAAGCGAAATTGTCAAATTATCTCCTCTTTCAATATTTTCGCATATCTCCCATTGAAAGAACATGTACAAGAGGTTTCTCTTTCACTTAGTATTGTAGAGCATTAAATTCTCTACAATTTGAAATCGAATTCAAGTTTCTACAGTGTTGCGATTCTTATTTACAGACCATTTAATGAATGTAAAATTTTGTAAAAAATTAAAAACCTCACTTTTTCAATTCTTCAATTAGGTGTAACTTTTTTATTAAAGGGTTAAACATGAAAATTATTATTGTATTTTGAAGAGAATAGAATTCTCTACAAATTGGTTGCATAACAAGACTTTTTACCAGACTCAATTCCGAATTAGAAGACTTGAACTATTATTGTGTATTTAGTTCTACTATTCTTGTGAATTCCGCGGAAATCGCAGAAAACTAGAAGCGGAACCGAAATTTAGTGGTTTTTGGGGCACCCTGTATTAAGCACAAGGCTTACAAGGTCAAATTTTTGAATATAAGTTGTTCAAGGACCAAGGAACATTACACGAAAATGTCACAGCGTCCTGAATTTTTTCCCACAAAGGGCCTTTTTTTGGATAAAATGACTGGACTAATAAATATGATTTACCTTCTCTGTGATACCGGTAAAGCTTTCAATAAAAGATACAAATTTGAAAAATTAGTAATATATTATTTTGTGTTCATAGATTTAAAAAACAATTGTGATCAACTATAAGTAAAATATAAAAAGTGAAAACATACGATTCTATGAGAAACACAATTCATCAGACAACCCACTAAATGAAAAAAATATAAATTTCTATTAGATTCAATAAAAAATATAGCATATCAACTAAACAACTGAAGCTAAGGTGTTATGATATGGATATAAATAACAGGACGGAATATGAATTCATTATCACGAATACTGCATTAAACAATACAAGCCTCACATGTTTCGAAGACACGTTCAACATTTTCTACAAGGGTTTTCTTGTGCTAGATTAATCAATAATTACTATAATATCAGATTGGTTCATAAAAATACTTTCTCCCAGGAACACGAATAATTTTGCAAAAATATCAATTGTCAACTAGAATAGGAAATATATAAGATTATTTATAATTTACTAATGTATTCCACCAACTATACATCCGGAACAACACCTAATATTATGTGAAGTACCTATTCGGTAGATCTGACATTTACATTCTAACATTCTTTTACTGAGATGTATGGTGCTACTTAGTTGCTATCTTATCTAAAACTTAATACTAAGGCCAGTAATTTATTAGAAGAATATTTCTATGACATGAAAAGAGATTAAAAATATTATTTCGTATTTTTATCTTATTTCATGATAATAATCTCATAAATATCGTCCAATTACGCCATAACGCAGGATCAACTTACTAAGAATGAGGAGTGAAAACGCTAACTTAATCTATTATAAAAATCAATGTGAATTAGAAATGTAACATAATATTCAATATATTTTTTAATTATGGCTAAATCAAGTAAAAAATTATAAAAATTGCTGGAAAGTGAGTATCCTTATTCATAATTAATTTAAGCCAAGCATATAGCCTAAAAATATTTCATTTGGGATTTAAGAAGGATACCCTTCAGTTGTATAAAATGTCAACCAATAAGTTGTATAAAAGATCGATTTCACAAAAAAAAACTTCAAGATTATAAATGATTATCACTTACATTCAAGAGTGATTGCTTAATATTTATGTCATGACAGAAGTCGATCTAGATAAAATTTCATTGCACAACAACTATTCACTAATTATATATTAATTATGGACACTTTAATGCTTGAATATCAATTTATAATATCAATCATGAGGAATATACGAATGTATTTACTATATGAGCAATATGTATCATCAAGCTCAATTTTTTAAAGGAAAGAATTAATCGTATTGGAATTCGATTGCACAAAACATTAAGAAAAATTTGAGTTGTGGAAAGCTAATTGAAAGAGGTATAGTATTTTTCATTGAAGGAAACTGGTATTATGTGATGTATTGTACTCTGGCAATGTCAAATCAATTGCTAATTTACTCTGTTCATACTCAATATCAGCCTTACTAAACAATAATTGAGCTTGTCGGCTAAAAATATACCAAAAAGAGGTTCAATACAGAAATTTAAATCTAATTTCATCAAAAATTAATCTATTTTTTAAGAATAGATTGATGTATTGTAAATCGCTGAAGCTTTTGATGTTATTGAATTATTCAATTCCGTGCATCTTAATGAATAATGCAATAAGTTTAAAAACTTGAGAGATATTCAAGTTTTCAATGTTATTGCATTATAACTGAAGATAGTAATAAAATAATGTAAAAGGAATTGGATGTGAATTAATTTGCCAGCTGGAAAGTGAAAAGATTTAGCAAAAAAGTGGAGGAATGTTGGCATGTTCACGTTTTGTTGAGCTTACATGATGTCGTAGTGATGCAACGTAGTTTATGATTGTAAGGGATGGAATGTTAAATTGCCAATATTTTTGCATATCGGAGTAAAAACCTCGATGCAACGTATTCTTTCGAGTGTAACTTTGGATTGTTGCAAACTAGATTTGTAATGTAAACCGTCATTTTCTCCGGAATTGTTTAGAATTATGGAATCTAGAAAATACGTTTCATAAATGTTGATCAATACCACTAGTTTATCTAGTGTTATAACATTCATAAAACCATAAGCTTTTCTTAAAATCGAGTTGTTTCAAACAAAACCAGTGTTGTTTCATTGATAAGTTATTTTGATTTCCTCAGTTCTCAAAAACAACGTTCCAGTTACATATCTTCAAAGATTCAATTCAAACTAATGTACCAATAAAATACATATTGTAACAGCATGATACAACGAACACAGTCCCAATTAAAGATACAATTAAGATCCTACTTTACCAGTAAATCTGGTCAACAGGATGATACAACTAAAATGTAACATTTCCAAAAATACAACAAACTACGGTACCCATTATGAACACAGAATGAATGAGTGAATTATACCTCAAGGCACGGTGCGGAAGTGGTGATGGTTTCATGCATAGGAAAGATTCTGCTCGTAAGTTTTGTCCTTCCAGTCGTATTCGTCAGGCTTGGCCTCGTGTCGCAGTTTGCACCACCGGGGGCCGTATTTGAGCATTACCATTATACAAACGGCAACAAACAGGGCAAGAAAGGTTAGCGGTGGCCAGTAGATGTGAAACATTTTGGGAGAATTCTCAGCGCACGTTCAACTAAAGATCACTCTCACGCTTTCTCAGTTCAATCTGTTCTTCGTCAATCTCCTCAGAGTGGTAGACTGGCCTGGGAGCGACGTAGGCGTCTTCCAATTCGGTGAGGTCCAGTGGAGGTTGCTGGTGCGGTGTTTTAGTCCAGATCGGTATTATCCACCGATTGCCTGTTCAACAGAATATGAAAGTTTAATTTTTACAATTTCATTTACAAATTCAAATATTATCTTGCTGTACTCGAATCACAGATAAGGAATATTAATATTCTCTCGTCTCTACTCTGTGATGTGTAAATGTAAGAGGGTTGAATGAATAGAATAATATAGATTGTTCAACTTATTCGTATTTCTACAGCTCGAAGATCATTTAATATTGAAAATAATGGCTCAACAGCCCATGAAGGGCAACAAGCTGGTTGCCAGTTTCATATTCACTCCACTTTACAGCAAAGGCAATCATCAAGCAGGATAGAAGTAGCGTGTGGTTAGCACGATGATCCTCTCAACCATAAGATAGCTTCTGTAATCAAGTGACGGCGCAGAACACCTCTGAATAACATACCGTTAATCATTTAGAGTGCCATGCAACAATTACTATTCCTTCAGAGACAAGAAACAACTTACTATCTTCACTAACGACAAGCAAATCTCCCAAAGGCGGGAAAATAATGAATAATTGATGTAACTTGTTCAAATTATTCGAATTCCTACAGCTCGAAGATCTGCAAATGAAGATGAGGCATTGCTAGAGACCATTTCTTTAGGCTACTAGCTTTCAGCATAGATGAATGATATAATTACTTGACTTATGTTATTCCTCTATGCTTTTAGCTTCTGAGTTGGAGAAACCCCAGACCTAACTTTACATGAATATATAGCGCTGCGTACCACTAAATGATCTGAGGCTAGTGCTTCTATTTTCAAATATTTAATGTCAAGAATGTCATTGTAGAAAATTATAATTTTCCTAACATTTTCAGATAAACTAAGGCTCTAAATTCCTGACACAGGAATTTAATGAATCGCTACAATATGCATGAAAGAGCGATCTTACCTGTATTACTATCCTGCCAATAATGTTTGTGCTTGGAACACCAACAGAAGAAAGCGTTCAGAATGAGCAGTGAAAAAAGAATGATTGTGCAGATGGATGTAGTCACATAGAAGTCTGTATAGTCATCTGGTTCCCTATGCTTGTAGAGAGGATTCTTCTTGTACTCTTCTATGTCCCCTTCATACACATTTACAGACATCCTTTAGACACAATTAACATCATCTGAAACACAACAGATAGAGAATAATATGGAGTTCAATTAGATAGATAGATAAAGAATTTATTTTACATTCTTGTACAATCATAATTATAAATGCAATACAAAGTGAACATTCCACTCTTTGATAATGTACAATACTGCATTAAAAAACAAAAAGAATATAAACTCAAATTCTTTTAGCTTAGCCGAAGCCGTTGGAGTTCAATTAGAGTAAATTAACCTAACGATGCAAGTATCGTTAACTGGGCTAAAAAACGACACCAAGCATAATAGCTAGACTAAATATTTTTGAAATGATGGGTTCAAACACAAGAGTTGATTCTCATGAAATTTTCCAGTCTTCAAGCATACCGTATGCAATCAACATTGAATGTATTTAATAAATTGAAGAGTAAAATTCTCTTCGAATGAGTTCAGTAACATGAGAACGGTAACTGGAAATTACCGTACATAATATGACATATGATCAACAAAGCTGGTAATAAAATAAGCAATCATAGATCAAGAAAATATTGTTGTAAAATACATTATATTTATCATTATTAGCCTACATCTTGGATTTCCGTTGAGTGTAGTGTAGTGACTAGAGTCTTTGAATACCATCCCTGGTCAAGACCAGATTACTTTTACTTTATACATTGAGATGGCAGAATGAAAGATTCGAGAACTTGGAAAAGAAAGCTTTTTAGATTAAAAATATATTACTCAAAGAAGTGGGCTAATATTTATTTGGACGGACAGCAACCTATTTCAGCCAACGCCCTCGAATTCATTTGGCTTCGCAGTACAGTAACTCAAGTACGGTAATAAAATTGAATTTTAATCTTATTATCAACGAGCAAGTAATTAAGATCATGAATAACATGCGAGATTATCAATTTAAAAAAAACCTAATACAATCAATAAGTAATCTGTTTACCTGATATGATGGGAGCCACGCCTAAAGTTGTTTGAAAACAACCTGAAGCTGAAACCTGACGAAAAATTTCACCAACAAACAAGTAACAAGCTGCGATGCGATGCGGCCAGCGGCCGATGCGAGGGAAACAGTGTTTCCATTTTCCACTTGACGGACAATAATATCCCATGCCCAGTCAACAAAATATCCCACATTTTTGTCCATGACATTTCCCACAAAATATCCCTTGACTCCCTTTTACCATAATGATGGAAATGTGCTGTTACGGATTTATCTGATCTTAATGATTACTATAGTCTGACCAAGCAAAGAAGAGCCTCTGACAAGATCAGAAAATGACTCCAGCTCGGTCAATATTGGTTCAACAATTATTAATTTGGTCTGAAGTTGTAGATCAGAATGTTTCCTACAATTAAGACCAAATCAATAATTTTTGAACCAATATTGACCGAGCTGGAGTGATTTTCCCATCTTGCTAGAGGCTCTTCTTTGCTTGGCTGGACTATAGATTCTACCTCGTCAACGTGTACTAGGCCAAATACTGGACACCCATCCAAGAGCAACCCACAGTAATCGTGACTGAGCTGCGCTATCAGTAAGGAGCCATCCTCACCAAGTGGCCAATACCCAGAACTTATTATGATTCAGTACTTCTGTATTTTAATCAACCACATAACTTGTTCTGATCTTTTATCAGTTTGATTTTCATTAGATTGAGACTTGACGTAATATTATTTACTCGACTTTTTACTAAAATCTGTCCAACTTGGCAAATAGCTCAAATGAATTCTGATTATAGTATTGATTTCCAATCAAAGTGTCTTCTCCAAATGAACCAACCATTCTGTACATTTTAAATCCATTTTACAAGTACCATATTTCATCTGTTTATTGTTTCCTATCTCAGCAAATCTAGAATATCAAAAATAATTGTAATCCTTATAACTTTTATCCAAATTTTGATCAACAGGAGTCACGTCACAAAAGATCCAAGTCAACTTATATGCGTCTCTTCTGAATTTCCTGCACTTGACGTGTCAACAAAGTCCCTCATCAGTTGCTAGAATGGACACAACATCGTTAGCCAATAATGCAAGCGTCTACCACAGTTTCAATGAGCGAATGGAAACCCACAAAATATCCCTTGACTCCCTTTTACCACAATGATGGAAATGTGCTGTTACGGATTTATCTGATCTTGGGGCCGTTGCACACTTGCAACTTTTCTAGTCAGCGACATTTCTAGTCAGCTAGCCAGCGATTTGGCAGTGGCTGGGAGCAAATGGAGCATTGCCCACTTGCGACACTACGCAGAGACCTAGCAGCGGAGTAGCAAAGTGTTGCCGGCTACTGCCCAAACGCAAACGATCGCCGTGACCTTGTGGCGATCTCTCTTATCCGCAAAAAACTGTAAGGCGTAAAAATAGAGATAGAGAAATTTGGATTTCAGATTTGGAATCAGCGCCTCCTAATTAGTGGAAATCCCCACGATTGCTCAAAAATAATCAAAATTGAGAAAGTTTTTTTTCAAATTCAAGTTAACTTATCAGTAAAGTAATCCTCTGGGATTTTCTTCAGATTAAGTTTACGTCCATTATTATACTTATAATTTATATTATCATCAATCAATTCAATAAGTTTTTATCCAATAAAATTTTATTATCATCTCCCAATAGTTACGATGGCTTATAGTAAAATTTCAAATTATATTTAAACTCCTCTAGACCTCTAGTATTCTTCAACAACTTATAAATTATAAAATAAATGAATAACTTATAAATAAAATAATAATCAATAATTATATATATCACTCCAATTATTTCTTTATTGAGCTTCTCATTTTAAAGCCCCAATCACACTATACGTATTTGTATATGATAGATTTACCATATACATTCTATATACCTGTAATGTGTAATTAAATATATAAAAAACCTTTTTAACCATCGTTTTAAAATCCGACTTAGAAGAAGAAAATTAATTTTCTGCCCGTCTTTGAATCTCTTTCTGTATTGAATTTATAAATGTAGTCACCTATTTTATTATTATCATAACTAAAAACGTTAGGCGCATTTATATGTAGCTTAAATCTCAAGTTTATGGAAGGTTTCCCCTTATGTGTCTCCAATTATTATATTCAATAATAATAATAATTGTTTATTATCATCTTTAAATGGTTATAATAGCTGATAATTAAATAGCGGAAGTAATTAAAAAAATTTCTGCGGAGATCTTAGAAAAGAGTAACAAAGTTACCTTTCAGGAGACGCTTGCTGACAATGGGATGGACCCACATTCTTCTTTCTCCTCCTCTGTATAAATACTCATATACAAAGAAAGTAAAAGCAGAGTATGGTCATCCATACTCATTGAAAGTTTGGCACAGACTGAAAAATTATATTCTAATATAGACCGAGCATTGAAGACACGTGAGCATTGTAGCCGCTGGTGGGGAGAAGCTAGATTTGCAAGAGTGAATAGCATATTTTCTTCAATTGTACAAACAAATTGAACTCGCCTGTCTGGAAAGACCGAATACTGTCGCAATGTTTACAAATACTTCTCAATATACTATATAATAGACTTAATATGTATATGCTATCTATTTACATTGACTACTATTTACATTGCTGTAAAGCAGATGTGAACAATTGGATTCTATGGATAGGCTGAGAATGATGAACTGAATAGAATTCAGAGGATTATGGTCTCTTGTATGTTGGAATATCAACAAAGATTGGCATTTTTGTTGAGCCTATAATTGATCATGATATAATTTTAGTCTGATTCAGAGCTATTTTTGAACAGTAACTTATGTAACTTCTTATCAATCTAGGCCTAATTACAGTAGAACAACGAATTAGAAGACTATTATTATAGAACTACTCTATTGATTTCAAAAAATTCCTCAATTTTGAATATTTTCGATTCCACGTGGGCGATTATACTAATTTCAGGGCGCAGAATTCGAATTTGAAGTCAAAATTTATCTATCTCTATTTTTAGAAGACTTATCTTGTCGTGGTCAGGATTTTTTCTTGGAGTTGCTAGCGGAGAGTCGCCAAGTGTGCAATGAACAGAACCAGCTGTTTTTGTCGCTGGCTAGCTGACTAGAAAGTCAGTGTGCAACGACCCTTAGGGCCGTTGCACACTTGCGACTTTTCTAGTCAGCGACATTTCTAGTCAGCTAGCCAGAGATTTGGCAGTGGCTGGGAGCAAATGGAGCATTGCCCACTTGCGACACTACGCAGAGACCTAGCAGCGGAGTAGCAAAGTGTCGCCGGCTACTGCCCAAACGCAAACGATCGCCGTGACCTTATGGCAATCTCTCTTATCCACAAAAAACTGTAAGGCGTAAAAATAGAGATAGAGAAATTTTGATTTCAGATTTGGAATCAGCGCCTCCTAATTAGTGGAAATCCCCACAATTGCTCAAAAATAATCAAAATTGAGGAAGTTTTTTTTTTTTTAAATTCAAGTTAACTTAACAGTAATGTAATCCTCTCAGATTTTCTTCAAATTAAGTCAACATCCATTATTATACTTATAATTTATATTATCATCAATCAATTCAATAATTTTTTATCCAATAAAATTTTATTATCATCTCCCAATAGTTACAATGGCTTATAGTAAAATTTCAAATCTATATCTATATAAGCGAAATGGTACTGACTGATTCATCACCAGAACTAAAAATCCACTGAACCGAATGCATTCAAATTTGACAGGTATGTTCAGTTGGACGTTTAGATGCGCGCTAAGAACGGATTTTAGGAAATTTTCAAGGATATGCCAAATATTCAAGTTTTTCTAAAGTTTTTTTGGCATTTTCTCAATTTTTTCAAAAACCAAATGGTAGAAGATAAGGTCTAAAAATGTTGTGTTAAGATATTTTTGAATTCTGTTCAAGATTGCGCCAGTAATCAGGTTTTCAAAATTGTAGATGTGTTTTGGTTTGCATATCTTCCGCCTTGATACAACTAATCCTAACTGTAAACTGAATGGTAAGGCGAGATTATAGATGAATTAATTTTGAAGATATTGAATCAAGTTTCAAACTATGTCCGATATACTTCTCAAGGTTAAGATTAATATTAGCGTTTTACTATTTTTTTTTGAATTTTTGGAGTTTTTCTTAGATTTTTCTAGAACAAATTGGCAGAAAATGTTGAAATTGGGTTGACAGGTCCAGATTAGGTGTAGAAATGCATTGCTCAATAAATTTCAAATCTCTACTGAACGGAATTTGCAGGCAAGCGAAGCAAGCCTGTTTGTCTCAGCTGACACTGATAAAGGTTTTGCAGGCAAGCGAAGCGAGCCTGTTTGACCCACATACACTGCCTATACTGGCGGGGGTCCAGGCTATACTGTCTAGCCTATACTGGCTAGGCAGAGAAGGCGAGCAAAGCGAGCCTGCTGGCTAGTTATATTTAAACTCTTCTAGTATTCTTCAACAACTTATAAATAATAAAATAAATAACTTATAAATAAAATAATTAAACATATCACTCCAATTATTTATTTATTGAGCTTCTCATTTTAATGCTCCAATCACACTATACGTATTTGTATATGATAGATATGCAATATACATTCAATATATCTCTAATGTGAAATTATATATATAAAAAACTTTTTAAACCCAACGTTTTAAAATCCGACTTAGAAGAAGAAAATTTATTTTCTGCCCTTCTTTGAATCTCTTTCTGTATTGAATTTATAAATGTAGTCACCTATTTTATTATTATCATAACTAAAAACGTTAGGCGCATTTATATGTAGCCTACATGATGGATCTTCTAGCTATCTAGCACATCAGCTACACGTCATATTAATGATTTATTGAAGTTTATGGAAGGTTTACCCTTATGTGTCTCCAATTATTATATTCAATAAATAATAATAATAATAATAATAATAATTATTATTATTATTATTATTATTATTATTATTATTATTATTATTATTATTATTATTATTATTATTATTATTATTATTATTTATTATTTATTATCATCTTTAAATGGTTATAATAGCTGATAATTGAATAGCAGAAGTAATTAAAAAAAATTTCTGCCGTCATCACGGAGATCTTGGAAAAGAGTAACAAAGTTACCTTTCAGGAGACGCTTGCTGACAATGGGATGGACCCTCATTCTTCTTTCTTCTCCTCTGTACAAATACTCATATACAAAGAAAGTAAAAGCAGAGTATGGTCATCCATACTCATTGAAAGTTCGGCACAGACTGAAAAATTATATTCTAATTTCTAATATGGACCGAGTATTGGAGACATGTGAGCATTGTAGCCGCTGGTGTGGAGAAGCTACATTTGCAAGAGTGAATAGCATATTTTCTTCAATTGTACAAACAAATTGAACTCGCCTGTCTGGAAAGACCGGATACTGTCGCGACGTTTACAAATACTTTTTAATATACTATATAATATACTTAATATGTATATGCTATCTATTTACATTGCTGTAAAGCAGACATGGACAATTGGATTCTATGGATAGGCTGAGAATGATGACGATATTCAAATGAATAGAATTCAGAGGATTATGGTCTCTTGTATGTTGGAATATCAACAAAGATTGGCATTTTTATTAAGCCTATAATTGATCATGATATAATTTTAGTCTGATTCAGAGCTATTTTATGAACAGTAACTTATGTAACTTCTTATCAACCTAGGCCTAATTACAGTAGAACAACGAATTAGAAGACTACTATTGTAGAACTACTCTATTGATGGAAAAAATTCTTAAATTTTTATTATTTTCGATTCCACGTGGGCAAATATACTAATTTCAGGGCGCGGAATTCGAATCTGGAGTCAAAATTTATCTATCTCTATTCTTAGGAGATTTATCTTGTCGTGGACAGGATTTTTTCTTGGAGTCGCTAGCGGAGAGTCGCCAAGTGTGCAATGAACAGAACCAGCTGTTTTTGTTGCTGGCTAGCTGACTAGAAAAGTCGCAAGTGTGCAACGACCCTTAATGATTACTGTAGTCTGACCAAGCAAAGAAGAGCCTCTGACAAAATCAGAAAATGACTCCAGCTCGGTCAATATTGGTTCAACAATTATTAATTTGATCTGAAGTTGTAGATCAGAATGTTTCCTACAATTAAGACCAAATCAATAATTTTTGAACCAATATTGACCATGCTGGAGTCATTTTCTCATCTTGCCGAAGGCTCTTCTTTGCTTGGTCAGACTATAGTTTAGTTTGATTTTCATCAAGTAACACCACAAAATCAAGCAAAGCTTGGTAGTATTTGACACGTCAAAAATATTGAGTACCTACAGTACTCAGAAAAAAGATCAAACATACAAAAGAATTAACATACTCCATAACTCCAGGATCATGCATTGTGAATATGTTTGCAAAGAAAATGCTTACACACGCCAACAGATAAAGCATTCCTCTAAATTGTAACGAGCTGCATCAATCAATTTAGTTTTTATTGCATTCTTAATTTTTTCAGGATGCTCGATGCATTTTATTTCAATAGGAAGAGAGTTAAAAGTCCGCTATAATGGTGTCCTTTCTCTAGGCTTGCTATCTTATGTTGCGGATACTGAAGATGAACCATCTGGTTTATTCTGGTATTGTGACTATGATGGATGTGACTCTCTCTCAGCATCTTCTCGTTTTTCTTTGCCATGGATACAATTTCTAGGAAATACAATGCTGGAACAGTTAGAATTTTAAGTCTTCTGAAAGATTTTTTACAGGATTCATAAGGCTTCAATTTTTCAATAACTCTGAGGGCTTTTTTTTTGTTTTTTCAAAAACAGAATTAAAATTAATTTTTCCATTTCCCCAAAAAATTATGCTGTATTGGATTGTGGACATTAAATAACAATGGAAGACATTTAATAGTGTTTTACTTCCAACAACATTCTTTAATACTTTTAACAAGAAGATGACACTAGAGAGTTTGTTCAAGATGTGGTCCACTTGATCATTCCACTTGAGGCTGTTTCTGATCCTGACTCCTAAAAAGCAGACCTCATCTCGAACAATGTCATCCATCATCTGGCTGATTGTGTCACGTAACTTGCTGGTCGTTTGTAGAGATTTGTTCAAGAATGGGATTTTTTTATAGTTCAGTATTTCTATTCAGATAAATCGTATAAACTATTAGAGATCTCCTTAATAGTATTCTTCAAATCCCATAGAGAAGCACGGCTGACTTATTTATTAGTCTTACTTATTAAAGCATGGAAATCTAATTGAACAGCAAACTTCCTTCAACAAGAATTCTTGAAAAATAACCAATAGTAAAATAATTCAAATTTGCCGCCTTTTGTCAGCTGTTCAAATAGGCTCCTATCACATGTTTAAACTTTGAAATCAAAATTAACATATGACTTGTATATAACTTGATTTATCAATTTAAGAACATTATTATTTCTCATGATAATATTTTCAAATTTGCCGCTAATATTCAATCAGCTGTTCCACTGTAATCAGATGGATTATCAAAAAAAAATCATTCAAGTTCCTTATGACATTTTCCAGCCGTGATTATTCATGGCCGATCTATGAACAATGTCCTTGGAGGCTATGGATTATTGTGTTGAAATTGAATAGATGCTGGAGTATATATAGATATATTGTTGCTGAAAGCTTATCCTTTTTTTGCCTGGAAAAGGATGAAGGAGTTGGTCAATTTCATTGTCCAACGAACTTGACCTGTATAAAAGTATGAAGAATGTTCTGAATTTGATTAATCAAGAAGTACAAAAGTTATTGTCAAACATACAAATGAACAGATAGACAACGACTTTGGCCTTGAGTCAAAAGTGAGAACTCGCTTTTGCTCGTTCAATTACTTTGTATTAAAAATAGGCAAATTCAATATAAATGGTCATATTGAAAACATGCAGTTGAAAGAATAACTACTCAATGGAATACTGAGTGATTCCTGAAAAAAGGATAGATAGCAAGCAGCCAGAAATTCTGAGTTACCCATCACAAACGAATTTTTGAACAAATCAAATAGCAGAGATAGATCGAATAGTAGTGAACAAGGGCATACGCAGGATTTTTCCAGGAGGGGGCAAGCCATGTTCCCGTTCACGTTGATCACCCCCACCCTCTCCTCCTAGGTCCCCCCTCATTGAAAGAGGAGGGGGGTGTCAGTCATAATATTGTTCAGTTCAATACATTCTAACAGAAAATTTGAAAATAAAAATAAATAAGACATAAAATTGCTAATAATATGGATGATTTGTGATTTGAATAATTAATTTTCCATGAAGTTATATGAGATTAGGTCTTTTGTAGTAACAAGCCCCACAATTTGTTTTAAATAATTTTATCACAAAGTTTGATTGTGATCCAATATCTCTGTTCACTGAATGTTCAAAGCAAGTTTAATCTTTCAGGTGTTTGTAATTCCTTGAACCCTGGTTGGATCAAGTTCAACAGTATTCCCTTTTTAGGAAGCATTGCATAATGCATATCTAGAGTTTCTTCCTCAAAAATGTTCAAATAACAATATCTATAAGCATGGTACAAAGTTATAATAGGTAGCCTACCTAAGGCTGAGGCCGCACTGCCGGTGGGTAGAGCCTGGAGGGTGGAGGGTAGTTGGTAAATCTACAGAACATCACAGAGGAGAAAAGTTTCTTCTCTGTGAGAACATTCACACCATCCACAGTAATACATCATATGAATGGTATGACGTCATTCTGTTTTTTGAGGTTATGTTCTCCATATTTAAGAATTTCAAGATGGCGGCTGAACACATACCATTCATACAATGTATTACTGTGGATGGTGTGTATGTTCTATAGATTTACCAACTACCCACCACCCTCCAGGCTCTACTCACCGGCAGTGCAGCCTCAGCCTGAGATTGAATCAGCTCCAAAAACTTGGTGGATGGGTGGATACAGTAAAGTATAGAAGTACCTAACTAACTTAAAAACTTGTTTTAGATAAATAAATTTATCAACATTCTATATCTATAGGCTATAAAGAGTGCTTCAGAACTCCCTATCAATATTCTAGGGCATTGTTCCTGGGTAAGAAACAAATCTAAATATTATTTTTATATTCTTTGTCCTAAAGTTCTCAATTCACACAGCCTAATTTAGGTTTTCACATTTCTCTATGAATTTTAAATTTCATAATAACCTCAACAGAGAAATAAAGTGGTCAATCCTTAATATGTAAAATTAGCTGAGAAATTCAATGAAACCAGTTTGATGGTTATTGAGATAATTATCAAAATAAGCTAAGAAAACTGAAAAGAATACTGCTAAGAATTCGGCCTCATGGAAAATATGTTGAGTTCCTGTCTTATTTGAAATTTCTGAATTTTATCTCCTCTAGTACACCCTTGCTGCTCAAAAAAGTGCATTTTAGCCACTTGTAACTTGCTCCATTCTATATTTCTCGATACCCAGGTTTCAGAGTCTTATAGGAGAGTTGATAAGTCCTGTTGATTGTCTCACAAATAGTTTGAATTCGATTTAATTCAGAAGAAATATCAGTTACTTTCTCGTCTAAAACGTACCCAAACCTAAAAAATAAGGATTTGAAGGAGATGTAAACAATTAAGCAATCTTTCAAAAGACAAGCAATCTATTCAAAACTGCCTTCATTGTCTGTTTTGTCTCCTTGAAATCCTGATTAGTGAGGTTTGGGTGCGTCCTAATAGAAACGGTAACTGAGCTTATCCATCAAAATTCAATTCTTCACAATATTACTTGATTCGAAATACCAGTCAAATATAAGGTATATCCTAAACTTCGGACGGATTGAGAATATTAAGATACTGTAGAGTATGTTTCTCACACAGGAACAACGACCTAGAATATTGGTAGGGAGTTCTGAAACACTATTGTATGGCTATTCAGCTTTAAAAAATTAGCTGCTCCAATTACTTTCACTTCTTCAATTTTTTTCTTCCGTTATTCAAATACATTATACCACAGCTATAACTTCGCAGTAATGGATTGTAGCTCATGAAACTGAATTGAAGATTAAAAATGTTTTTTTTTTTTAATTCTCTGGAGTAGAGAGTTGGCAAGTAAAACGGAACAATTTGAATAAATCTCCAACTCTTCAAGAAAATCAATTTTATCATTTATTAGTTATGAATATGAAGAAAAAAATATACCTCAAGTGCTAAATGTACTCTATTGGACAATAATTGAAAAAATTAATTTCTGAATATAAAATTTGTGAATCATCCTCCATTCCAAGGCATAGATCATCTTGTAGGACAGATTTGCGTGAACTTTGGAGTATTGTCAGTTGAACAAAAGCAATATTTTGAAGGGTTCGATGGTTTTCACACTCTCATCTTGTTTGTTAGAGATTCATCCAGTTTTTCCAAGATTGTTTAACTTACATGTCTAAAAATGCGGTAATAATGCAAAAGGCATTCAAATCTCTAAAAACATGAGAAATTGATGTTTAGAATTGCACAATTGCTTTCTAGAAAAAATACTTTGTTTCTCTCATTGTACAATAAAATGGCTGCATTTTTTCCATATGAGTGATTTCTTCAAATTTTTCCGTTTTATTGATTAACCCTATAAAGGATGGAGAAGTGACAGAGAGAAAACAAGCGTATTCTAATTTGATAATCTGACCTCAAATGGCTGTTAAGGGGACCCTGTACCATGTATCTTGCCCATGTTAATTTGGTCATTTTCATGTCCCTTTTCTCAAGTTCTATGCATCTTACAGAAATGAGTTTTTGCACATGAATTACTTATATCTTCAACTAGCTACTGAGTTATTTTCAAGTTATACATTACCATATTTTTTTCATGATTTTTTTTCTGTGTAAACTTTTTTATTTCTAATATTTCACTAGAAATTTTTTTTGTGAAATCAATTATGAAAGTACAGGCTTTTGACTAACTCAGTAGGTTTATCAGGCCTATCTCTGACCTCTGTAAAAAATTCAGGTCTGTACTGCTTCTAGATCCTGAGAAAAAGGGTCAAATGCATGAAAAACTGAATTTCTGGGAAAATGGACTTGAAGTTTGATTTTAGGAAAAACATGCTGTATTATTAAATAAGAATCACTTACGTGGGTCTAATGCATTCCTCCACCAGACAGTGGGTCCTGTGGGTCGTCTTCTTCATCATCTGCATCCTTTCTTCTCTTTTCACCCATTTTATAAATTTTATTAGCCTCTCGATTTGCTTCCTCGATCCGCTTGTAGTCCATACGTTTGCATGCTTCAACCATATTATACCCCGGATTCAGTCCCAATTTTTCCATCACACGAATCCTGCCATAGTGTCCATCATTAAAAGTTAAGAGAGTCAAGATAAAGGAATTATTAATGATCTTCTCCAGTATCAAATTGAAGACTCAGCTGGAAGTTTTAACCCTGTGAGTCTGTGACTTTGCAATCTTCAGCCTCCAATTGAGTTGTGAATTTATTTCATTCTATATTATAATATTAATAATTCATTTTTATTCTATACAATAATATTCATTATTCTTTTATTTAATTCATTCTATTTTTGAATTTATTGAAAACATGAATTTTGTCAACTTCTAGGGGGGGCAGCTGCACCCCCCCCCCTGCCACGGCTTGCGTACGCCCATGATAGTGAATGCTCATGCAGTCTAACGGATACTTCAGTAACTGAAAATTTTGAAAAGTGAATGCTTATGTGATCTAGCGGATATTCTAGTAGAGTAAAAAATCTTAAAATTTGACTGTTTATGCTATCTAGCAGATAATTTTGTAACTAAAATCTCAAAAAATGCATTTGAATGCAACCTAGCGGTAGCAGCAGGACACGGGTGCCATATTGAGTCTTGAAAGCGGGCGGTAGATTCAAAACTTCAAAATTTTGAGCCAAAAATTACCCCTTCATTGAAAGTCACTACAGCTGTGATATTACTAATATAAGCAACTTTCTCGGTTTTAAGACCGAATATGGCCGCTGCCGCAGTGCATTATGGGATAGTGTCCTGACCTTCTTCTATAGACCTTGTTCAAAATCATCGTTTTCAATTTTTCTGCTAGATCGCAGATAGTACGGTGCAATTAGTTAAAAAAAACCCCAACATCCAACTCCTACGCCAACTTGTTCTATACAACCCCTTTATTGTTTGGTAAGAAGTTAAAACCTTATTCATTTCTCTTTAATTTGAGACCAAATTCACACTTCTATGTTCGGTGGTTCATGTGCTACAGCGATTTTAAAAAACCCTTAAAACCCCAAAAATTACATTTTATCATACAAAAAAAAAAAAAAAAAATACTAAAAATATCCCACATAGCACACAAAGTATCCGATACATATTAAGTACATATCAATGTAACCCTTAAAGTATGTATTACAAAATATGTACCTCAAACGTATCTGATACATGTTATTTGAGGCAGGGTTGATACGTATCTCCCAATACTTTCCAATACATATCAGATACCTATCCGCTAAACCTACCCACAATGCATTAGTAACTGCACCTCTGCTTGTGTGCTCTTTCTGAACTGAAATTTTCTGTTGTGAGAAGTGATGAAATGTAAGCTGATGTGATTGAGACAAAACCAGAATAGGACTTTTAAAAGGATGAAAATTGTTCATTTGAATGTAATATTATAATATATTACTTATTATATAAATCTGTGTTTCATTTATCAATTGATTCAAATCTGATCCAATGCTAAAGTTGATTGTGTAGGCTATTGATTGCATTCAGTATTTTGAGGTTAAGTAAGTTATATTTCTTATGCATCTTTTTATGTCTTTCCAATGGGATTTACTGGATTATTATGATTTTATTTCAACAATTACAAATATCAATATTATCATTTGATAATATTTATATCATTGATCAACAAAGTATTTTGGCAATTCTTTTTTTGTTAGTTACATATTAGATGTATATCCAAGACATGAGGGTGATACATATCAGATATGTATAATCAATACCTAAATAGTATGTATCTCAAAAGCGGACATTTTCACGTATCAGATACATATCAGATAGGTACTAGATACGTAAATTTACGTATCCGATACATACTGTAAGTATCAATGGAACATATCTAATAGGTATCTGATATGTTCATGTGCTATGTGGGATACGGATTGTCTCATACTTATATACTCATTATGGAGGGCAAAATGCTCTACCTACATTTTCAGACCAAGGACATCACTCTACTTTCATTAGTTACAAACTTACAGTTGAATAAAGTATTAAAATTAAGTAAAAATTTAAATAGGATATTTTACAGCAATGCTTTCATCAAAGTTCTATTCAAGAAATATAGTGAATCAGATATAGTATCAAAGAGAACATTTTAGTGCATTTTATTCGAAAAAATTCACTATTGGTCTTGCCCTGACAATCGAAAATTTATGATGTGATATATTTTTTACACGTTTCCGAGCCCCTAGAACACGAATCTGATGTCCGTTCAAATTCGTATATCTATATATATATTATATATATATATATATATATATATATATATATATATATATATATATATATATTTATATATGTACAGTTTCTTGTTAACACGATAACTCCCGAAGGGCTTGTCGGAGAGCAACCAAATTTTGCACAAAAATCATTAGTGTTGATATCTCGGTCAAGTTCGTTAACCAGCCAAATTGGTTCAAGGGTAGGGGGTGAAATTAGGGGAGGAAAATTTTGAAAAATCACTACAAATCGACCAATAACGTGTTCGTTTTGAAAATTGGTGGGTATAATACCCTTATTATTCCCTACAATTTGAGCCATCAACGAAAAAAATCCAATAAAAATGGCAGAGAAAATGGCGAATAACACAATGCCAAAAATTGTGTTTTTCGAAAACGGCGCCTTTGAATTCATACCCTGAATAGCTCATTATAAGTCATATGATTTGAGCCATCATAGAATTGCATTTCAAATGCACTCTTTCCGACCGCCAGCTGCCGGAGCGAATTTTTTTTTACACGTTTCCGAGCCCCTAGAACACAAATCTGATGTCCGCAATTTGAACGGACATCAGATTTGTGTTCTAGGGGCTCGGAAACGTGTAAAAAATATATCACCTCATAAATTTTCAATTGTCAGGGCAAGACCAAAAGTGAATTTTTTCGATTATAAATTTTGCACAAAAATCATTAGTGGTCAAGTTATCATATCTCGGTCAAGTTTGTTAACCAGGCAAATTGGTCCAAGGGAAGGGGGTGAAATTAGGGGATGAAATTTTTAAAAAATCACTACAAATCGACCAATAACTTGATCGTTTTGAAAATTGATGTTTATAATACCCTTATTATGCCCTACAATTTGAGCCATCAACGGAAAAAATCAAATAAAAAATGGCGGAGAAAATGGCGAATAATATGCCGAAAATTGTGTTTTTCGAAAACGGCACCTTTGAATTCATACCCTGAATAGCTCATTATAAGTCATATGATTTGAGCCATCATAGAATTGCATTTGAAATGCACTCTTTCCGACCGCCAGCTGCCGGAGCGAAGTTTTTCTCTACAATTTGAGCCCAAATCCACATTTTATGAACAATTACAGAATTAGCTAGATCCACTTTTCAAACCAACTGTCGAGCTCAGAGAGCTCACTCTGAGAGGCGCTCCACACACTTTGAATGATACATTGAAACGCTTCGTTGAGCTAAAGAAGACGACGATTGGCTTCAAAAATATACGAAGCTCTATAAATAATTGTTAAAAAATATGAATTTGGTCTCAAATTGTAGACAAAAATGTGATCTTTAATATCATATAGGATTCATCATGATTCTACAATGAATTTCTCATGATAACATTGTTGGAAAATCAGCGTTTTCAATATGTTAAAAAATTACACATAATTCATTCTATTGTAACTCGGTAACTATCGGTGGTAGAGTTATGTCCTTGGTCTAGAAATGTAGAGTGATTAATCCTCTAAAAGATGGTATATTAAAATATTCCTTGTTCAACGCACATTGTTAGAGAAATTTCAATGTAATTGAAGAAATGAGCGAATTTATCAGAAAAAGTGTGATAGAAACCGGTTGTGTACCTTCTTATGTCGAAGGTCTCGCAATAATTGAAGAATTATTCTTATAATAACCATCTGAAAGAGGAAGATTTTCTCTACATTTCTTTATAGTTTCAGATTTTTCCGTTCACAACTTCCCGATTGGGAGCATTGATATGTGAAAAAATGAAATTTTCAATGTGCAGGTATTATTATTCAAAGGTATCATTTAAATCTGGATTTTGTAGTTTTTCACAGAATTTGGATTATTATATATGAATTTATACCGCCATGATGTGCAAAAAATTATGAGCTATTGAACGATAGAATCCGACTTATCAATCAAAAGTTATGAGGGAATATAAATGATTAAAAATAAAGGGATGCTTTTGACCAACCCCCACGAATCCTATGATAGTCCTCGTCGTGTCAACAATTTTCAAGACAGTCTAGGGTCTCAAGAAACAAAATCTAGAAGTGAGCCAATCCGAATATTTTTAGTATATTTTTTGTATGATATAATGTAATTTTAGGAGATTTCGGGGATGTAAGGGTTTTTTAAATCGCTGTAGCACATGAACCACCGAACATAGATGTGTGAATTTGGTCTCAAATTAAAGAGAAATGAATTTCGCCGAGAGGGATTTTGAAATACAGATGCAAGTGTTTCCAATTCAAAGTTACAAACTTTCAAAGTAACGAAATAATTCCTGTGAAAAAATATGGAGTTTTCAAAAAATTGTAACTTGGAAACCTTTGAAGATACAGAGTTGGTATTGGTCTCAATCTCTTCCATATTTTGTTTTCTAGAAAAAATATGCATGAAATTTTTCGTCCGACGCTTGGTTCGGATTCAATCCACGAAAAATTGAAATTTTGCACCTTTTGCACCCCCCCTCCACCAAAAACCCGACGTTCATAAGGGTGTAACTTTTTACCAAACAATAAAGGGGTTGTATAGAACAAGTTGGCGTAGGAATAGTCGTTTCTCTTTGGATGTTGAGTCCAATTATTGCACCGTACTAAGATAGTAGTCAATCATAATGGCCAATACCGCAATACCGGTAGGCTATGAAGTTAAACATTGCAATTCTATTACCTATTGAGCTTACATTCGAATTGATTTTGGCGTTTTTAATCTTGTTCTCGCAAACAGTTTTCAGGCTGCTTAGTTTTTAACTTATAAGTTACCTACATTTTTACAAAACTGTGATATGGTAACATTAGTGTAGCCTTCACTACGGTAGGCTATTATCAAGAAGCTGGAGAAGTATGGTTTTTAGGGAACAGTTCTGAGCACTCTAAGAAGCTACCTGGAAAATAGAAGGCAAGTGGTCTCGCTTGAGGGAGCCTCATCGGCTTAAAATTCGATACTTTTAGAGATACCGCAGCCTTTATCGAATATGTTATGACGGTAAATAAGCCTATTTAAATAAGATCAAAAAATATTTATACCGTATCTCGAAAACAGAGTAGGCTACCTACAAATTTATAATTATCACTTTGCAATAGTGCCCAACAGATTGATACTGTACCGGTATCGATTTTCGAGCCAACCGTTCATTTTTATGGGGCCCTACTGACTATTAGCGGACTGAGTTTCCGGCCTATGAGCCTCGGCAGTCGGCACCATCATAGCAGCATGGCTCTGAATCACATCCTTGACTGTTCATCTTTCTATAAAAATAGGATCTACGGTGACTGATTTTATATCAGATTGATGAGAGAATGCAAAATGGTATCAGGAAAAGTAGCCTACTTCGATAATTCGTACCTCTACAATAAATTCGTAGTAAAATCTCAGTCCATTGAAATAATCTTCCATAGTTCATAATATTCGTAATCTCGCACTAAAGCTTTGGTCCCATTAAGTACGAGTTATCGAAGTTCTTCTGTAATTGAATAAGATAAGCAAATATTGAAACCAATAAAAAATAAAAAAAACTCAAATTTGGTAAAATATTTTTATTAATATTTCGTTTTATACAATATTTTACAATCACGTATGAGAATAAATTGTATAAATTTTCTCAAGGTACCGGTTTGAGCCTTGCTTGTTAATGTAAACAATAAATTTACAATAATTATTACCTAAATAAAGAACAATCGAACTGTGCGCATTCGCATGAATCCCCAAAAATCAGAACATAGAAAAGAGTACATATTTCAACAAATAATACAAATGAAACATTGCTACGAATATCCTTGAGTAGAATTGATTGGACTAAAATTTTTTAAACAGGATTCAATAATATAAAATTAATAATCATTTCAACAATTCTCGAAAGTTGGTCTAAATATTTAATAATATCAGGTGGGTACAAACAGGGAGTATTTTTGGAAGGTATCTAGTATATGTAATTATTCCTGCAATGTAAAGAAAATTAAATGAATCAAGGGCATCACGTTCATTGAATGAGTATTTTTGCAAAGAGGACTTCCTCTCTGAAAAGAGCAGGAGTTTATTTTCGAAAAAAAATGAAATAAAATGAAAAACCAGAAGAATAATATTTACGAATGTGAGGGAAGCGCTTGAGAGCTCTCAGTTTGAGGCGCATTTTGCCGCTGAATGTCATTAACTCATTCATCAAATTCGGTTACTGTTGGTTCCGAACTCAACTAAAGCATTCATATCTTCTCATTAACTACCCTCGCACAAGCCATGGGCTTATGCGGACATCACTACAGCAGAAAAAGAAGATAAGGCTTCTGCAAGAACTGTTCTATATTACAAACGGTAATAAAACATTTGACAATTTAAAAGTAAACAAAATCAATGGACACAATACTGAGTTTCAAAATTTATGGAATGGTTTAATTAAACATGGAATGAAACTACTATGTATTTTGCAATAGAAATATTATGCCCTATTTGTGTAGGACCGATCCTTGAGGAGAAATAAATAATTTAATCATCAATCAGCGGCATCATAGAATGACATTATTCTCGTTTGTTTCATGCATGAATTTACAACCAAACTTCGATGCTTGCTATGAAAAATAAGTAGGTAATTATTAAGATTGGATAAGTCCCAGTCTACTCCAGTGAGCACTTGTGGAAATAGGAAGTTGGAAGTATCTACTTGTCAATGACGTATTAGGACAGAGATGGTTAAACTCAATTATGCTTTGAAATCTTAAAAATCATTGTGTTGAAAAAGTTGAGCTAAAATCCAATTAGCTCATGAGAAAGGGGGAGGCTATCGAACTGTTTTATGAAAATTATTCAAGTCAACCATAGTTGTCAACCATGTCTTCTAAACAAAGAAGGCATTCTAGCAAGATAGGAAAATGACTCAATTTCGGTCAATATTGGTTAAAAAATTATAAATTTTGTCTCAAATTTTAGGAAACATTATGATCTGAAATTTTAAAGAAAAAAATTACAATTTTTGAACCAATATTGACCGAGCTGGAGTCATTTTCCCCATCTTGCCAGATTATTTTCTCTGCTTGGACAGACTATAGAATGGCATCGAATTCGACCTCCAAATTCAATGTGTTAGTTTTTTAAAAGGAAAAATAAAATAAATTTAGGTTTAGTCTATTCAGTTGAGAATAATATGCCGATGATTTCTACAATCTGGGTGATTCTCTGCCAATCAAATTAAAGATTGAAATAATCATTTCCCGATTAAAATATAATATTGAGATTCCAAAGTCTACAAAATACAATCAAAGCTCAAATTGGCGTAGCCTTCAGTGAAATTTCAACAGCTTAAAATATTTTCTAAACAATTTGTCGTTATCAATAATAATAATATCAGTATTCACTTTTCATCTCAGTATCAAGGAATGTTTCAACAGAATCCAATTACCCGGTTGTTTCAAATGAAAGCATTCATGGAATGATCGGTTACTCGCCATATCACTTGGAACTTGACCAAGGATAACACAAATGTCAAAACTCAGTCCTTCAGCACTCACACTTCTCTATAAATTTTGCTTAATTAATTATTCAATGGTTCTTAAAAGTACATCACATACATAGTATGAATAAGCAATGCAAGTTTTCATGTAAAAAACGAATAATAATTTAGACAATCCTTATTAAACTTTCATGAATCACTAAAACATATAACTTTTACTCTCAAATTGTTTCAACTTGGTTAACATATTGTTGCATCGTTAGTCTTTTAGAGCACAATTGAAAATAAGTAACTGAGATATGAATTAAGTAAGAAATATTATCACTACATTATAAATATAGTTACTTTCACAACCTACTAGGCTCAAAATTGGAGAATGCTAGAAATGAGATTATTTGAACATAAACATAGACAAAATAAGTACAAATTACTTATACATTTTCAAATAGCTATTGCGAGAAGGGGTGTTATAAACTCGAAAACAATATTCCATCAAGTTAAACAATAAATTGGAAGAAATTTGAAAAAAAAACTGGGATGCAAAATATCTAATACACATATTTGAATTTATAAGAAGGAAATAAACGTTTTGAAAATGTAGGAAAGAATAAAATAATGGACTTAGTTTGAATAATAACTGAAGAAATATGTACTGGAATGATTTGAGATTTTCAGAAAGGTTTTACTTGATATAAAAAAAATAATTAAAAATGAGATATAATATAAAGATGAATGCGATTCAATTTAATGATGGAAATTGAATGCTAAGTAAAACTCAAGTATAACTTCAAACGAGCCTTTAAAAGGAATAAGAAGTTGAAACTGAAATAATTAGTTTTGAAATGTCCCTACAATGTAAAATATTTAGAGCTACCATCTCACAAAATGTGTCTTATGATATATAATTCAAAAATCGGAGTTTGAGTAATGTTATTGTCCAATAACTAATCTTTGAACAATAATGGACAGATAACTTCATGCAGGCCTCACTAATTGTACTACTATGAGAACAACTAAAGGAAGACTGTTAAAACGTTGCATGCTTCGCAGGTTTATTCAGTCCAAGTTACCTACAAATAAATATTTCTGTATACTATCACAAGAATGATGTATTGCTATAGTTAATAGCACTTTGAATGGCTACTTTTAGATATGAAGCAGTTAATGGAACACAACAATTCTTCAAAAGACAATTTCAAGTTAACTATAAATTAAAGCTCAGTGCTAACCTTTTAGTTAAATCCCACTTACTCAATAAGATATGACTGTAAATGAATTACTGATCATATATAATTTACTTACCCTAGAAAATTGTCATGTAAAATTATAAATAAAATGTCTATACATCTTATATGTATATGAAACACTATGGTGTTGTAATGAGAAAATTATTTTCAAAAAATAATCATCATCAATCACAATGAATTCAATTCAAACATAACACTCACCAAATGCAACTAAGATCTGGATATTTAAAACTTTAGACATGAGTTACGAAATCCGTAAATATTATAACAATTACTGTAATAATGAGAAATAAAAGCCTATTTCAGACAGAAAATACAAAGTTTGAAAATATTGTATGAATTAGAATATATGGATGGAAATAGAAAATAAATTTAGTTTTGTTCTAAAAATTATCAAATAAAAACACCTCAAAAAGGCAATACAAAACTTGCCTTGAAAACTAAGAACAATCAGAACCCTGTATTAAATGCAGAATAGACGAAAAACAGTTGAAAACTAGGAGTTTAATCCTATTCAAATCACCCAAAACACTTTCTTAGTCTCACTTTTCGCCGTAGAAAGGTTGTTCTAGACTTATAACCTTATTGCAGTCAGCTTATATAAATTATTAGAATTAATATCACAAAATACGCAACTGTTCAAAGCTCTGCAAGCGAAAATCGCTCGCAATTCACTGTAATTTCGCCATTCAATGAAAAGCCTACGAATGAACCGATTGTGAACTTTGAGAGATATGAACATAACATAACAAGTAGGCCTTGTTATAAAAAATATCTGTTGTCGATTTGTATTATAACATAGTTGATGTTTGTCTAAATTGTATATTACATAATGTACTATATAACAATAAAAATACATCTATTTCAAATTCAATTAGTAGGACTTGCTTCTAAATAATTAGATTTTTCGGACAGATACTGTTTCGCATTGTTATTGCACAGGTTATTGGCAACGTGATGATGATGATGATGAGTCCGAATTTGGTCACCTGCTTCTGCTACGAGACAGTCTTGTACTTTCAGACGTATCGTTGTGTAAATCGCACAGACTGTACACAGACTATGGATTGACGTCGGACTTGCTCGGCCCGGCCACGCTCACAATCTCCTCGAACGATTGTTCTAAACAGTGCTTCAGCTCTTCGTAAGTAACCACCAGTATGCATTGTTCGTCTCTCGACATCAAACAAATCTGAAACCGGTAAGACAATAATAAAACATCAAAGCAAATCATTAAATTCATTATTTAATTGAAGAAAACCCAATATAGGATGAAGACACTGACATGAAGCCTAAAGGGTCTCCACTTCCAAATTCTGATAGATATTTAAATAAAAGGTTATGTTCAAAATTCACCTTCACAATTATCACATTTTCACCAAATGTAGAAGTGGCTACCACAAAAATAAGGCAACAATACCTAAACTAGAAGTTATTGTACTATAGTATTTACGAATTGTGTCCAGCCATGCTAATCAAAGTAGTTGTCTAATTGATCATACTTAACCATTTATCATTATAGAGCGACAGATGGTTATGTTGATGTATTGTAACAGTATTGTTACAGAAAATTAATTATGTTACAATATTCTGTGTTATGTATCAATTCTTTTACATTAGTAATTTCACACTAGTCTGATCGTCACCACTGAAAGTGTTTTTTTTTCTACTAATAAAAGTGTTTTCAAGAATCAGTGGTATAATTTGCTTTTTGTGTGGAAATTAAGTATTTTAGAAATATTTTATCACAATTAAGTATTTTAAACAATATTTTATTGTTTTTGTTTTGTTTTTATAAATTCAAGAGGAACAGTTTTGGACTTTAACTCTATTTTACTCTGATGTAAAATGCCTCTAAATATGAATAAATGTGGACATCCCGTCTTAACATTGTTGACGTATTATCAAGAACAATTATTCAATTAACACTCAAAATTCAATTTTTTTCAACTTTATTTGTGGTCCGTTAATTATATGATTTGATTGATTTTATATAATTTGATTTTAAATGCATAATCTCATTTGGACTACAGAAAGTGAATAAGATCTGGTGAGATGAATAGTTAAGAGCTTTTCTATCACCCATATGATTTCAATCTATTTCAATTCAAATATGTACATGTTTCAATTAATGTTGGAAAATGTTATGACGAATTCAGTTTTGTGAAATGTGAGAGCACATACCTTTTCTTGAGATCCTGAGTCGAGTTTATTTAGGCAATGTACTATATGCGACATATCTAACCAGGGTCTGCCATCTTCAGTGACCTGGTGGAATAGATAATCCCTGAACAGTTTCACCATGTATCTATCGCCGGTTTCAGCCCACGTTGGATCAAGATTTAGTCTTAAAACAAACAACAATCGTTGAAATATTAACAATAATGAATCGTTATGTAGTGGAATGATTTGCAAAACAACAAATAAGTAAGTTGTAGAAGGTCTTTGTGCCAAAAGTAAGAAAAGGGACACAGGTTCCTTCTGTATTTTGGAAAGGACTAAAAGTGCATCATATTAATTTTATAAGAGGTTTGTTTATGGTCTATGGTACATGACAGAAAATACAAAAAATGTAATTGAAGTGAATTAATCATATTTTTCAAGTAATAGAAAACTGCAAAGCAACTGGACTACTGTTCAAGGCACACACAAAATGTAATCAACTCAATAAGATGATCGAACTGAATAGGGATCGAAATTTTAAATTATGGCAAGAATTATCAAGGATAGATAATAATTAGTTAGAAAACTCTAAGAACTATGGTGAATGTTAGCCAGTAATACCAAATAATCATTGTAAATTATCTCAATTCGAAGAAATATTATGGATTGTAATGTTTCCCAGGAAGAAGTTTCTCTCCATTTTGATGAATGCCAAATGCTTTACTTCAATGAGTATTGATCATTATGTCTAGCTTGTATGAGACTGCTACCGGCTCAGGAGAAGTTGAAAGTTAAGACGCAAAACATAAATAAGAGAATGCAGATTATTTCTATACTGAAATGAAAAGGCAACTATTCAGTTGAACTCAAAAGGAAAAATGTAATAGAATATTTCATTTTGAATTTTGGAAAATCGTATAATAAGCCCAAATTGTATCTTGAACTCAATATAAAATATGCAATACTTAATTATTTCATTCCTTTGAACTTTGGAGCCTACAAATTCGTTCAACTTTGCAAAATCGTATAATGAGCTCAAATTGTACCTTGAACTCAACATGAAATAAGCAATACTTGATTATTTCATTCCTTTGAACTTTGGAACCTACAAATTAACGATAATTTGAATTAAATTAGAGATAAATCAATCGAAAAATATCATAAACTAACTCAGGGCGCTCATTGATGATGCCTAATTTGACCATAAGTCGCATGAGACGGCCATTCTCCATCTCCTTGGCCAATTCGTTTTCCATTTGATCGTTGTGCATCTGTATTGTGTCCAGTTGCGAATAGTATCTGGCCCCGATCATTGGCATCAGGTCAACTATGCTACGCCTTTGTTGAGACAATAAATACCTGTAACATAATCCAAACATAATCAATTTCACAATAGGTTTCTCAATCTAGCTCAGCTTATCAGCTAGATTGCATGAGTGATACATAAAAATGACGAGAACATCAAAGAAACACCAAGATTTAATTACACCAAGCATTATAAATTTTAATTCAACATTTTGATCGAAGTTGTTCTATTGTTTCTCAAGGTAGTCGAAGGTTTCCAATGTTCTATTTCCAAAATTCGAGGTTCGGCAAATAAAGACGCCGATTTGATGTTTGAGGACTAACGGTAGGAGAAGATGAGTACCGATTCAAGCAACTTCTTCTCTTTCATAGAGATGAAAAATAGTACTTATGTGATACCACATTTATGATATTCATTTGAATGAATCGTTCATGAATAAAATTCTAATAAACAAGTAGACGATAAGGGTTTATTAATAACTAAATAATTAATTACCAAGATCAATACAAATGACTATTTTTATATTCAAGTTGAAGATGTCCCAATTCTTGATGTCTGAATATCAATCAGTAATTCCAAAATATTCCACTTACCTGCAATCGGTTGTTAGAACAGCAAAATTCACTAAGAATCCCTATTTTCGCTACATTCTAACTTGTTTGAACGCTTCTGTGAATGACATACAAGGCAACATAATATTCAATAAGACAATAACATATATTCAATCAAAAGCGCTCATTGTTTTAGATCAATTCATATTATTTTTTGAAAGCTTGTGAATTGTAACTACTGTATTATGTTGAGTTTAAAAGAGACTCTACCAAATTGATTAAACTGCCCTGTAGGAAATTATTAATGATTAAAAGGAATTCAAGTAATTCTAATTTGTCATAGGTTGAAATCATAAATATTTTCAAGTGGAAACATTAACGCACTAATGTCTCAACCACAAGATGCGTATTCGCAGACAACTTGTTGGTTCAACTGCCAAAAATGTATAGAGTATTTCACATTCCGCATGTGTGCGAAATTTCAAAAACTTCATACATTTTCGGCAGCCGAGCCTTCTTGACAATGAATAAGTAGTTGAGGCATTAGGACAGGAGACACAAACAATGATAATATAATCAAATATTCCATATTCACCAAAAAAATAAATATAATAATTTAGTTACTGACATTATAAGGTGTTTTAAATCACTGGAGTAGGAACGGCCCATGAGATCAAGCGAAGTTTGGAGATTTTCTCTTTGTACAGCCATAAGAGAGCGACACGACAAGGCTAGTATTAATTTTCCTAGGGCAGTCAAGTCCTCTTGCTGGAAGCAGAAAATGCTAACATTATAATACCTATTGTGAAATAATTATGCGAAAAATTGACATACAAAAATACTATTCTTCAGTATAATTCCAGTTCAAATGAGAATAGAGTGAGTTATATCAGAGAGGATTTAAAGATTTATTTCCTCTGTGAAAATACATTTAAAACGAATACAAGCTGCTGTTTGTAACTGTCCGCCGTGACACTGAACTTATGAGTTTCTATGAAGTTATCAAAAGGTTCTGAACAATATTTCTTATTCCTCAACAGAACATTTGAGTCCATTTTACGATGAAAAATATATCTTCAATCTTCGAAGAAAGATCAGGCTTTCCGTGAAAGCCAATTTTGAAATATATTACTGTAGGTAACATTGCAATTTGTGCACTTTTGAGTAGTCAAAACTATTAACATTAAAAAAAAAGAGTAGATAGACATGACCATTCGTATTCAAACACCAAAATTCATCAATTCAACTAGATTTTTTTGGAAAGCGGTCTCGTATTCTGTATGTCACTCAGTGAATAAAACTAAAAGTTATTCAAATAAAAAAGAAACCCAACTTTTAAAATTCACCGTGATTTTTTCAACAGAGTAGAACCTCTGTGAAAGTAAATTTTGTACATCAACCACAATAGAACTTTATCCTTCCACAAATAATAATATCATCAACCTTTCAATGAAAATTTATAGAATCTATAACTTTAGCTATAATATAACCATCAACCATTGACTATAAGTAACCTACTAAAGCTATAAGTACCCTACTAAAGCTATAAGTAGAATCTATGATAACTAATCGCCTAAAATTGAACGTTACATATAGTTCACTGTTCTAGTGCGGATATGGAGTTAAAATGCTAATAATGAGACATGTCTTCTCAATCAATGGAACAGTTCTCATTCAATTAAGTTATTTGTTATAATTCAGTTTCATTTTTTATAATTATTGCTACTCCTACTGGGTCAAATTCACTTGTGCCAGAAACATTTCACTTCCAATATATTCTAGTGCTGTATTTAAAAATGAAAAGTTATTTTCTTACATTGAATTTTTTTTATTTGACTATATTTTAAGAATTTATAATATTGTTTCTATTTTCATTATCTAATTGTATCTTATTATTGACGTTAATGGAAATAAATTTGCATTTGAATTGATAACATCTAGCCAACGAAATGATTTTTCAGGAAACTGTAATAGACAGAATCCTCTTTTCAGGCGCTGATCTGGAATAATTCTACTACAATACACAATCTATTCTACTCCTAATACACCAAAATGACTTGTTCAGAAATGATTACCTGGTAATGAGGCATCAACGCTAGAGGATTGGCAGCGTTGGGATCAAACGTTAGTATGTCGGATATGCCGCAACAGCTGATTCGTATCCGAGAACGTGCGGTTAGCAGTACCTTGGATGGATCCAGCGAGCGACAGGCCAGCCCCGCCGCGTGGATCACTCGCAGCGCCCCCGTCAACTGGATCACATAGCTCCAAATTGTTCCTTCCGACAGCATCGAGTTGCTGCAACAAAACAAACAACTTATTGTTATAGTTCGCTGTATTAACTATATATCTTGTGTATAGAGTATAATGTATATATAATCAGCTAGCGCAAACTAAAGAATTTCTAATGATGTTGTGGAATTACATTTTGAAAATAACCTGTATTGCCTCAAGCCATATGTGATACAATCACTTAATAGATTACAAAAAAAGATGATAAAAGAAAATACACGTACGCAGTTTGTCTGTAGTATAACTTTTAAATTGAAATTTGTGGAATTGTGTATCTAGTTTTTAGTAATCGTATCACCATATACTGTTTCAAAAGAGTTTTCTTTCTAAACAAAGACCAATGTAAGAATTTCTAAATTTGTTTGAAATCAATTATTATTAAATTATTCAAAGCATATACTGTTTCAAAATAGGTTTCTTTCGAAACAAAGACCAATGTAACTATCTCTAATAATTGATTTTTAACAAATTTAGAAATTCAACTCAAGCTACTGAAGTGATGTACAAACCAGAGCTAAGGATGAGTCAGCACTTACTGAACCGATGCTCTTTTGCAGACTGTCCTCACAGAGCTGAGCATATAATATATTCTCTATTATGCCATGCGAATATATTCTCTAAATATGTCATATTATGACAGTCATCCGTTATCCACCAAATCAAATGCAATCTACTATGTTATTGTACCTGTGCTGCTGACGAAGAAGAGCGTTCTTCTGATGACTGTAGGGCCGCGGTGCATTCGGATTCGAGGAGAACGGGTCTGTGTAGCCGTTCAGTGGCTCTGACTGCGAGAAGTGGCGAGCCAGCAAAGTACCCGAATCAGGATGGTAGTCGTAGACGAAAACCAACGCTGCAAAATAAAATTTATACTCACAAAATACACATGAAAAGTGCTACTATCAAGCATTAAGTTATTAATTTATAGAATAATACAAAATTATTCATACAACTTCTTCTAAAGTTATCCAACTTGAACAGTTAATTGAACCTTATTTCGGATAACATTGACTTCATACTAGATATGCCTAGTTTTCCCCAATTCAAGTATTTAGTATAAATGTATGAATAAATAAATGAATATTAAGAGAAAAAATGCAGAATTTCACTACTAATTTAATGTATCTGATAATATTGATAAAGGGAAGAGAATGGCATAAGAAATGAATAGAATTTTCCAAGAGAAAACATTGTTTTGAATCATGCGTAGAAAACAACTGAAATATTATCAATAAACATGATAGTATCAGCTATCAACTATGACAGAAGAAAGGATATTAAATTTATTTGAATAGCTGCCTTTATTTTAAGCCTGGGAGGGCGAAGTTAGGGCGCAGCCGGCCCTCGGCCCTCTCTTAAACTTAACCCTTATTACAGAGAAGGTAGCTGCATAGCTGCCTGATATTGGGGCAAAATGAAAAAAACGAATCGGGAGACTAGAATGTAACGTAGGTCAGATCAGAACTTTCACTACCGTGCGCATGCGCAGATATTTTCAGCGAAAAATATCTTAATGTTGTTGATCTGAACTTAATCATTTTCTGGCTTGACCACCACTTTTCTAGTGGCCTAAAATCGTAATAACCTATTTGTAATCAACTTTTAGAATAACTCGATTGGAAATTCCAGTATTATTGAATCAAAGATAATCATAATAGCGCATTACAGCAAAAATCAACAGATACCTTTAAATAGATTAAAGTGAAGCTCACAGTGATTTCCAAACGTTGTTGTGGTGAATATGAATTACAGAAATTGAATCTGACCAAAGGATAGCCTACTGTTAGCTAGCTAACTTAACTACTCGATTAGAAATTTCCACTTTTAGCCGAGTCAAATGGTAGTTTTGTCAGGAAAGCGGTGCGAAAGTTTTTTCTCAACGGTTCTATATGTATTTTAGGATGCTAAATCCGAATATAATATTCGCATACTCCTCAGGGGACGGCTTCACCTCCAAAAATCCAAAAAAACCTTAAATTTTGTGCCTTTTTTCAGTTTTTCTTTTTTTTAGTGAAAACTAGTCGGTTTATCGAAAAATGTGTTTTATTATAAATTAAAGAAAACAAATTCAGCTACAAAATGAGTGGCCGCAATTGAAGTTTGGATGAATGACGGCCGAGCTACGAATCGTCAAAAAAGGGGTAGTTTTTGAGCTTTTATGGAAAAAGTCAAAACTGCTCACTTCAACTCGCTACAACTTGAGAACCAGATGAGATATGTAGAAAATTCACATATGAGGTGAAAGTACAATTCATTCTTAACAAGTTTCATCTTTTATTTTTCAATTTACCTCTCGGGTGGGGGGAACAGTCGCAAAATAAAAATTCTATGACATTCAACAAAAACTGGCTATTCTATGGTATCACCTTTTCAAGCCTATCTGATGCAATATTTCGACGTTTTTCGGCTATTGTGTTTTGAAAATGTATTTTTTATACATTAAATAGTTTTTGCAATATTAATTGAGTCTGGTAGTCAACTACCACCTCCTACCCCTCTACTCTCACCACTCTCCAACATCCCTATTTACGTCTATCTATTCATGTACTGTATTATCGAATTATAACTTGAATTCCAATACCATTTAATAAAGGGATTACAGAATATTGATAAAGCATAGTTATTGTTATATAATGGAATAATTAATCATTCCACCGATTGAGCACTTAGTGAAATGTCAGCTTTTATGAGCCTCAATTTCAATACCCTCTTTCTTTGAGCCTCCTGGTAGCACATCGATTTACATCGACTGGCCTCCCAATCCTATCCCCTTTAGTGATGTTGATTGTTTCAGTCTTTCATAACTAAGCTATTTATTCTGATTATCACTATATTGCACTTATTGCTATCATTTCAATAGGAGATACTTCAGTAGTCTCCAGTAATATCGGGAGAAAACACTGTTCGTGATCGGTATGTACAGTAGCTACTGACTAATCTTTGTTCGGTGCTTCTTGTATTACCTGCTTATATCATGTCAAATTCTAAGTGTATCATTTGTGAAAAACATTTTGAAGATGGGGATACAACTAATGTTATTGGAGAGAGAGAGCTATTCATACTTTTATTGAAGCTAGTAAGAAGAGGCAGGATGGTAAGTTTTCGAATTTAGACATTGATAGAAAACGTTTCGTTCATAAAAATTGCCGGAAATATTATATTCTTGAAAAAAGTATTGCCGCTTATCTGACGGAAACATAAATCCACTGATCAGAAGCCTCTGCAAGGCATTTGAACATTCTGATCAGAATGTTCTCAATTTAACAAAAGCTAGGAATGATGAATATGGACTAAGTATTTGATAGTGCAACAACTTGAACCAGTTAATGACTTAGTAGCTACTGATTCACAGTATAATTTATGTGTATGAGAAATCTCTATCATCAGACACGGGAAGTGAAAAAGGCGCTCACGATAGGATAGAAGAAGCAATGGAAGCAGTTTACAATATTATCTTGAAAACAACAAAGAGAAATATTAATTTACAATGGATGAACTATTGAAGAAGATTGAAGGTGACACACGTCCACATTCAAAAACTGTCACAACAAAACAGAAAAAAGCACTTTCTTGATAAATATGGAGACAACATAATTATCACAACCAATAAACCCTACATTATATCTTTCAAAGCTACTGGACATAAAATCATCGGCAAAGCCTAGTATGATAAAACTTTCAAAAGATGACGGAACAAGAAGAGAGACGAGCTGAAGCAGCTGCTGCAATATAGTAGAAGATTTATAAGATCCCAAGTTTACAGTTTAACTGAGTGTCCCCCAGAAACCTTCCTGGAGGACAGTGAAAAACTTATTCCTGAGAATCTCCTAATTTTCATGAATACTGTTCTGCTTAGTAATAAACGAGAGGAACTTGAAAAATGGAAGAAAAAATCAGTTCTATTAATTCTCACATAGTATAATATCGGCTGTGCGGCCTTCGTCATTCATCTTGGTTTCATATACAAAAAAAAATTGGTTCTCGTTGATTAATAGACACTCTTCCATCAGTGGGATTCTTTACATCTTACACAGAAGCTCTTCTTTGACGGTCAGCAAGAAAGCTTTCTGTCAAATGGTTTTCGATAATGCTGATTTCAATATACAAACACTAGATGGACAAAACACCACTGGCGGCTCGTACCCACGAAACAGGTGAAGTTCCCGTATCTTTTAATGTACAGCACTTCACCTGTTTCGTGGGCACGAGCCGCATGTGCAAAACACATTCCATACAATGGGAGGAATTCAATGTATCACCCCAAAAAATGGAATCGTTTCAACAGGAAACATCCCGAGGCTGAAGGAAGTCCCCCGCTCTAAAATTGGGGTAGTTTAGGATCTATACTAATAAAACATATTGAGAAGAAAAATGACAACAGCTTACCTGAAATACAGATTCGAGAATTGACCCTTTATTTCCGCAATCCATCATTATTTTTCCATCAGTACAGCAAATCTAATAATCTGATTTAAGTTTCTGGGTGGAATGGTTTTATTATGGAGATTACCAAGAACATACTTTTCAATAATACTTTAATAGATAGCCAGAACTCATTGAAGAACTAAACAATAACTACTTCCAGGTAATTAAAAAAACATCACTTAAAACAGTCATAAGTATGATTATTTGAATATTGTACTTTTCTATTATTCCATTATATAATAATAACTATGCTTTTCAATATTCTGTAATGCCTTTATTAAATAGTATTGGAGTTCAAGTTATAAATCGTTAATACAGTACATCAATCAATCATGAATAGATAGTACATGAATAAATAGACGTAAATAGGGATGTTGGAGAGTGGTGAGAGTAGAGGGGTAGGAGATGGTAGTTGACTACCAGACTCAATTAATATTGCAAAAACTATTTAATGTATAAAAAATACATTTTCAAAACACAATAGCCGAAAAACGTCGAAATATTGCATCAGATAGGCTTGAAAAGGTGATACCATAGAATAGCCCGTTTTTGTTGAATTTCATAGAATTTTTATTTTGCGACTGTTCCCCTCACCCGAGAGGTAAATTGAAAAATAAAAGATGAAACTTGTTAAGAATGAATTGTACTTTCACTTCATATGTGAATTTTCTACATATCTCATCTGGTTCTCAAGTTGTAGCGAGTTGAAGTGAGCAGTTTTGACTTTTTCCATAAGAGCTCAAAAACTACCCCTTTTTTGACGATTCGTAGCTCGGCCGTCATTCATCCAAACTTCAATTGCGACCACTCATTTTGTAGCTAAATTTATTTTCTTTAATTTATAATAGAACACATTCTTCGAAAACCGACTAGTTTTCACTAAAAAAAGTAAAACTGAAAATAAGGCACAAAATTCAAGTTTTTTTTTATTTTTGGGGGTGAAGCCATCCCCTGAGGAGTATGCAAATATTATATTCGGATTCAGCACCCTAAAATACATATAGAACGGTTGAAAAAAACTTTCGAACCGCTTTCCTGAAACGAACGTGTGGACGTATCATTTTACTGGGCTATTTATTGAATGTAAATAATAATAAAAGCGTATTACCTGTAAATCAACAGATATCTTCATAGAAATTTATGTACAACTTACATTGATCTCCGAACGCTTTTGTGGTGAATACATCTCTTAGCTGTACTATATTGGAATGGCTCAACTTTTTCCACATATCTATTATCATCGTACATTTCTGGTTTGGTAACCGAAAACCTAAGGAAACAAAAACAAAGATGATCAGTGTTTAGGGTATTGATAAGCACTTAATTTCTACAAACCAATAAATGTTTATATCTAAAATTGCTACAAAATAGTAGACGTGAGATGTAGCCAGATTAATTAAGACTAGGTAGAACATCATGTAAGATACAGCGTTAGTATTGACAGCATGTTTGTCCTGACTATAAAATAAGATAGTTGAAGTTGGTAACGTAGGCTAGCCCCAAGTAAATGTTATAAATTGTATTTGAAATCATTCTTATTATGGCTAGAATAATATTGTGGACCAATAGATTGTAACTTTCTAGTTGAATAAATTAATCTGTTTCTATTAGAAGCCTCAAAAATGAGAAAGAAGCCTGCATAGTCTCGAAAATGAGAAAGCAACCATTCGCACAATGATAATCAATCAATTAAAAACATGATAGAACTTTCAAATTGTTACACAAACTATTAGGAAATCCCAACAAGCGTAGGATATACAGAGGAAAGCACCAAAGCGTAAAAACCTTACCGTGTATTCTACGGAGACAGTAACGTGATCCAGTCTTAATATTAGTAGCCTTGTACGTGGAAGTCTGGAATCCTATGAGCTGTGCTTTATGCAGTGAAGGTAACTGCTCCAATGGACACAATTCGTGATAATTCTCTACTTCTGTCGGAACATCTGCAAAAGAAAATTGACACAATTCAATGAATAAGAAAACCAAATAGATTGAAAATATCAAATCTCTAGTAGTTTATAAATAAAAAATGTAAATGAAACAATAATTTCTCAGAAATTGACAAGTGAGAGCCAAAAAGTTGGATTAATAAGAAAATCAATCATTTTAATTACCGTCGTATTTCATGATGCGACTCAAAAATTGACTTGAAAAATTGTCAAGGAAATTTATTTCTACAATATTGATAATGATGAGTTATGTGTATCCAATATCAGAATTACACATTTTTGTTTTTTGTTGTTTACTTGCACTATTCCCATTAGACTGAGAAGTTAAAGTGATTCAATGAGGTAGAATAATTTCTAATATATAATTCTTAATAATTTATTCAATGTTATTACTATTTATGTGCTGATAATAATTTGTTTCCATGATGTGCTTTATGTAAATTAGGTCGATGTACCGCTTTTTATTGTATTAATGATTTCTGAAATGAATAAATAAGAATAAATCAATTGTAAGAATAACACATGTAGCAGACTCCAAGGCTGAGGCCGCACTGCCGGAGGGTAAAGGGTAGATGGTAGATGGTTCCGATAGTGTTCGGCCGCCATCTTGAAATTCTTACATATGGACAACATTTTAACCTCAATATTGATCTTATTAATATTAATTTCAATATTATTTTATTATAATATATGATTTTAAATATATTTATATCATTATATATTGCATATTATCTCATACAATTTAATATTAGCCACTAAACAACAGTTTCACGGACAGTTTCTATGAAGATTCCAGAGACTCGTTCTATCACCAGCCTCACTAGCACCACCTAGCGGGAGATCATGTAACTTAGTTAAGCTTTTCAGACGATTCAAACTGAAACTTTAGCGATCAGACATTCGAAATTTTGAAGAATATAACTTTATTTCAAAAGTATCGTAATTGTTATTGGTCAATATTTGTAGTGAATGGATTCATATATGATAATGTTTGATTTAAAGTATAATCTATCGTCTATTTGACGTA